>CAUYUJ010018065.1:32500-137500 GCA_963575745.1 Prorocentrum cordatum
CGCAAGCATCCGGCTTTCACGCCGAAGACCTCGGGGCATCGTTGGAAACCGCTGGAAAGCGCCGAAGACCGCCGGAAGACCTAGCCGAAGACCGCGGAGAGACCGCCGGAGACCGCCACAGACCGCCCGAGGGAGATGGATAACAAGGGGTCCACGGTCGAATACGTAGAATGAGGGGCAACGATAGGGGGGGGGACTGCCACAGGGGGGGGGGGGGGAACGTCGAACTGGAATCGGCGATACATCGTCGATAGATCGGCGATAGGCCCCCGACGGTGAAACCGCACGTTCCTGGGCGGGTCAGGGCCATCGGACCCCTGTCGGCGATGAATCGACGACTGGGGATCGATGCATCCCCCCGTGTGCCTAAGTCCCCCCCTTATCGTTGTCAGCAGGAGCAGCACGGGGTGCGGCGAGTGGAGCGCGCGGCGCGGGAGAGCAGCCACGCGCTGAGGGGGGGGTAGAGGGAGGGGGGAAGGCTTCTCAGAAGCACCCCCGGCTTCTCAGAAGGCACGGCCCTCGTCTACAGATGCAGCGCTGGCGCCTGCTAAGGAGCAGCCTCCTGAGCAGCCTTTCGCTCCTCTCCCCACCCCCAAGAGCAGCACGGTGAGCCCGTGTTGCTCGTGAGCCGCCCTGCCTGCGTCACCCGATGGAGGGATCGGGCCTCGACTCCAAACGAGCCCTCATGTTCTCCTCGGGTTAAGAATCGGCCTCCTCCTCCTCCTCCTCCCCCTCCTCCTCCTCCTCCTCCTCCTCCTCCCCCTCCTCCTCCTCCTCCTCCTCCTCTTCCTCCCCCTCCTCCCCCTCCTCCTCCTCCTCCTCCCTCCTCCTCCTCCTCCTCCTCCTCCTCCTCCTCCTACTTCTCCTCCTCCTCATCCTCCTCCTCCTCCTCCTCCTCCTCCTTTTCGCCTACGCCAGGGAGGTCGTGTCAGGAAGGCTCAGAGCGGCCATCCGCCTTCATCCGAGGCTTCAGGGCCTCTTGCGGGCGCCCTAGTACCAGGACTCGCAGGGTGGGTCTCCTCCTCCTCCTCCTCCTCCCCCTCCTCCTCCTCCTCCTCCTCCTCCTCCTCCTGGCCTTCCGGAGGCTACACGCCGCCCTTGGCGCCGCCGCGCTCTCCCCTGCTCCAGCGCGGGCGCCAGCTCCCCAGCAGGGGGGGCTCCCGCCGGCCCGAAGTCGGGCGTGCAATCCGAGGGGAATCCACACGGGGCAGCCAAATGCCGTAGGGAGTTGGGCGTTTCGTAATGGGCGTTTCGAAAAGGTACCCAAACGGTACCTAAACGAGCCCCCTGTGGCTCCAGAGGGCCCCGAAAGGGGACCTTTTCTGACCCCCCCATTTGTGACCCCCCCATTAAGCCACGCCCAAGGGGGGCCCCAAATTGCCAGTTCGCAGTGGGGGTTCTCCCAGGGTGAGGCAAGGGAGCAAGCCCAGTTGGATGTTCACGTTCCCTTCTTCGGGGAGCCATGTTGGCCGATCTTCCTCGAACCCCACTTCCGCCCATACCCAGCATTGCCGTCTAACCGGTCCCCATTCCCGCTGAGCCGTTGCATCGCAGCCCCTGAAGCCCGCCCCCCCGACGAGGGAATCGATTTTAACGACGGATCGGCTTTGACGATGCTTGCATACCACCACCTTATCCTCCTGCTCGTGCTCCTCCTCCTCTTCCTCCTCCTCCTCCTCCTCCTCCTCCTCCTCCTCCTCCTCCTCCTCCTCCTCCTCCTCTTCCTCCTCCTCCTCCTGCTCCTGCTCCTGCTCCTGCTCCTGCTCCTGCTCCTTCTCCTCGTCCTCCTCCTCCTCCTCCTCCTCCTCTTCCTCGACCCGCCAGGGGAGTTCCAGCCCTCAGGCTCAGCCAGCGGGGGCCTGGGGGGGCCCTGAGCGTGGCCGTGGTGACGAGGGGGCGCAAGGGCACAGGCCGCCAAAATGTCTGGCCCTCGATCCTCGAAAGCTGGACGGCTCGATCCTCGAGGATCGATCCTCGATCCTCGATCCGACGGACCCGATTCCACATCGTCTTCGGCCGGCCCAATCCGATCCGACCCCGGCACTCCCGCGTTCCGTTGCCGCTCGAGCCGATCCGACCCCGGCATTCCCGCGTTCCGTCGCGGCTCGAGCCGATCCGACCCCAGCGCCCCCGCGATCCGCTGCGGCCCGATGCTCGCACGGCGTCGGCTGAGCCTCAGGAGGGAAAATGGGAAAATATGGGAAGTGGGGGGGAAGACAAAAACCCAGAAGATATGGGAAAATATGGGGAATGACGTTATTTGTGTGTATTGATTTGCGTGTCCTTGGGCCCCTTCAGAGCCTCCCGGCGCGGCCGAGACGATCTCGCGGCTGACAAGAAGCAGCCGCCCGATCCCAAAGGGCGCCCGCCGCCCGTGAGCGGAGTCTTACCCGAGCCATCTTGCCATTCTTATGTCGGGCCTGTCCCCCTACAGGGGGATTTTCGACGAAAGATAAAAGATACCCTAAGAGTAATCAAACAGCTACTCCAAAAATAGTCCGGGGACTATTTTTAGGGTACCGTTTGACCTTCTTGGGGGTATTTGGGGGTATGTTTCGTTTTTCGTCGAAAACCCCATGTAGGGGGACAGGCCCGACATCATGCCGTTCACCACCTTCACCCCGAGTCCGCCCGCCGAGTCCCAGGCCCGCGGGCGGCGGGCGTTTTTAGGGATCGGGCGGTTTTTCTTCGTAGGTGAGTTGGAATCTGGCCCCGTGCCGATCCGGACCGATGCGACGCACCCGCTTCGTTGTGGCTTGGTATTGGGTGAGCCTGGCGGGCGAACAGTGCCACGTGTTTGCGGGCGTCCTTGACGCCCGCGGCGTGTCCGGCTCCTGAAGGTGGCCTGGGATCGCGAAAGCTCGGGGCTGGTACTGCGCAAGTGCTCCGTCGCACCTCCAGGTTTGATCCGGGGTACGTCTGCGATCCTGCGGGCCAATGACCCTCTCGGGGCCCAAGAGCACTGGAAGCCGACTGATCTCGGGATGGCTGGGCACGTCTGCCGAAATTCCATCGAGCAGGTGCAGGTTCGAGCGAGTCGCTTGACCTCTTCGAGAAAAACACGCGGGGCGCACATTAGCGAAAGGTTATACTGATGCAATCGTTTCCTTCTTCGACTAGCTCTACCTCGGCGAGCGCGGCCTGGCGTCACCCCGGCGGCGCCTCTGGCGCCGCGCCTGGCGCGCTCCGCGCGTCGGGGAGAGGACTCCAGCGCCGATCCGAGACATCCGCACGGACCTCCGACGGTGCATGCGTATGCGATGTGCTGCTCTTCGATGAGCCTGCCCTTCCCGATGTGTGGCCGGGCGGGGCCGCGGCTCCGAGCGGGCCCGTCCCAGCCTGGAGGCCCGGAAGCCCGGGCTCGGGCCCGAGCCCGGGCTCGATTCCCGAGCCAGAGCCCAAGCTGGAGCCCGATCCCCCGAGCGCGAGCGCGAGCCCGAGTCAGCCACGCGCAGGGGGGGGGGTAGGGGGAGGGGGAGGGGGACGGCCTCTTCGAGGCGGGGCCTGCGTCTTGGAGGGCAAGAGGGGGCCTCGGCGGCAGGCGTCAGGCCGGCGCCTTCCAAGGAGCGGCCTCCTTCCGGGAAGCCTCCCCTCCCTTTACAACAGGGCTAGGATCGGGATAGATCGCTCCAGAGCGTTCCGGAGCGCTCTCAGAGCGTTCCAGAACGTTCTGGAGCGGCCGCGGCGCCCAAAACATCCTCCAGACCCGCCGATTCTCAGAGATTTCGAGTTATCCCGATCCGGTTTTGTCCCGATCTTCGCGTCGTTTTACCCCTCTGCCCCCCTCGGCGCGCCGCCCACCGATGCCCGAGCCCGAGCCCGAGCCTGCTCCGCGTGCTGCCTCCCCTTCGGCGGGCGGGGGGGGGGGGGGCGCCGCCGCGGCAGGTCTGGCGCGGCCGACGGGCCTGGCGGCCTCGGGCAGGCGGCCGCGGGCACGCTGCTGGCCCTCTGGAAGGCGAGGGGGGGAGGAGGAGGAGGCGGAGGAGGAGGAGGAGGAGGAGGAGGAGGACGAGGAGGAGGACGAGGAGGAGGAGGAGGAGGAGGAGGAGGAGGAGGAGGAGGAGGAGGAGGGGAGGGGGCGAGGGGGGGAGGGGGAGGGGAGCAGGAGGGGGGCAGGGGCAGCGCCAGGCGGGGGAGGGGGGGGGGGGGGGGACAGGCTGGGAGGCGGGGCGGCGGCGAGCGAGGGGGGGGGCGGTGAGAGGAGGGGGGGTGCCTCCGGGAGGCGGCGGGGCTCCTCGGAGGCCAGGAGGAGGAGGAGAGGAGGAGGAGGACGAGGACGAGGACGAGGACGAGGACGAGGAGGAGGAGAGGCGGAGGAGGAGGAGGGGGGGGGCGAGGGGGGCGAGGGGGAGGGGAGCAGGAGGGAGCAGGGGCAGCGCCAGGCGAGAGGAGGGGGGCAGGCTCGGGAGGCGGAGCGGCGGCGAGCGAGGGGGGGGGGGCGGTGAGAGAAGGGGGGTGCCTCCGGGAGGCGGCGGGGCTCCTCGGAGGCCCCCGCGCCTCCGGAGGAGCTCCCCGCGTCTTCGGGGAAGCCCTGGGCAGCTTGTCGGAATCGAGCAGCGGCGAGGCGTCCTGGCTCGCCTATTACTATAGCCCTACCAGACAATAGTCTAAGAACCTTTTTTGTGGCTTCCACGAAATGTTCTTAGAACATGTCTGGCGGAGTCTGTCTTGTTTTTTTTCACATCGGGCTCACGTGTTGACCTTGTTCTTAGAACATGTTCGGGTTCTAGGAACATTTCGTGGTAGGACTACAGGAATGCCAGGACGGTCGGTCCCTGCTCAACAGAAGGCCAGGGGACTTCCGAGCCTTCTGAGACGGCCTGCCCTTTCTCACTTCCCCCCCCCCCCCAGGCTCGCCGCCGGGAGGAGGAGGAGGCGGAGGAGAAGGAGGAGAGGGGGGGAGCAGGGGCGAGGCTCGTCGAAGAAGCGCAAGCATGGATTGAGGCGCGTGGGTCAGCAACGGGTCCCATTCCGATGCAGAAACGGCGCGCTGCGGGCGGCACTGGCGCGATGTCCGTGCGGGTGCCTTCTCCGATCCGTGGGTCTGGCGCCCACGCGCCAGACCTACGGATCAATAATCCCAGCGCGTGTCCGAGTTAGGGGGGGATCAGGAAAACGTAACCTCAGCAGGTCCCCTCTTCCTCCTCCTCCGCCATTGCACCATATGGATGCTGCTCTCCTCTCTCCCCGGATGACGTCTGGAAGATCTCTGGACCCCATCCGCGCATTGTGCTTCTCCCACCGGATTCCCGCGAGTTGGGGTTTCGCGTGGGTTGTGTCCCACATGTTGCTCCCGCTGAGGCGCAGGCCGCGTTTCCGGGCCGCCGCTCGTTCCGAATCGTGCTCCCGCTGCAGCGCTGGCCTCCTGTCCGCGCCTCCGCTCGCTCCGACTCGTGCTCCCGCTGCAGCGCCGGCCTCGCGGCTGCGCGCCTCGCGGGGGCGCTCGGGAGAGGGAGGAGGAGGCGCTCGGCCTCTTCCTCGTGCTGCTGGACAAGCCCAGATCGGCGGCGAGCGAGGGGGGGGGAAGGGAGAAGGAGAAGGCCCTCTCGGGAGGTTTTGGCCTTCTGAGAGGTGCTCCTGCGTCTTCGGGGAGGTCTCGGACGAAGGCCGGGGGACTGCCGAGCCTTCTGAGGAGGCCCGCCCCTGCTCCTTTCCCCCCCAGGTTGGCCGCCGACAACAAACTCATATAGGTTGGCGAACGTGCGGCGCACAGACCGTTGCGCTAGCTGCTGCAGGAGGAGCGACTGATGCAGTGACTGAGTCATACCAGTTGCCAGTACAAGCCCCACGCCCCCTCTGTTCTCGACGGGCGCTGCGGCCGATGGGATTCATCGTGCTCTCACCCGCAGTATCTCAAATCGGCAGAGCGAGTCCGCGGTCTAGGGAACAACGTGTTCACCCCGCTGCGCCGCTCAATTTGAGTGCAAGTTGCCAAGCCATTGGAAGAAGAGGACACCAAACTCAGCTTGACACTTCCGAACCCTCACACAATGTGAGAGGTCACGCGAAAGCACTCGAGCTGCATGCCACACGATGCACATGATAGCTGGCCCACACACACAGACGTCCCGTGATGGCACCACAGGCGCGCAGCCGCAGCCGTAAATTACCGCATCTACTGCGTCTCCATTGGGAATCGTAGAGCCTCGCACCGCCATGTCACAGGAGGACTCGTTCAGACAAACGTGCTCTGCATGTGTTCAAGATGCGCGTCCCCATGTACCACGGCACTGAATATGCGAGAACGGCTGGTAACAAAACGCATACACCCAGGGAGTGGTCGTTAAATGCCTTTAAAGCGCCACCCCAACCTCTTTGGAATTGATGACCCCCACACATGCCCATGAGGAGCCGGAAGAGTACCACGAGGCGACTACCGCAGCCACCTGCGAGGCAAGGATACGCCGGATGTGGTACGAGCCGCCCGACTTCTCCGTTTACGACCCAGATATGTACGAAATGAAGACGACATGGATGTCGGAACAAGTTTACAGGGTGGCCGTTGAGGTTACCAAAGATTTCGACTGGACAGAGATCGACGGAGCAACTGCGGATGAGGACGCCATGCGTACTCATCTCGAAGAAGTTGATCAGTACCGAACCGATTTGTTGCGTGAAGTCAACCTCCTCAGGGCACATCGTGAGATGCTGGATCTGGTGTGCAGAGATATCTACCGGCATCGGACAGAAATACCGCAGGTCTCCACTGATGCGCACATGATTGAGGCAGGCATGCAGCACCTGCAGCAGTCGCAGGCAACGGCGCTCAAGCGCGGCCTGCGGCTGACGCCCGACACTTTCCAACGCGCCGCCGTTGAACGGTGGCCGCTGCACGTGCACGAGGCTGCGGCGCATGCCTTGAATAGTTGGCAACGGCACGGGGTGGCGACGCTAGAACCAGAACAGGAGCGCCCCACCCCCCGACGGCCCATTGCGCGAGAGGCACGGAGAAACCAACCGCAGGCAACGACCGCCAGGGCGGCCCGCTCTGCAAGCCGCAAGCGCGCTCTCAGTAGTTCTTCAGCGCAGGAGGACAGGGCGGCCGCGTCCTCGCGGAAGGGGCACGGCAAAGGCAGCACCTCGAGCGGCGCGGCCCCGCCGCCCCCAAAGGCAGCAGAGACGGGAAAGGGCGGGCGACCCCACGAGAAGGGGGGCAGCCGCGCGGCGTCCCCGCCGGCGGCGCGGCCGTGCCACTATACGGATTTCCGCCAATCGGCCCCGAGTGGTGCCGCTCCATCCGCGCCCCAGCACAATCAGCCCGAACCAGCTCCACCCCCATGGCGCGATCGGAGGCAAAGCCGACCCCCAGTAGACCGCGCCTTGAGTGCGCGGCGGGGCTCCTCCAGCCCAGCCAGGAGCAAGGGGCCGGGCAGGATGACCGCGGCAAGGGTGGTCATGAGAGCTGGGACGATCGCCGCCACGACACCAGAGATTACCCATGGCGACGCGGCGACCCATAGCACCAGGCGCCCATGGCGCACTGGTGGCAAAACCAGCACAAACACCATGCGCCCATGGCTAAATGGTGATTACGACGTGGCGAGCTGGGCTGCTGACGGCTTTGAGAGCCTCGCGCCCGCGCCTGCCTGAATTTGGCGCCGTCGGAGACGTTGGGTCCCGATGGTGCTGCGTCGGCCCTGGCCGGCCGCTGCGGCTTCGCCGCCGCGGGGGGAGTCGTTGCCATGCGCTCCCTGCCGCCGCATATGTACATATATGCATTTACTTCAACACTGAGTTGACCGTTCCCTAGCTGTTTGGGATCGGACGGAGGGAAATGACGCGCGCGCGCCCCGCACTCTCTTTCGTCCCCTATCCGCTTAACGGACAGTCGGATCTCATACTTCTACGGTTTTCGCAGTTTTCTTGGACGCCATGGCTCTCGGGAACCTCGAGCCCATGACGTTCCTTGGAACCTATGCTGAGAGCACCAAACTTACTACCTGCACATCCTGATAATGTTGGCCCTGTTGGGCTTGAGTTGGGTAAAGATGCTCTTCATTGTCGGTCGTCGTCGTCATCGACGTCGTCGTCGCTCGTCGTCGTCGTCGTCGCCGTCGTCATTGTCGTCATCTTCGTCGTCGTCGCGGTCGTCGTCGTCGTTGTCGTCGGTCGACATCGCCCGCGGTCGTTCGTTTTTGTCGAACGCCTTCGAACGCTTTCGATGAACTCTTGAAGATGTCCGTAGACTTCCAGAGGTCTCAGGAGGCCTCCAGATGGCTTCTTGAAACTTCTGGAGACCTTTGGAGGCGTCGCCGTCGTCGTCGTCGTTGGCGTCGGTCGTCGTCGTCGTCGTCGCAGCCGTCGGCTACGTCGTCGTGATCGCTCGTCGTCGTCGTCGTCGTGCGTGGTCGGTCGTCGGTCGTCGTCGTGGTCGCTCGTCGTCGTGGTCGCTCGTCGTCGTCGTCGTTATCGCTCGTCGTCGTCGCTCGTCGTCGTCTTGCGCGCGGACGCTGTGGTGGCGCTGGAACCGCACGCTGGGGGTGGGCGTCACGTTATGCCCCCCTGCCCCCCCCAAGCCGCCCGTTATTGACGCGAATCAAGAAACGCGCTCTGCGCATTCTTGTTATGCTGTGTTCTGCGGTGTTATCATGATGTGATATGATATGTTACGGCATGGTGTGATACGCTATGTTCGAATGTGTTATGTTATGTTGTGTAATGTCGTATCATGGTATGTAATGTCATGCGCTCGTACGGTATGTGATGATATATTATAATGTGTGTTACCATGGCATTCCTATATTATGTTATGTCATGGTCTGTCATGACCGTGTTCTGTTTTGTCGTATTTTGTTGTGTCATGGTGTGTTATGTCGTGTCCGTCGTCGCTATGCATTGCTTCGTATTATGATATGGTTCGTGCTGTTGTGTCATGATATGGTATGATAAGTATTGATGTGGTATGTTATGGTCGGGCTTGTTATGCTGTGTTGTGTTATGTCGTTGGTTGGTATGCCATGGTCTGCTCTCGTATGTTCTACGATGGTGTGTGTTGACTGCTTTGCGTTGTATAGTATCGTATGATCTGCTCTGCCAGTGCAGGTCGTTATTATATGCTCTCGTGTTATGCTGTGGTATGTGATGTTGTGTCGTGGTATGATGTGTTATTTCAAGATGTGTGGTGTTATGCTCCGTAACCATTTGGGCTCAAGCATTGCGACCCGACTTTCTGCGCGCCCCCCGGTGCGCGCGGCGACGTCAGACGAGCGAGATGTCCGACGTCGGCGGCTCGGAGCGGGCCCCGCTTTACGGCCCCGGCGAGCAGGCCATCGAGCTCGTCGACCTGGCGCCCGGCCCCCCCCGCGGAGCACGGCGCCGGCGCGCCCGCGCTGCTCCCCAGGGGCGGCCCGCCCGAGAGCATCGCGCGCCGCTGGGGCGCCCGTCTGGCGCTGCTGGCGCTCGCCGTCCTGGCCGCGGCGGGGCCCTTCGGTTACTTGTTCCACTTGTCCCCGTACGACTCGTACCTTGATTACCTTGATGACGCCTTGTTGTTCGTGGGCTCGCCCGCGTCGCTGGCCTTCGCGACCTGGTGCGTCTGGGCGCGCGGGCGCTTCGAGGGCGGCTCGCCCCTGCACGTGGGGACGCGGCGCCTCGGGGTGTGCGCCGCGCTCAACGGGGCGAGCCTGCTGGCTTGGGGAATTTGGCCTGAAATTTGGGTTGTATTGCCCATGAGTTTCTGCACCTACTATGCCACCATTTTCGTGCAGTGGCACCTCCTGGTCCTGAAGCTCCGCGCGCTGGGGCGGCCCCGCCTCGCCGCGGCGGCGCGGGCGGCCCTCTGGGGGGGCGTGGCCAGCGCGACGGTCTTCTGCCTCATCTGCCTCATCGCATGCCTCATCACACTCACAGGCCCCAGCATACTGGGTCATCTCGATCTTTATGTTGGGGATACGTTTTTACTTATTCTGATGTTCATGTCTACGTTCTACGCCTGCCATGTCGCGGGGTTGTGCTGCGCGGCGTGGGGGCTCCTGGCCGGCGCGTGGCAGGGCTGGCGCTCCCGGCGCGCGGGGGCGGCCCAGGCGGCCTGGTGGGTGGGCGCCACGGGCGTCGTGGTCTTGCTGTCCCTGTCCGCCTCGTGGGCGCAGTTGGGCACGTTGCCGAGTATTTACCATGGCAATGAAGGCCGCCTGGATGGGGTCGGAGTAGATGGGGTCGGTGGATCGCGCCGCATCGCCGATGCATCGGCGATGCATCGGCGATGCATCGGCGATGCACTGGCGATGCAACGTCGACATCGGCGGTGCATCGGCGACGTCGACGTGGAGCAAGGCGGGCTCCACATCGAGCCGCATGGCCGACGCATCGGCGATGCGGCGCGATCCTCCGACCCCATCTACTCCGACCCCATGTAGGAGGCCTAGAGGCAACGAACAGATCTGGTCCGCCACGCTGGCGGGCGACAACGTCCTCAACAGTCTCTGCGCTGTGTTCCTCTCTGGGCTGGAGGGCCCCCCCTGGGTGCGGCGGCTGGCGCAAGTCGGCAGCATGGGCTTCCCGCGAGCCAGAGGAGAGGACCTTGTCGAGAACACATTCGTTCTGTCGCACCCCTGGCTGTCGAAGAGTCACCCTGACCCCAAAGGGACGAAGCTGCAAGTTCTGGTGCAGCAGCTGAACGTGTTGCACGCGTCCGACGACGATGCAGTCTTCATCGACTATATGGGGCTCCCTCAGAATGACAAAATGCACCCCGACTACGATCTGTGGGAGAAGGAGAACAAGGTGCCCAAACCTGGAGAGCACCCTGCCGCCCGCACGAAGGAGGAAGAGGCCTTGTTCAAGAAGGCTCTAGGATCGATGGACTTGAATTACAGTATGGGTAACACTCCAGTGATCGTCCTGCCCATGGACGACGAGGTCGTTGCTGGTACAGAGTATTTCTCGCGGGGCTGGTGCTTCTTCGAGTTTTCTCTCGCATTCAGCTTCGACAACATTACGAACGCTTACATCTGCCCCTCCGTGTGGCGGATGTACGAGCTAGAAGTTGACGCAGTCGAGGGCTTCAGAAAGGGTTTCGAAAAGACCCACTTCACGAACAAGGGCGACGAGGACACTGTGTTCAACCTGTTCAAGCAGACTGTGAACAAGAAGGTGAGGGTTGCAGCTCTGGGCGCTGATTGGCAAGCTTAGGACAGCCGTGTGAACACTGCCAAACGCCAAACCTAGCATCGCGAGTTAGACGTCGGGCCTCTTGCGTGTACAGTCAGCAATGGGAGCGCTCAACCCGAATGAGCTGCAGCTGATTGGAACGGCGCGAATTTTAATAGATCATGGGACCACACGTGAAGAATGAAGACCAAACATCTGTTAGCTAGCTACATGAATAGGTTTCACGTTTCACTTCGATGGCATTTTAAGCGAGTCAGTTGGTAGCAGAAGTTGCGATGCTATAGTTGCGGGAGCGACTTCAGATCATGCTGCTGCTTTAATGAATGCATCTCCCAAGAGTAAGGCTGAAGGCGAAGGTCCTCGCAACTCACGAGTGATCATGCGGACGCTAGAGGCTCGTGCGAATTTGGCACTAGTGCCTCGCGCGATGTCCCCTCCTCTTGGAAGCTACTGACCGATGGCAGGACTGCCTGGTGCCGGTGGCTAGGATGTAACTCATCGTTTCACTGAACTACTCGTCGGGCTTGTGAGCGGAGGGCAGGATTGCCTGCGCTCCCTGCTTGACATAGAAAATGTGATCATCTTCGGATGGCCACCGCTCGCATGCGTTTGCCTGGGGGCAATAGCTCTTGTCCGCTCTTGTCTCTCGGAGACGCTCTTTCCTCTGATGCGTGGGTTGATCAGGCCCTTCATTGTGGTTCAACACGGCTTATGTCGTGGGGCGTTTGAAGTGAACGTCGGCCTCGGTCGCAGAAGACTGGCTTGCGCTAGGGCTGCGGCGTTTCTAGGCACTCATGTTGCAGGCGGCTACCTTTAGAGAACCTGAAGCTCTACATTGCATGGCAAAAGGTGTATAGTGCGATGAATAAGGAGGTGTGGGGATGCATCTTGACGGCCGGTACTTTCATTGATCGGCTAAGTCAGATTTCTCCCTGAAGACCGGGCCGTTCACGACAGGTCTTTTGGCATGGTCCGCCGCTTCATAGCATAGGATTGAATTTACCCGCCATGGATACGCGCATTGAGAGGCCTTTAAGTATCTATGTATTTCGGTGTGTATATATATATATACATCGTATAGAGAGTTTCATTGTTGGCGTTCGAATGTTCAGAAAGGGGATTGGTCGGCGCCTCAGTATGTGTGCCGTTCGCGCCAAGGCGCGTCAGGCTGTAATGCTGGCTTGCAGGTGACGTCCGCCTGCGGTCAGCCCAGTGAATTTGATGCATTTCTTCACTTCCAAGAGCTGGTCTCTCCACCTTGCGCGCACATCCTTGGGCAATCGACCAGACAAGTGCGCGCGAGGCGGTTGTATTTGTCGCTGCTTCCCCGGGGAAACGGAGAAAAAAGTATTCACCACACCACGCCCACGTCGTCCCCGACCCTCGAAAAGTCTTAGGATTGAAAAACAACCCACCACTGGTCATGTATATGTTCCAGTTTCCGAGGAAAGGCATGGCGGGGAGGTGCATCGACCCACAATCGCCGACAGGGGCCCGATAGCCTCAACCTGCCCAGGAGGGTGCGCATGAGCTATGGGAGGCCGATCGCCGATCTAACCGGCGATGTATCGCCGACTCCAGGTCGATGCACCCCCCCCTACCTTAAGCCAGCCCCCCCCCCTTATCTTTGCCCTTCGGGGGAGGAGGAGGCAGACTCGGTCGGGGGATCACCCGTTGAAATTGAGAATATACAAAAAGAAGATTAGCACAGCCCGTGCCCAACAACGGCACGCACAGATCGAGAAGTGTATGCAGTTTCTGCAACGCTCGAGGAGTAGGAGGAGGAGAAGGAGGAGGAGGAGGAGGAGGAGGAAGCGGAAGAGGAGTGGGTTGGGAGGGGGGAGGAAGAGGAGGGGGAGGATGACAAGCTAGGTGCGCTTGCGTCATATCTGACGTCCTACCCCTCCCTCCCATCCCTTACCATGGCGCTGATTTTCTCTATCCGCGGACGCGTGTCGTAGCGGACCTGTGGCTCCGCGCGCGCGTGCGTAGTGGGTGGTGGTGCGCGTGCGTCCGTGCGTGCGTGTGTGCGTGGTTGTGGTGTGTGGTGGTGGTGCTGCTGTGCTGCTGCTGCTGCTGCTGCTGGTGGGGTGGGGTGGTGGTGGTGGTGGTGGTGGTGGTGGTGGTGGTGGGTGGTGGTGGTGGTGGTGGTGGTGGTGGTGGTGGTGGTGGTGGTGGTGGTGGTGGTGGTGGTGGTGGTGGTGGTGCGGTGGTGGCGGGCGGATGGGCGCGCGAGAAAGAGGCCCGCGCTGGGGCGAGAACGCCATCCTGAACGACGGAGGCCAAACACCGATCCGAAAATGAGGCCCACGCTGCAGCGGGAGCACGATTCGGAACGACTCGGGAGCAGAAATGAGGCCGGCGCCTCAGCGAGAGCAGCATGTTGAAAAAAACGCAGGCGAAAACCCAACTCCCGGGAATCCTGTGTGTAAAAAAACAATACGCGGGGGGGGTCGGCCACTCCCAGCACGCCATCAGGGGAAGAGGGAGAGTAGTATTCAGATTGAGTAATTGTGGAGGGGGGAGTGAGGAGGAGGGAGGAGGAGGGAGGAGGGAGGAGGGAGGAGGGAGGGAGGGAGGAGGGAGGAGGGGAGGAGGGAGGAGGGAGGAGGGAGGAGGGAGGAGGGAGGAGGGAGGTAACCCTGGAGCGGCCGCGCGCAGCTCCTGGGCTGGCCATGCCTGAGCCCGGGTACCCGGTCTCGCCCCCTGGGCCACTCCGCTTAGGGTATCTCCTCCCCTCCATCTCCTGTGGGCTCTTGCGGATCGACGCGAATCGATGCTCCATCGACGCCGATCGACGCCAAATCGGCGCTATCGCATCGAAAACTACAAAGAACGGATCGGCGGGGGGCCACGAACGGCTAAGGTTAAGTCGGGCGTGTCCCTCTACGGGAGGAATGCTCAAAAATGGTGAGAGAATTGTCTGGGGACGATTTGCTGACCATGTGTGAGCATGTTTGGGCATGTTTGGGCATGTTGTATTGTTCGCCCAGAATCCGCCTGTAGGGAGCCATGCCCGACCTAAGGCTCGGGGGGACAGACTCAGGGATAGACTCAAGGGATAGGCTCGGGGGCAGGCTCAAGGGGACAGGCCGGCCATGAACGGCTCAGGGCATAGGCTCACGGGGAGATGGGCTCAGGGAGGATACTCCGAGTTCTTTAATAAGCGTCGAGGGGGCGTCACCCCCGCCGACAGCCCCACATCGACCCCCGTCGCGGGCAGCCACCGCGCGCCGAAGGCGCTCCGACCCCCGTCGCGGCGCGACGACGAGGCGAGGTTGACCCCCGTCAGGGGGGTACCCCCCCACGCTTATTCAGGAACTCAGAGTAGGCTCAGGGGGGGTGACTCGAAGAAGAAAAAGCGGCATACGCATGAATTGTCAAAGCTCCGTGCGGATTTCTTGGATCGGCGTTGGAGCCCCTTGGCGGCGCCTCCTGCGCCGCCATTGGCGCGCTCCGCGCGCCAGGGAGGGGGTTCCACCGCCCATCCACGGCATCCGCGCAGACCTCCAAAAGTGTATGTGTGTATTGTTGTTCCTTTTCCTATCGTCTCACACTCGCCTACTCATCGCCGATAGGGGCCAAATAACCAACGCCGCTTGTGAATGGTTCATGCTTCGCGTATCCCCACCAGTCCATCTCAAAACAGCACATGTTGCGACGCACACCGACGGTCGTAACTTTCGGGTGTGTCTCCTCCTGCTCTCGCATATATCCTCGTCCGCCCATCTCCTACCTACTTTCTCTAATACATTGTTGTGGGGGCAGTGGGAGGAGGACAAGGCGGAGCAGGAGGAAGAGAAGGTGGTGTGCGGAGAAATGAGGGTAGCGACGACGAGAAGGACGACGGCGATGACCATAATAACGACGACGCACCCGACGACGACGACGACGACGACGGCGACGACGACGATGGCGACGGCGAAGATGACGACGACGACGACGACGGCGATGACGACGACGACGACGACGACGACGACGACGACGACGACGTCGACGACGACGACGACGACGATGTCGTCGACGACGACGACGACGAAGACGACGACGACGACGACGACGACGACGGCGACGAAGATAACCATGAAGGCGTTTCTAGGTTTGTCGCTCCTGGGGGCTATGTTGCAGGTCTCTGGACCCTTTTGGGGTCCTCATGGTGCCTCCTGGGGCACCCTTGGGGCTCTTTTGGGGGGTCTCGGGGCCCTCTTGGGGCTCTTTGGGGGTCCGAGAGGTCTCTTGGGACCATCTTCGAGGCCACGGCTCAAAAAGGAGCGCGGCGTTTACGCCCCCCCCCTTCGGAACCCGAAAAGTCGCTTCTCGGGGCCCTCTTGGGCTGCTCTTGGGGCGCTCTTGAGCGCTCTTGGGCCCGTCTTGGGCCTCTCTGGACCCTGTCTAGGCGCTCTCTTGGGCCATCTTGGAGCCATCTTGAAGCCTCAAGAGCCCATTTGAAAGCGAGAAGGCAAGAAACATCGATTTCCCCTACAGACGGGCCGCTGAAGAAGGAACCCTTTTCGTTTGGGAGGGGCTCCGTGTTCCTTAGTTTTTTTGCAATGCTCCTTGGGTTCTCTTGAGGTTTTGAATGGAAAATCGGGGTTTAACTTATGGGAAAAAGGGACTTCGTTCCTTATTTATCGTTCCTTAGGTCAAGGCCCCGACTGTACGTCTTTGAAGGCTTTTGGCCTCTCGGGGGCGTCCTTGGGCCGCTCCGTGGCCGTCTTGGGGCCGTCTTGGGGCGGTCTTGGAGCCCCGTGTAGGCCTGTTTGGAGCTGTCGTGAGCCATCGAGGGCTACAGTCGGGGCCTTGACCTAAGGAACCCTAAGTAAGGAACGAGGCCCCTCTTTTCCATAAGTTGAACTTCGATTTCGTATCGAAAACCTGAGGAAAACCTGAGGCAAGCTGCGAAACACTTAAGGAACGCGGAGCCCCTCCCCAACCAAAAGGGTTCCTTCTTCAGGGCCCCGACTGTATATGGAGCGATCTTGGAGGTCATCTTGAGCTCTCTTGGGCTGTCTTGGCGCCATCCCAGGCCAAAATCTGACGCTCCAACCACCTGCGCCCCCCCCCCTCCAGGCCCAGGGGAAGCAGGCAGGGGGAGGGGCTCACCCCTCCCCGAAGGGGAAGAAGCGAGTGGAACGGAACGGGCTCTCTACACCACCTCCGCCCAGAGGACTGGTGGGATTCGTGGACTCGCTGCAGGGTCGCATCGCCGGTCCATCGGCGATGTATCGCTGGTTCAGGCTCCACGCTTCCCTCCCGATCGTTCCCCGTCATCTCCGGTCTCGCCCCTGAGGCTGTCTGCCCTTCCAGGTGCTGCCACGCTCCGCCGCTCGGCTGGCGAGTTGTTTGTCGTTTCTCTGCCGCTTCTCTCTCTCTCTCTCTCTCTGGCTTGACGGGTTAAGCCTAGCTCCAATCCCTAGGGGTTGGAAGCGAAGGAAGGGAGGGAGGAGGGAGGGGGAGGAGGAGGCGGAGGAGGAGGCGCAGTGAGGAGGGATCTGAAGGGGGAGGGGGAGGAGGAGGAAGACGAGGAGGAAAGCAGGGAGGAGGAGGGGATTGACATGGTCGGACGTGTTCGGCCCTTCGGGCGCCCCTGGAGGCCCGCGGAGCGGGGGAAGAGGGAATCGATGAGGACGAGGTGGTTGAGGGCGAGGTGCAAGGGGTGGTGGGGGAGGACGAGGAGGACGAGGTGGAGGACGAGGACGAGGAGGGCGAGGAGGGGACGAGGACGACGAGAGCGAAGAGAGAACGAGGACGAGGACGAGGACGAGGAGGAGGAGGAGGAGGAGGAGGAGGAGGAGGAGGACGCCGACGACGAGGACGAGGTGGAGGCCGAGGACGAGGTGGAGGACGAGGACGAGGACGGGGTGGAGGCCGAGGACGAGTTGCAGGACGAGGTGGGGGACGAGTACAGGGGGAGGGCGAAGCAGGCCGCTCCACTGCCCCCCAACCCCCACCCGGTGGAGGCGCTCGCCTCCGGCCTCGCCGCCGTCCTCACGGAGAGCAGGTACAAGCATTTGGACCTTTGGCAGGCGAGGGCGACGACGAGGAGCAGGGGCAACGAGGAGGAGGAGGAGGAGGAGGAGGAGGAGGAGGAGGAGGAGGGGCAAGGGCTCAGGGGGGCCTTCCCCAGCGATGTTCGCCCAGGCCTCTTATCGGGAGCTCCTCGTCGCAACGGCCAGGTTCGCCTCGGAAGCAGAAGACGGGTCAGGATCCCGGGAGAGCTCCGGGGACGGTTATTGAGCGTCCCGTCCCTCGCCCCTCTTCAGGGGCAGCGACAGAGGAGGGGGGGGGGGCAGGGCTCGTTTCGATTCCTCCGATTCGATTCGATTCGATTTCGATGGATTCCGATTCCGATTCGATTCGATTTCGGATTCCGATGTGGGTTCCGATTCCTCAATGGAGGCCTAGTAGCCTGCCGATTTCCGCCGATTCGACTTTCCCCGACTCGGCTCCCGATTTTCGCCGATCCGATCCATTTCGATCGCTGATCCGATTTGTCGATTCGATTTTGGGCTCTCCTGGGGGGGATTCGGCTCAGGGGGGACGCATCGACCTCCAATCGCCCACTCACCGCCGACGGGGGCCGGATCGCTCACCCCGCCCAGGAACGCGCGGGCTCGCTGCTCGGGGCGCGCCGCCGATCTGTCGGCGCTGCACCGTCGATTCCAGCTCGATGCTTTTCCCTTGAGCCGGTCCCTCGCTCACGCTGCCTTTCATCGCAGGCCTAGAGGTCGACACCAGCACCAACATCGGCGTTGTGCCTCCAGCGAGGGAAGAGAGATCCCGACCTCGGCGATGGTGGTGATATTCTCGCTTCCAAGGTGGCCGAAACATTACCACCAACACCGGAATCTAGGATCACCTCCCCCTTGTGGAGGCAGCCCCCTGTCTTGGTGATGGTGCCGAGTTCCAGGCCCCCCATTTCAGACGGCCATCTGCTCGGAGGAGGGCCAGTCGAGGCAGCGGCGGAGCTGCCTGGCGGCGCTCGTCCTTGCGGAGGGGCTCCCGGAGGCCTCGCATCTCCCCGGCCGGGTCCGCCTCGAGAGACGGGTCTGGACGGGCCCTGGGTTAGGTCGGGCTTGTCCCCCTACAGGGGGATTTTCGACGAGAAAACAAAAAATACCCCAAAAATAATCAGAAAATAGTCCAAGAATAGTTTGGGGATTATTGTTTGAGTATTTTTGACCTTTTTTGGATTATATGTTGGGGGTATTTTTAATTTTTCGCCGAAAATCCCCCTGTAGGGGGACAGGCCCGACTTCAGCCCTGGGAGGGGTCCGGGGCCGACTTGGGCTGGGCGGGAGGGCCGCCACCGTCTCAAGAGGCTCTCCCCGAGGCCAGGGCGACCGAGGCCCTGGCGGCGACGGCGACCACGGCGGCGGCGACGGCGATGGCGACGGCGACGGCGATGAGGAGAGCAGACGGCTCTGCGCGATTGCGGGCCCTTTTTGCGCCCTCCAGAGGTCTCCGACCTCCTCCTCCCCTTCTTGGGGAGAAGGGAGGGGGAGAGATAGAGGTCAACAGGAGGAGGAGGAGGAGGAGGAGGAGGAAGAAGATGGGTGGAGAAGGGCAAACGGTGAACGGGAAAGAGGACGTCCACGGGGAGGGGGCGGATGAGGATGGGGGATGAGGAATAGGAAAAGGAAATTGGGGAAGGCACGGGGGGAAGGTGAGAAGGAGGTGGGGAAAGAGTGGGAGGGGGAAATGGAGAGCGAGGAGGAGGCGGGAGAGAAGGACGGGACGACAACGAGGAGGGCGAGACGCCGACAAAAGTTACCTGCGGGCGGAGGCATTGCTTGTCCAGCTGCCCCCCGCAATTTCGCCCACTGCGCAGTATTTTGGGCGGAAGGCATCGTGGTCCCAGGAGTGCAATTCCGTCGCACGTTGCGGGGGGTTGTGGCCTCGGCAAGAGGGGGGACACGCAACTGGGAGCCGGGGGTGGTCCCACGGAAGACCATAGAGAGCTTGCCAAACAGCACTGAGCATTCTTCCACGCCTCAACGTGGCAGTAGGCACGGCAGCGCATCATCATCCACCCACGTGGTGGTACAAAGCCAGTCCCATCGTTTCCGTTGGGTTGCGTCCTGGATGTCCGTGTTTCGTGCTTCGGGAGTTGGCGTGTCTGCATGCAGGACCGCCAATGTTGCCGTTGGGCTGACTCCTGGAGGTATGCACCTCGTGTGTGGGAGTGTGTGGAAGGAGGTATGCAGGGCCGCCAGCCTTGCTGCTAGGCTGTGTCCTGGAGGTACTTACTTCGCGCAAGATGCAACCCGAAAGCGCCGTGTGGAACACTGTCGGCCGTGGGCGTGAACCAACTGCAGCATCGAAAGAAGGGAGCGCGAGAGGCACAGATGCAAAGGCCAACAATTCGCTGGCCCACCGGGCCAGAGGCGTGCTCAAATCTCCAGCACGAGCTCCAGAACACTTTCAGGTCGCACACGCGGGGCGGCCCCTGGGGGATCCGGTGCGAGAAGTTCCATGACGGCCGAATGTGACCTCAGGAAGGCTTCAGAGGGGCACGGGCCCCTGGACCTCTTCTGGGGTTGGGCTTCAAATCTCGGGTCGTTCGTTCACCGCCCAGGAGCCAGAGACCATCCCCCTGAGTTCGAAAAATACGGAGAGTGTTCGTGTCGAGTGTTCAGGACGTTGTATGTTTGGGGGCGACGACGAAAAGGACGACTGCGACCGAGATGAGGGCGATCACGACGATCACGACGACGACGACGACGACGACGGCGACGACGACGACGACGAGGTTTGCAACGGCGATAGCGACGGCGCAAGTTCGTTCATGATCACGACGGTGTCGACCACAACAACCACCACCACCACGACCACCACGACAACGAAACAGCGACAACGGTGGCGACAACGACCAGACGTCCCTGCTGGGGCCTCTGGAGGTCATCTCAGGAGCATCCAAATCTTCGGTCCTCGACAACGACGGCGACGACGACGATGGCGGCGGCGACAGCGACGGCGACCACGACCACGATTGCGACCACGACGACGGCGACCACTACCACGACGAAATCGGTGGCGACGACGATCACGACGACGACGACGACCACGACGACGACGACGACCACTGCCACTGCCGCTGCCACTGCCACTGCCACGCCGAGAAAGGTGGCGCCGACGACCACCACGGCCACGATGAGGACCGACGGCCGCGACGACGACCACGGACGACTGCGACCGCGACGACAACTGCCCCGACGAAAATCCACGACCACGGCGATGAAGAGGACGGCCTCTTTCACCGCCCACCAAACCACCCCAACCCAACCCGAAGGCCTCAATTTGCCTTCCATTTCGGGCGGGGGGGGGTCGGAGAACATCGAAAAAACACGTATGGAACCCATACCCCCCCCAACACGAAATTCGGATCTTCGGGTTGGGTTGGGGTGGTCTGGTAGGTAGTCACTCTTGCCACGACGCCAAAAGCGGCAGCGGCGGCCGGAGGCGAACACGCTGCTCAAGGCCCAGAGCCTCGCGGTGGCGCTGGCGGCAGGCGCGCTGCGCGCCGCCGCCGTGGAGGACACGGCCCTCGGGGGGGCCCCCGTCCCGTCGCCCTCCCCCTCGGCAGCTCGGGCCTTCCCTCCTCCTCCTCCTCCTCCTCCTCCTCCTCCTCCTCCTCCTCCTCCTCCTCCGCCTCCGCCTCCGCCTCCTCCTCCTCCTCGGCAACGTGGGATAGTAGGCAGCGGGGGGCGGGAGGCGTTGGGGTTCGTGGTGTTCGGACGTTGCCGTCGGTCCTCGTCGGCTCTGCGGCCTCGCGGTGCTTCCCAGCAGCTGCGCATCGACGAGAGGCGTCCCGGGGGCCCCGGATCGAACGGCCGCTGGAGGCCCCAGTGATGGTCCGAGAAGCCGCCGGCAGGTCGAGACATGGTGGCCCTCCCCAGCGACGTTCGTCCGGTCGGGCCTCGGACAGGACCCCGGGGGAGGCCCGGGAACGGAGTCTGAGCGGATGTTGGCCCTCGTCCTTTTCGTCCCTCCTTCAGGGGCGGGCGGCGGTCGGCGCAGAGGGGGAACACGACCACCCCCAATCGCCCGTGCATGGTCGGAGGCCCCCCCAGCCCCGGCGAGGAGCGTGCAGGCTCGCCGAATCGGGGGGCCCGTCGCCGATCTGTCTGCGACCAAGCCCCTCCTGCAGGCGACGCGCCCAGTAAGGACGCGCGACTTCATCCAGGGTGCCCTGGTGTCCCTGCCTCTGCGGCCCGTCCTCTGCTGTGTGTGTACCGGTCGCCCGTCGCCCAAAGCTCCCAACTGCGGCCTTTCAAGGGTCCTGCGTCCTTCCCACCAGTCCTGCATGCACATGTTGACTGTATCATTCCCCCTCACCTCCCTATCATTGCCCCTCACCTCCGCCACAGGTCGGGCATCGCCGCCGCCGTCGCCGTGTGTGTCGCTGCCGTCTCCGCCGCCGCCGCCGCCGCTGCCGCCGCCGTCGCCGTCGTTGCTGTCGCTGGCGGGGTGGTGCGCGGCTGTCTTGACTGGTTGCTTCCTTCGGAGGGGGGGCAGTAGGGAGGGAGGAGGAGGGAGGAAGGAGAGGGAGAATGGAGTCCCTTATCCTGATCCTCCTCCTCATCCTCCCTCGTCATCTATTCCCCCCTCCTGCTCCTGCGTCTTTCCTGTGCCCGCCTTCCTGATTCTCCTGCTCCCACTCTTCCTCTTCCTCCTGCTCCTCCTCCGCCATCCCTTTTCCTTATGAATAGCTCCTCCCTGTCGCAACGCAGGACGTGTCGGTAGGGCGGGGCGGGCGTTTCGTTTGAGACTTCCCCACGGTTTGTGATCTTGATGCTTGAAAGTTGGAAACAGTTTTCCTGGCATCGTTCGGACGTGTGCATGGCGAAAACCATCGAGGAGTATTCCTGATCATTTGGGGAATAAACCACTCACGAAGCCGAAAAAAACACAGGGAATGGACGTCCGAGCGATGGCGAGTTTTGCGGACGAAGGGCGGGCCCTTTCCATATTGTGGTGCTCGCCTTTAGCGCCGCGCACGTGCGTGTTCGAAGGCGCAAAAGCGCTTCGAGGATGGATGGGTGGCTCCTTTTCAAAATGTGGCTGTCGCATTACAGTCGGGGCCCTGAAGAAGGAACCCTTTTCGTTGGGGAGGGGCTCCGTGTTCCTTGATTGCTTCACAGTTTGCCTTGGGTGGTCGTTATGTTTTCGATGGGAAATCGAAGTTCAACTTATGGAAAAAAGTGGCCTCGTTCCTGATTTAGGGTTCCTGAGGTCAACGCCCCGACTGTAAAAGTTTGCAGCAGATTCAGGGGTGGAGGACAGCTCGTTTTAAATGTGGCACTCGCTTTAGCGCCGCGCGCGCATTCGTCTCAAAAGTTGGCCGCAGCTCCAAGGATGGAGGGCGAGTCCTTGTTCGAAAACTAGCTCTCGCACTGGCGCCGTGGACATCAGTTTTGAAAGTGTGCGGAAGCTTAAGGGTAGAGGATGGTTCCTTTTCGAAATCTGGTTCTCGCTGTGTTGGAGCTGCGCACTGGCGCCCCAAAAGTTGGCAGCAGCTCCAAGTATGGAGGGCGGGTCTGTGTTCAAGAAGTAGCTCTCGCTTTATCTCTGCGGACACCTGTCTCAAAAGTTCGCACTGGTGTAAAATTGCATGGCGGCTCCTTTTCAAAATGATGTACTCGCGTTCGCGCCGCGCACATGCATGTTTGAAGTCGCTAGTGTTCCAAGGATTCGTATGGCTGAAGCCCCAGGACTGCCCCATTTAGGAATGGTAGGACGCAAGTGTCAGTTTGATTCGTGGTGTTGAAGTCCGACGAATGGTGTGCTGGTAAGATGTAGGATTGTCATGTCGGGCCGGCGCTTGTGTCGGCGGCGGCTGGCGACGGCGGCGGGGACGACGATTTCCATTTCTGGGTCGGCGCCGGCGCCTGCGGCGACGGGCGGCGGTGGCGTGGAGCGTCGACGAAGACGACGGTGGTTTGTGGTGGTGGTGGTGGTGATGGTGGTGTGGTGGCTTGTGGTGGTGGTGGTGGTGGGTTGTGCTGCTGGTAGTGGTGGTGGTTGTGGCGGTGGTGGTGGTGGTGCGGTAGATTGTGGTGGTGGTGGTGGTAGTGGTGGTGGGTTTTTGTGGTGATGGTGGTGGTGGTGATGGTGAGTTGTGGTGGTGGTTGTGGTGGTGGTGGTGGCTGTGGTGGTGGTTGTGATTGTGTGGTGCTGTTGGTGGTGGAGGTGGTGGTGGTGGGTTGAGGCGGTGGTGGTGTTGGTAGTGGTGGTGATGGTGGTGGTAGTGGTGGTAAGTGTCGCTGCGTCCCCGCCGTCGCCAGCGCCAGGCCAGCGCGAAGCGGGGGGGGGGGTTGAACCCCCCCCTTCCCTTGGGCTGCCTCTGGTCAACGTCGCTGCGTCCCCGCCGTGAGCGCTGCTGGCGGCCGCCAGCACCGGCGCCGAAGGGCGGGGGGGGGGGTTTGAACCCCCCCTCCCCCCTTGGGGGGGGGGGTCGGGAGGGGAGGGGGGTTGGGGGGGAGGGGACGCCCCCTTTGGTTTTGATCGACGGCGCTGAGTGTTTGGGGGGGGGGCCCACCCCCCGGTTGGAAACGCGCCGCCGAATGTTCCCCAGGCAAGCGCCTGTGAAACGCGTTCTCTCTCATGTCGCCACGTTGATCCGTGGCGCTGAAGTCCCAGGACTTGCGTTTGGGCACGATTGAGGATTTTCAGACAGCTGTTTTCAAATATGTCACTTCCTGTAGTGGCAATGGATTCGTCGAGTGGCTTTTGAGGAGAGAATCATATACGCTTCGCGTCTCCCCACCAGCCCATCCACAAACGGTGTCCAGGCGAGTTGAGGTGATCAGGGAAGTGCGGGAGCAAAGAGGTGGACGGACGAACCGTGCGAAGGATGGAGGAGGAGAAGCAGGAGGTTGGGTGGATGAGTGATTAGGTGGAAGTAAGATGAATAGGATGATGATGAGAGGAGGACGGGGAGGAGGGGGAAGAGAAGGAGTTGGAGGAGTAAGGAGGAGCAGGAGGAGGGAGGCAAGCGAAAGGGCTAGAGGTCTCTTGGATGCCTCTCGGAGTCTCTTGGGATATCTCTTGGGCGTTTCTTGGAGGCATCTTGGGACGTCTTCGGGGTCTCTCAGCGGTCCTGGGGGGGGGCTATTGGGCGCCTTGGGTGCCTCGGGGGGGGGGGGCTATTAGGGGCCGCTTGGGGTCCTTTGGGGGGCCTCTTGGGGGTCTTTTGGGGGGCCATCTTGGAGCCATCTTTGGGCGTTCGTGGGGCCTCTTCGGGCCTCCTGGACGCCTCTCGGGGCCAAATTGGAGGAGATCGATCAAAGAATGGGGGTTCCTTGATTAGCCTCTCCCCAAGAAAATGCCAACATGGGGCCAAAACCTTAGTAAACCCAATGATGTTGGCTTCCTCGACCAGGCCGTTTTGGACGCTCCAATTACCCGCGACCGCACCCGTCCAGGTCCAGGGGAGGGGGAAGGGGGAGGGGTAAACCCTTCTCCGAAGGGGAAGAGGGAGGGGTGGAAGAGGAAACGCCCTAAACCACCTACGCCCAGAGGGCTGGTGGGATTCGGAGGGATGGTTGAGTGCAATGTCGTTAACTCGTTTCGGATGTTCAATGTTCCTCCTCCTCCTCCTCCTCCTCCTCCTCCTCCTCCTCCTCCTGCTCCTGCTCCTGCCCCTGCCCCTGCCCCTGCCCCTGCCCCTGCTCCTCCTCCTCCTGCTCATGCACTGTATCCCCGAATATGGGAGCCATCGCTGTTCCCGTTGCGTTCTGTCTTCGACCTGGGGGGAACTCGAGTTGTGTGCCTCGGGCTGATCGCCCGAAGGGGCCCAGGCGTGGCCCAAGGAAGTTGTGGTTTGGGTTCGAGGGCCCGTGGTTGTGTGCGGGCTCGCTTCTCACGGGTCTCGTCGTCTCGGGTTTTGGGATCGTTTCAGCATGTGTGTTTGCCACCGTTGCGGGCGCACGGCCATGTTTGATGGCCGCAAGTTTGTTGTTGGTTGTTTGGCATCTTCGGAGAAGGGCTGAGAAAATGTGGCAAGGATCTACTAAGGGTCGCATGGTTCCCAGTTCAGCAGAGGTTCTCGCTGCTGGTTCGAAGCTTGAGCGAGAGGTGGTCATGGCCGAAGCGCCTCACAGCAGTGATTTGGATCCCCCTCCCTTGACGCGCTCCACCATCCTCCCTCTTTGTCTCTTTCCTCCGAACGCTGCGCTGCGCACGTGCTCCAAATGATCCCAAGTCGTTCCCCTCCTTCTGGCCCACCTTCTGCGATTGCCCCTCCAGTCGGGTGAACGATGCGACAGCTGTATCGTTTGGCCGTTGTGCCGGGCAGGGTGTCCATCGTTCGGTCGTTCGATGCAGATCGGCCCCCAGCCCCTCTGGACCATGGACGCAAAATGCTAGTTCTTCTGCTCGTTTCCTGCCTCCTCCTCTCCGCCCCCCGTCCCCCATCCGCCCCCTGTTCCTCGCCGTCCTCCTCACGGCCACCGTTGAAGGACACGCCCCTGTGCCCCAGCGAGCCCTGGTGCGTCGACCGCCGGGGCTGGGACTGCTGGACGTGGGGGGTCCTCGCCTCGTCGGCGTCGTCGTCCCTCCTCTGCGGAGGACGGCCGGTCGAGAGAACGGCGGGTCTCCCTGGCGAGGTTCCTGCTTCGGGGGCCTCCTGGAGGGCCCTCGTCGCCACTGCTGGATGCGGCTCGAGGAACGGGCCGGGATAAACCCCGAGTGGGTTCTGGGGACAATTTTTGTTCGCAGATGTGAACTGGGCGGGGGAGCCGCCGTTTTGTCTCAAGTGGCTTTCCTTCGATAGAGGGTCCCCCACCATTTATTCTCCTTCAGCATCCTCTTCATCCTCCTTCCTTGCCCCTCTTGATCGATCGAGGGTACCTTTTTGTCGTGCTCGTGTTGCTGCGGCCCCAAAAGACCTGCGGGGACTGCGCCCGTCTCTTCCGTCTCTTCCCTTCCAGCCTTCCTCGTCATTTTGTTCCCCCCCGTCCTTCCGGTCGTCTCCCTCAGTGTCCCTTCAAGGAGTGGGCTCCAGAAGGTCAGCTGCAGGCAGATCGCATCCCAGCGAGTACTCCTGTGCACGTCGAATGTCAGCTGGAGGTACCTCATGGAAACGAAGCCCCTCGCCCCCTCCTGGCTTCTAGAGGGCTGCCATCTCCGATGTTGGACGCGCGCCGCTCGCGCAGACTGAATATCGAGGGCGTACCGTCTCCGAGACGCGGTGTCATTGGCAGGTCTGCCTCGCCACGCCGCACCTGGTGTGTCCCTGTGCTGCAGGCGTGCTTGCGTTCTCTCACGTACCCGACCTCTGCGCTCTGTCGGGCCTGTCCCTCTACAGGAGGAAGATTCAAAAATAGTCTAACGATAGTCTGGGCGCGATTTGTTGACTATGTTTGACCTGTTTGGGTGTATGTTTTTACTATTTTTATTGTTCGCCCAAAATCCGCCTGTAGGAGGGCATGCCCGGCCTAACCGTAGTACGGACGCAGTGTTTCAGCAAGGCCGCCCTTCGCACCCTTTCACGTTCTGCCCACACTTGTAGGATCGGCCCACGTCTCATGCATCGTGATGTACCTGTCTTTCTCGCTCGCTGCCTCGGACGAGCCCTGCTTCTAACGCCCGCGCTGCCTCCCCAGACACCCGACGATGTCACGGCTCTTTCATGGCGTGGGCCCCCAGACCCCCTCGACCCCGTCCTTGGGGCCGGCTTACCATCCTGAGTACTATTGTGATCCTAGAAGTGGCATCCGGACGCCGAGGATGGTGTGGTGAGCATGTTCGTGAGTCTTGCACCCAGGACGTTCAGACCATGGATGGTTCCTTATCTGATGAGGGTGGCGGTGGCATCCATGGCAAAGCGAGGAGGAGGGAGGGAGGAGGGGAATTACGATGACGACGACGACGACGACGACCGAGGTCCTCACCACGGAGATCGGAGCCGGGTGGCTCTCGGTCGCCGTGTTGACGCGCATGTCGGCGGTCGCCAAGTTCATATGCAAGACCGCCACAGCCCCGTCCATCTACCTGTTCTACATCGCCACCGGCTTCCGGGACGTCCGCTTCGAGGTGAACGGTGTCTTCTCATGTTCCTCGTCTTCGTCTCCTCATCATCGTCCCTCCCCCTTTCCACAAGGAGCCTCGATGCTCTTCCTGCCCTTTCCTGGCCATCCTCCCCCAACTCCCATTCCCGCCCCCTCCGCGCTTCCAATTCCTGTTTCCACCTCTTGTTTCTCCTTTGCCCCCTACCCATCCTCATCATCCCCCTCTTCATCTTTCCGCCCCATCTAACTATTCACTCCTCCTCCTCCTCGTCCTCCTCCTCCTCCTCTTCCTCCTCCTTCTCCTTCTCCTCATCCTCCTCTTCCTCTTCTCCACTTCCCTCCAACTCCACCCCTCCCCCTTTCCTCAACAATCGAATGGCCTTCGGCGCATCCCGCCTCCGTGCCTGGGTTGTGGGTATGAAGCCTATTGGATGTTTGTTGGGATCGCATGGGAGGCCGGGCCTCTTGGAGGCAGTCTGAACGCCTATTGGGAGCTTTTTTTGGTGCCTCTTGGGGCCTCTGTTGGGCCTCGTGGGGCCTTCTGGACGCCTCTTGGGGCCTCCTGGGAGCCTCTTGGCGTAGACGGCTCGGATGTTCGCTTCGTTTTCCATCTCTGGGCCCATTTGGGGGCCTCTTGGATCGTTCTGGATGCCTTTGGGGCCCTCTTGGTCCGTTTGGGGGCCCTCTTGGAGACCTCTCGGGCCGTCTTGGGGTTGTCTGCCGTCTGGGAGCGTCGGGGAGCCGAAAAAGCGAAACGCCAAAATCCGTCAAAAAACTCTTGCCCCCCCCCTGGGAGGCCCCTTGGACGCCTCTTTCTGAGCGTCTTGGGCCGTCTTGGGGCCATCTTGAGCGTCCTGGAGCGATCGTTCGGCGACTCGGGGCCCTCTTGGACCGCCTTGGTGGTTTCCTGGAAGACCTCGTGGCCCGTCTTCGGACCCCTCGTGGGCCCGAAACACTCACGCGACAACCCTTCCCGGAGCCCAGGGGGCACGCTCCAAATCCCAGGGGGCACGCAGTTCATTTCACCCCGCCCGCCGAACTGGCGGAGTGGACGCGGAGGAGGAGGAGGAGGAGGAGGAGGACGAGGAGGAGGAGGACGAGGACGAGAACGAGGACGAGGAACGCTTACTGGCAACCTCACTCGTATTCAGACTCGCCCCACTCACGCTCAGAATAGCTCGTGGCAAGGCTCGAAGCACTCGTGACTCAAGGGGAAAGAAGAGAAGGGAGCAGAGAAGGAAGGAAGGGGAGGGGGGATGAGGCACGGGCTGGAAGCGGAGGGGTCGACTCGGGGGGGCGAAAGGAGTGCAGCGAAGGAGGAAGCGCGGTCGGGAAGAAGACAGGAGCGGAGAGGGGAGGTCAGAGAGAGAGAGAGATGCCCCTGCCTGCTGCCTGCCTGCTGCCTGCCTGCTGCGCCAAGCCCTGCCAAGTTTCGAAATTTGGCGCCCGGGCCCCTTCCAAGGCTCCTCGGGAGTGAGGACTGAGGCTTCGAGGATTACACCCTAGGCGATGGCTAAGAAAACCCAAGTTTTCGGCCAGAGTCTCGATTACTCTTAACCTTTCAATGCAAATCCCAAGATGTTGATAGAAGTTCTGGGTTTTATTCAAGTTCTGAGACTATGAATTTCTGAACCCATGATTCCTTAAGCATTTCGCAGGGTGTAGGCAAAGGACCCGAGGACACGCCCACTCCGTGCCCAGAGGCGCGGTGGCGGATGATCCAGCACGAAAACTACGATCCCCTCCTCCCCCGACAATGTGATTACCAAAGTTGGCACTGAATAGTATTGCTTTCCATCAGGACGTTCCCGGTGTTTCAAATGGTGTGCCCCGCTCCCATCGTTCAGAATGCCGTTCTCGCCCGAGCACGGGCAACCTTTCGGGATCCGAGTCGTTCTTCGTCGTTGTCGTTTTGTTATGTTCTCTTTATCCGCCTTCCTTTGGTTATTTTGCTCTGCCCGTTCCTCCAACTCTTGCTTATGCTGTTGCCCTCGTCCTCCTACGTTTCTTCCTGCTCATCCTCCACCGCCTCTTCCTATTGCAATGTACAAAGCTCCCCCTTTCCGATGGCGCATAATACGATGGTGTCTTAAGGGAGGTTCCTGGTCCGCTGTGACACCCGTCGGCGGATAGAAAAGCAATCAGTCCAATGGAAAGGCATGGGTGGGAGGAGTAGGATGTCAGATACGGCGCGAGCGCAACTAGTTTTTCTCACCCCCCTTCTCACCCCTCCTGCCTCTGCCCTTCATCCCCCCTCCCCGCGCGCGTAGGAGCGCGTGTGCGCGGGAGCTGGCGCGGGAAGGAAAGATGGGTGGAGGGGTGGATCGACCAGAACGAGGGAGGAGGAGGAAGAGAAGCGAGAACGCGACAGGCTAGTTCCTCACGTTAGTCTGATGGAAAAAGGAGGAGGAGGAGGAGGGAGCAGAAGGACGGCGCAGGGAGCCCCCGCCCCCACTCCCACGCACGGAAGGAGGAGGGAGGGAGCAGGAGGAGGAGGGAGTAGCCAGGAGGAGGAGGAGGACGACGAGGACGAGGACGAGGGACGAGGGACGAGGTACGAGGGAGGAGAGAGAGGGAGAGGGAGAGGAGCGTAGGAGGAGAAGGAGGGAGGAGGTTGAGGAGGGAGGAGTACTCAGCCTGGGCCTGAGGAGGCGAGGGAGGGAGGAGCCATCAGTGAGAGGAGAGGCAGCGCAGGCCTTTGGGGGGGGGGGGAAGGGAGGAGCCGCCCCCCTCTCCGCCCGCGCAGCTGCGCAGCTTCCTCGCGGTGCTGGCGATCGCCGCCGGCATCCTGGCCTACACGCGCTTGGAGGCTCTGCGCAGGGCCACGGAGGCCAAGTGGGTGGACGAGTGCCCTCCGACGACGACGAGGGCCTGGCATCGCTCGGACGTGTGCGCTTTTCCTCGGCGAGGACCGTCGAGGAGCATCCTTGATCATTTGGCGGAAAAACCATGCACGAAACCGAAAAAAAACACAGGGAATGGATGTCGGAGCGATGGCGAGAGGATCGAGCCGAGGATCGAGAAGTCGAGCAGGAAACACGTCACGAGCGTGTAAACTCTCGCAGCTCCGCCCCCCGGACTTCTCGGATGGGCGTTGGCCCCCCCTGTTGCGGCCACCGGTGCCGTCCCTGGGTACAGCGCAGATCGAAGAGATACACGCGGACCTCCGAAAGTTGATGGTCACACAGTCTTTCTTCGAATAACCCAGGGTTATTGATCTTGGCGTGTGTTGCCGGATTTGGGTCTCCAGACACAGACACGTCTGTTTTGTTGTTTGAGCTCTCCTGTGTGTTGGGTCCTCGTTTCGAATTCGCAGCGCCCCGCGTCTCATTCCTCCGCCTCTTCTCCTCTCTCCCTCCTCGTCCTTGTCATTCGTGTAGTCGTTACCGTCGTCAGGATCGTCGTTATCAGCATCATCATCTTCATACTCGTTACCATGACCATCATTCACATCACCGTTCGGCCACACCCCTCACACGCTTCGTGGCCCCATAGGGAGCTCCACCGCGGGTTCCAGTGGCAGTGTTCGCATGCGTACTGGGGTTCAGTCTGCCGCAACCTTCACACCCATCCTGGCACCTTAGGGAGCTCGCCCGAATGCTCCAGCGGCAGGGTTCTCATGCGCACTCGGATACAGTTCGGCACACCCTTCACATGATTCATGGCCCCAGCGGGAGCTCCGCTGGAGGCCCCTTGTGGCAGGCTTCGCATGCTTATTCGGGTCCATTCTGGCACACACCTCACACGCTTCGTAGCCCCATAGGAAGCTCCGCCGAAGGGTTCGCACGTGTTCTCGGGTCCATTTCGGCACACCCCTCACACGTCTCGGCCCCGTAAGGAGCTGCACTACTCCAATGGCAGGGTTCGCATGCGTACCTGGGTCCATTCTGTCGCACCTTTCACGCGCTCTCTGGCACCATAGGGAGCTCGACTGAAGGCTCCAGCGGCAGGGTCCGCATGCGCACTTGGGTACACGTCGGCGCACCCCTCACATGTTTCGTGGCCCCAGAAGGAGCTCCGCCGAAGGCCCCAGCGGCAGGGTTCGCATGCATACTTGCATTCGTTCTGGCGCACCCTCCACACGCTTCGTGGCCCCACAGGGAGCTCCGCCGAAGGTCCTATTGCCAGGGTTCGCGTACGTAGTCGAGTCCATTTTGGCACATCCCTCATACGTTTCGTGGCCCCATGGGTGGAGACCTCACCTTCCCGCGGGGGGAGGAAGGGGTCCACCTCGGCACGTCCTCTCCTGGGTCGGGATGCCAACCAACATATCCTACTCGGCAAGCTCGGGGTTCGAGGAGGACGAGGGTGCTCTTCGCCAGTGTCGGTGTCTGGGGGTCCGTTTCGGTTCCATCTCATCCTCCTGTTGGTTCTGTGCCTCCTCTTCCTCCTCCTCTTCCTCCTCCTGCTCCTCCCGCTTGTCCTTCTCATCCTCCTTTTCCACTCGTCCTCACTCCTCCTGTTCATCCTCCTCGTCCTCCTCCTCGTCTTCCTCATTCCCCCCATCCTCATCATCAGTCACAGCATCAGAATCATCAGCAGCAGCAGCATCATCACCAGCATCATCAACATCGTCATCATCTGCATCAGCATCATGGTCATCATCATAAGCATCGCCATCATCATCATCCTCATCATCATCAGCAGCATCATCATCACCAGCAGCATAGTCATCACCAGCATCATCAACATCATCATCAACGTCATCGTCGTGATCATCACCATCATCACCATCATCAGCATCAACATCAGCATCGGCAGCATCATTATCATCGTCATCATCATCAGTATCATCATTATCAGCAGCATCAGCATCAGCGTCAACATCAGCATCATCGTCACCACCATCAGCATCATCAGCATCAGCATCAACATCATCAGCATCGTTATCATCACCACTGTCATGATCATTATCCTAGCCCTGTGGCGCGAGCGCACATCCTCCCAGGGGCGAGAAATTCGCCCACACATTCTCTCTGTGTAAGGTTGCGCAGGAGGCCCAACGAGCCCGCACCTGGCACAGTGCTGCGCCATGGGATGACTCTGACGGTGTTGGAATACGAACCGCAGCACACCATCGGGCCCCGTTTGGCGGAGATACTGGAAGAGCACCGCAACCAGGAGTTGCTCATCCTGGCGGGCACACAGGTTCAAGCTCGCCTCTCAGAAGGGTTCTACGACGCAAAGTGTCTGGCCGACTTGTCTCAGAGTGACCCGCTACCAGCGAGGCCTTCTCAAACCCGAGCTGCGGCTGCGCGGTGGTCCTTCCGCACGGAGTTACCCCAGCCGAAGTTCAGAGGAGTTGGCCGAGCCTCGAGGAGATGGGGGGAAGAGCTGTTGCCGTGAGGACGAAGCGCGGCCCGTTGGACACGCCGCGATCAACAAAAAGTTGTCATGGTATGGCTTTGCCAGGTCCCTCACCACCGACAAGGCGCACAGCTGTCACCTACGGGGACATTCACGACGGCATCGGCGAGCCCTCTGGGACTGACGGATGACAGCATCGACCAGATCGCTCCCCCGAGTCTCTCGCGTGTGGGGGGGGGCCGTCTCGGGAGACCTGGGGGCGACCGACTAGTGGCCCAGGGGCGGGTAAGTTGCCCTCGGGACGGAGTCGAGAGGCTTGTCGGCCACGCGTCCTGGCATCGCTCGGACGCGTGCACGCTTCCGCGGCGAGGGCCATCGAGGAGCACCCTCGACCACCGGACGCAAAAAAAAAACATGCACGACACCGAAAAGATGCCCAGGGAATGGACGTCCGAGCGATTGCGAGGCGTAAGAGTGTGACCCTTCGCCGCAGTGACCTCGGGGTGCGAGCCCACACGGGTCCCCCAGCACCGGCTGGTGCGCTTCGATTTGCCTTCCCCGCCGCCCCCCGGTGCCGCGCACCAGAGGTCTCTCGTGCGTGTGGCCGAGCCTGCGGAGGGGTTACAGCCGGGGCCCTGCAGAAGGAACCCTTTTCGCTGGGGAGGGGCTCGGTGTTCCTTGATTCTTCTACTCTTTGCCCTCTGTCTTGCAGAGGTTTCCCATGGGAGATCGAAGTGCAACTTACGGGAGACAGGGGCCCCGTTCCTTATTTAGGGTTCCTTAGGTCAACGCCCCGATTGTATGCTCGGCGAGGACCACCGAAGAGCATCTGGGAGCACCTGGCGGAAAAGAAAAAAAACGCACGGCATCAAGACGTGCACGGGGAGTGCACGCCCGAGCGATGGCGAGGGCCTCGAGCGGCAGGGCCCTCGGGGGTGCCCAAGCGGGGGGGCGATGGGTAGGTGGGGGAGATCATGGCAGGGGCCATGAGGTCAACGCCCCGACCGTATGACGCCGGGTGTCCGGGCACGATGGGGCGTAGGCGCGGGCGCTCGGCAGCGGGGAGAGCAGCAGCACACGGGGAGGGCCGAGGGAGTGCAGGAAAGCTGCCTCGAGCGGCCGGCGAGGCTGCGACCGCGGGCCCAGAGCGGGTGCTTGGCATGTGCACGCGTCCCTCCTCCTCATCCTCCTCCCTCCTCCTCCTCCTCCTCCTCCTCCTCCTCCTCCTCCTCCCTCCTCCTCCTCCTCCTCCTCCTTCTCCTCCTCCTCCTCCTCCTCCTCCGCCTCCCCCCCCCCGTTTAGTTCTCCCCCGCTGGCGAGCGCCTGAGAGGCGAGGAGGAAGAAAGATTTTGAAGCCTTCCAGTTTGAGAGAGAGAGGGGGCGGGGGGCTCCTGATGGCCCATTCGTCGGCACGGCCGACTTGATCGGGCACGCGCAGAGAGGGAGGCCAGGGAGAGCGGGGAAGGCGTCTTGGAGGCACCCCTGCTTCTCAGCAGGCGCAGGCCTCGTCTGCAGATGTAAGGCCGGCGCCTTCTAAGAAGCGGCCTCCTTCTAGGAAGCTTTCCCCTCGCCCCCTACCCCCTCGTACGCGCCGCCAGCTTGATCCGCCTCGAATGCCTCGGAGGGGTCGGGCCCCTCCTTTCCTTTCCTGCTCCTGGAGTGGTCCAGGGGGGCGAGGGAGGAGGAGTGGGAGGGGGCCAAGAGCAGGGGGAGGAGACGGAGGGGGTGCCATGGGCAGGAGGATGAGGAGGACTGCAGGTGAATTCATGCAGGCTCCTTGGGCATCTCCCTTCGGGTTGTGTCGCCCAGGTGTTCTGTCCGGGCAAAATTAAAGGAGGATGAGGAGGACGAGGGAGGAGGAGGGAGACGAGGAGGGAGGAGCGAGGAGGCAGGCGGAGGAGAGAGAGAGGAGCAAGAGCAGTGCCACGAGGGCCACAGAGCAGGAGGCAGGAGGGAGCAAGAGGAGCGAGGAAGGAGGAGGGAGGGGCGAGTGAGGAGATTGAGGAGGAGGAGGAGGAGGAGGAGGAGGAGGAGGAGGGGGGGAAGTAAGAGAGGGAGGGTATATAGGGGGAGCAGAAGGAGGAGGGAGGAGGAGCGTGAGCAGGAGCAGCACGCAGCACGAGGGGGTGCGGCCCCTCCAGGTACACCCCTGGGCCCTCTCGGCCGGCGCCTGCGGCCCTCCCGCGGCGCAAGTGAGGCGGGCTTCCCGCGCCTCTCGGGCGCGTTGGCAGAGCCCCGAATCATCAGGGGTAACTCGGGTCAGGGCTAACTCGGGTTCGTTTTTCGGGAGCCCGAACCCGAGTTATCCCGGACCCGAGTTACCCCGGATATTTCGGGCGTCCAGAGCCCCGAATCATCAGGGGTAACTCGAGTCAGGGCTAATTCGGGTTCCTTTTTCGGGAATCCAAACCCGACTTACCCTGGACCCGAGTTACCCCGGATAATTCGGGCGCCCAACGTTGGTAGACTCGTAGTCTTGTTCGCCATGAGCCCAAGGCGTCGTTGGTCCGATGCTGGGAGTTCCCATAGCCACATCCTCGGGAGCCGAGTTCCCAAGACTGGGCCCCAGGAGTCGAGGGCGAGACACCGGCACAGACACGAACCGTCGGAACTCCGTACGGACTTCTTGGATCGGCGTTGGGCCTCCCTGGCAGCGCCTCTGGCGCCGCCCAGGCGCGCTCCGCACGCCAGGCATGGGAACTCAGCGCCGATCCAAAAAAAAAAAACGATTGAGTCCGCACGGACCTGGGACATGTCCATATCCGCTGCCTCCCGAAGATATGAGAGATCGATCTCCGATCCGTCCAATGTACTTATATATATATAGACGTGCATACACATACATACACACACATGCATACATACACACGTATACATACATGCATGCATGCATACATCCATACAGACAGACCGACAGACAGACAGACAGACAGACAGACAGACAGACAGACAGTCATGCACACACATATGCATACCTATATACACACATCCATACATACATGCACACATACATACATACATACATACATACATACATACATACATGCATGCATGCATGCATGCATGCATGCATGCATGCATGCATGCATGCATGCATGCATGCATGCATGCATGCATACAGTGCGCGTATGTGGGGGGGGCCGGGGGCCGGGACCCCGACCACAAATGTGGGGCCCAGGGCCCGGGCCCGCCCCGCCTTTGGGAGGCTTAAAATCGCCCCGGGGAGCCCTCAGACAGCAATCTCGGCAGCCCCAGGCGGTCTCGAGACACCCCCAAGACGACGTCCAGGGATCTCCGTCGACGCACGATGCGTTTAAATTGCCCCGGAGGCCCCCAAGACGCCCCAAGAGGCTTTTAAGATGCCGCCGAAGAGCGCCCCGAGAGGGGCAAAATCGTTGGTTTGCATTGTTTTTCCATGATTTTTTGCATTCTCGCTGTTTCGTGCTTCCGACGCTAAAGCACCGCCCAGGAGGCTCCCCCAACCGCTCCAAGACGGCCCAAGAGGCCCCCAAGACGGCCCCAGGACGGCCCGAGAGAGCCCCGAGACGGCCCCAGAGCCGCCCAAGACGGCGCAAGAGGGTCCCAAGAAGGCCCCAAGAGGGGCCCAAGGGAGGGAACGCGAACTGAAAACTCAAGCTCTCCGCCCTAAGATGCCCCCAAGAGGCCCAAAGAGGCCCCCAGGAAGCCCCCAAGAGGCCCCCAAGAGGCCCCAAGAGGCCCCCAAGAGGCCCCAAGAGGCCCCCAAGAAGCCCAAAAGAGGCCCCAAGACGGCACCAAAAATGCTTCAAAATTCTTTCTAAGAGGCCCCCGAAGACATGCCAAGAAGGTCCCATGACGACTTCAAGAAGCAGTCCAGGATGCTCCGAGGAGGCCCCAAGAAGCTAGCTAGAACCATCGCGCGCGCGAAGCGCGCGCGATGGTTCTAGATGGTATACGTAGTTACACGCACATGCGTGTGGAAATACAATCACGCGGCTGACGCTTGTCCGCCGACCCCCAGAAGGAGTGAGAGTTGGCAGATATCGTGGAAATCATTTAGTGCGTCATACCATTTGGATGCATTTGAGGGGCCCTTGGATGCCTCTTAGGGCGTGCTTGGAGGGCTCTGTGGTGCATCTGGAGTGTTTTGGGGAGCCTCTTTGGAGCTTCTTGGAAGCCTCTTGGAGGCATCGTGGGGCCAGTTGGGGGAAAAGGCTCGAAATGCCAGTTCGTATCCTTGCCCTCGTGGGCACGTCGTGGGCCGTCTTGGAGGCCCTAGGGGCCGTTTGGAGTCCCTCCTCAGCCGTCTTGAGGTCCTCTTGGGGGCGTCTGGGGCCGTCATGGGGCGGCCTTGGGGTCCTCTTGACCTGTCTGGGACGCTGTAAAAAACAAGAAAGACAATAATGCTAAAGTTGCACGCTCTCTCAAAGGAATTTGGCGTTGTGGTCCCCTTGAAGCCCTCATGGGCGTCTTGGAGGCCTTTTGGGCCGTCGGGAGGCCAGCTTTGGTGTTTTTGATGCCTCCGCGGCGTGTTGGAGCCCAGCTTGAGCCAGCTTACCAGGCACCTTAAGGATCCTGTAGGCCACGGATCGTGATTTTAGAGGCTCCCGAGGCCCCAGGGGCCGCTGGGACCCCAACCCCCCCTTTAAAATGGCATGTTGGACCCTGGGGGAGGGAGGAAGGGAGAGGGGGACAGCCACATGCCTCACACGCCTCCACACCCCCAGCGAGCGGGGGCCGGCGGACGTGTATACACGCATACACACACATACCTAGACAGATGCATATATATAGATATACACACACACCTGCACACATCAAAACATACCAAATGTATGTGAAGAGAACAGTCGGGGCCCTGAAGAAGGAACCCTTTTCGTTGGGGAGGGGCTCCGTGTTCCTTAATTGTTTCGCAGTTTGCCTTGGATGTTCCTTCGGTTTTCGATAGGAAACCGAAGTTCAACTTGTGGAAAATAGGGGCCTCGTTCCTTATTTAGGGTTCCTTACGTCAAGGCCCCGACTGTATCCAGCCAGCGCTTGCATTTAGAGGTTCGCACGTGTGTTCTCAGGAACTGGGCCTGGGTGTCGGTCTGGCGGCTCCGTGCTCGACGTCGCCGCCCCGCCGTCGCCGTCGCCAGCCGTCGCCGACCGTCGCCAACTCGCATCCGCACGTGTTGCAGCATTTCGATTGCACAGTATACAGTCGGGGCCCTGAAGAAGGAACCCTTTTGGTTGGGGAGGGGCTCCGCGTTCCTTAAGTATTTCACAGCTTGCCTCAGGTTGTCCTTTTGTTTTCGATACGAAATCGAAGTTTATCTTATGGAAAAAGGGACCTCGTTCCTTATTTAGGGTCCCTTAGGTCAAGGCCCCGACTGTAGATGCCCATCACGGGCTGCATCAAATAGATTGCACCACGCAGGTCGCGCCAAGTAGATTGCAATATGTATAGTACACAGCATAGATCGCACAACGTAGATTGCACTACATAGCTTGCACCACAGCTACGCTTATACACATATATATATATACTTACATATATACATATATATCTATAAACAAAAAATGAGTTTAACGGTCCGCCTTTTTGCATTGCAATTTACATGCGGTTCTGCCCCATCGTCCATCCGAAGTATGAACTCGAACCATCCCAGGACGTCCCTTTTCGGTCCCCCCTCATCCTCTGCAAGGAAATCTGTTCGCGCGCACCCGTTGATCAAAAGTCATCGGAAACAGGACGACATGCACACGCGCGGGTCGTCGCGCGCGCATACCGAGCTCCTTCAAGAATCTCAGATCCCCGTAAGGATTCCAAAATCGAGTGTCACGAAAACTTTTTAGTAAAAAAGCAACAAATAATAGTAATAATACTAATAATGTTAATAATGTTAATAATAATAATAATAAGAAGAATAATAATAATAACAATAATAATAAAAATAATAATAGGTGCGCAACCCTTTGTTTTATGTGATATGTAAAGATGCAGCATTATTGCTTCTGTGGTTGAAGATGTTTTCTACCCATAAAAAGGGGAGGGGAAGAAAACAAAACAATAGTCTGGCGAATGACCCAACCGTGCGCAGTTCTGACACCGTCGTTATCTGCACCGCGTTCGGAGGAGCTCCCAATGGGGCCACGAAACGTGTGAGGGGTGTGCCAAAATGGGTGCGGTGGCCGCATGCGAACGCTTGGATTTGGGCATTCGGTGGGGCTCCCCGTGGTGCTACGAAACGTGCGAGGGGTGTGCCCACATGGGTGCGGTGGCAGCATGCGGAAATTTGCATGTGGGCATTCGGTGGGGCTCCCGATGGTGCCACGAAACGTGTGAGGTGTGTGCCAAAATGGGCGCGGTGGCCGCATGCGAACGCTGGCATTTGGGCCTTCGGTGGGGCTCCCTGTGGTGCCACGGAACGCGTGAGGGGTTTGCCAAAATGGGCGCGGTGGCCGCATGCGAATGCTGGCGGTTGGGTCTTCCGTGGGGCTCTGTGGGGCCACGAAGCGTGCGAGGGGTGTGCCAAAATGGGCGTGGTGGCCGCACGCGAAAGCTTGGATGTGGGCCGTCGGCGGGGCTCCCTATGGTGCCACGAAACGTGCGAGGGGTGTGCCAAACTGGGTGCGGCGGCCGCATGCGAACGTTGGCATCTGGGCATTCGGTGGGGCTCCCTATGGGCCACGATACGTGTGAGGGGTGTGCCAAAGTGAGCGAGGTGACAGGAGGAGGAAGGAGGAGGGGGAGGAGGAGAAGAGGAGAAGAGAGGAGAGGAACGCGGGGACCGTCTCTTCGAAACGAGGACCCAATACCACAGGACGGTTGGGGAAGAAACTCGCGCGCCTGGGAGTTCAAACGAAACGCGCCCGCGCCCCTGCGAATATTTACTATAACTATAGGTTTCCGACGGGACACACACACATGCTACCAGACATGCTTGTCGCGCGCGCGCATGACCAAATCATTCAAACGCCCGTGCGCGCATGCTGTCGCAAGGACCCCTAGCAAAAAAAAATGACTCAGAGCACACGCGCGCGTCGTCGCGCGCACATGCCGAAACCCGTCAAACAGATAGTCGCCGTAAGGAGTTCAAACCCGAGCACCCCGAATATATCTATATATATACAATTATTTGTGTGCATATATATATATATGTGCATACATACATAAACATGTAAATACATACATGCATACATGCATGCATGCATGCATTCATACGTACACGCATACATACATGTGTATGCATGTTTGTACAAAAATGTGTACATATATATGTGTGTACACCTCTATACGCAATCACCGTGTACGTATACATATATGTATATCATGTGTGTCACACGGACAGGCACAGAACTATAATTTGGGCGAGTGGGTTAGCTCCTTGCGCGGGTCTCGAAATTCCAAACTTAATTTTACAACATCGTCTTACGTATTGGTTCGCCCGCCATTCGAGGGGGCCGTTCGCGCCCGTTGGATTTGCCGGCCGGAGCCTCGGCGTCGCTTGCCAGTGTCAGTCTGGAATCAAGACTTGCGCCTCACGAGTGGATTGGAGGATGAGCGCATGGTGAGTCTTTCAGCTGCGGGGTGGCGCGGCGTTCGCCGCCACGCAAGGGCCAGGGGCAATTGGCAAACGCTCAGGGAAATGGAGGGCGGTAGGTAGAGGAAGAACGGGGGAGGGGGAGGCCAAAGCAGCGGGCGGGAATGGGGAACATAGTGACCAGGCGAGATGCTCTGATAGGGGGAGATGTGGGCGGAGACCGCTGTTGGAATTCCGTCAGATAGCTCTTGGACGTCCAGACACCTCCGCCCGGAGGCCGGCAGGGGGTTCAGCGGCCCTCGCCTTCCTGACTCTGCGGGCGGGACGCGACGACGCACCCGACCTTTACCCCGTCCTTTTCGCTAGGTGCCCGTCTGCACGTGCTCGCCCCGCGCGAAACATCCAGCGCGTTCAAAAATACACTGAGCCAGGCAGTAGGTGTAGTTCTGCACGCGCTGGTTTCGCCGGAGACATCTTCACATAACGGGCACTTGTAGAATAACACCTGGCCAGCGGGGCGGGGCGCATGTCGGGCGCCGCCACTCGCGTTCCCAACGTGTACCGCGCCCCGGCCGCTAGGTGCCGTTTTGTGCGTGTCCCCTTTTCGCGAAGCATCGGCTGCCCGCGCTGCCCATCGCCGAGGCCCCGCCCCTTGGGTCGCTTCCCGCTGACATCCCACATCCCCTGGCTCAGCGAAGCCAGCCGTATGCCTGCGGGCCTCGGCCTCGCGCAGCCCACTTCCCTCCCCCACTTGTGCCCCAGCAGCACGTTCGCCATCCGATCCCCCGCGTTTTCGGGTTCTTCGTGCCGGATTCCCCGTCCGAGGGTGAAACGGATGTTCGTGTTATGATGTTTCTTGCGGTTGCCGCCAAGCCTGGCCGTGAAACATGGTGATCGCTTCCACGTTTGGCACGCAACGTCGTCGCAACGACCATCGGTGTCCATCGTAGGTCGCGATGCGGTGTCCGTCCACCCAGACCGACCGACGCGCCAAATCGAATTATGATTGCCACCCGTGGTCCCCGCAACAAGCTGCAGTTTTGCAGTGTGTAGTTGTAGATGTGTTCGGTGGCACACGGTGTGGCAACATTCGATTTCAAATAAGGATGCGCTCACGCTCTTGCAAATTCTTAAGATAATCAGTTGTGTTTGAAGATGTTCATCAAATTCGACCACACGAGCCTCTTCGTGCCGCGTGCAGAAATCATTTGAACGCCTTTTGCGCGCTGGGGTGGGGCACGACCCTTGTCAAATAATATCATGCAGGCCGCTCGCGCGCGTCAACCGCGCGCGCATGTCGAACTCCATCCAAAACGCGCATCACCGACGTGAGGACACCGCTCATCGCCGTTCTTGGCTTTGCCGCCGTCATCGTCAGCATCGTCGCCACCATCGCTGCGATCATCATCGTGCCTACCGCTGTCGACGTCGCAGTGACGCCGCGCCCGCCCATGCCACCGACTCGCACTGAAGTGCCCACTTGGAAGTGCCCACGGTCAGCGTTACCGCGGCCGCGTCGGTCGCGCCAAACTAGCTGGCCGCTGTGCGCGCGAGCATGCGCGAGTTAGTGCGGCCGCAAAGATGCACCAGCCAACATCAAGCACCCATCGCAAACGCAGTTGTATGGGTTTTGCAAACCAAGTTGCAGGTGGGTGGGTGGAATGGTTGCGCAAAGAAGGGAGCGGCGAACTCCAAGGATGTCAAAATTTAGTGCACCACGTTGATTGCACCCACATTGTGCTCCACATAGGATGCCCAACATATAATGCACCAAAGAGATTGCACAACATAGCTCGCACGACATATGTTGCACAACATTGGTCACCCCACATAGGTTGCACCACCTAGATGGGACCGCATACATAGCACCACATAGAATTGTACGACGATGGTTATTCCACATCGATTGCATCACATTTGTGGCGAAATCATACTGTGTGGGGCCCACACTGGCCAACATATGAATTAATATGTATACATGTATGCACGCAAATAATAAAATCGAGCCGCGAATTCGGAGTATAGAAGCCACCAAACCTTGATCGGTCGAGGATCGAGGATTTCATGATGACGAAGAGGTGTGAGTTGAGGGGTGTCTGCTTCGCCCGGGGGGCGGCTGGTCGAGGTCTAAAAGGGGTCGTCTGGGAGAATTCCGTCTCCTTGCATCGATCATCGATTGTTTTTGGAGCTGAAAAAATAAGTTATTTGCACGGTTTGTCTTGTCTGAGCGTCCTGCGGCTTCCGGCAATCTCCGGAGAACCCCAGGGGCCCTTGGAGACATTGATTTGGGAAAAGGGATCTCCAACGGAGGTGATGCTGCAAGGTTCCAGGGAAGCCCCTGGGGCTCGAACCTGTTCCTTCAGAACTCGGGGCCCCCGAACGAACGGCACGGTCGCCTCACCGTGTGGTGAGTCACCAGGCATTCGGGGTGACCGCTTTGGGACTCGAGGCGTTGTCCGAGGACGTCTCGGGAGATTGGGGCCCCCCGGGTCCCAAAACCATGCGGTGGCGGACCGTGCCGTGTGGCCTTTGGGGATTTCGAGGTCAACGCACAGTCTATCGCCGCACCGGCTTCGGACCCAACGTACCCATTCGGTTCACGGCGAAGTCCCGTGTCCCCGCGCTGCGGTGCTGGGGCGCAGGTTCGGTCTTCCAGAGTGCGCTGGTTTTGAAGGCGCACCTCTGCAGGGACTCGCCGCCGTCTTTTTCAACGCCGACCTCCGAGCTGCAGCTGTAGAGTTCTGAAAGTTTCCTCGCCATCCTCTCGCAGGCCTCGAGGTTGACACCAACACCAATATCGGCGGCGTGCCTCCACCGAGGGAACAAGATCCGGGTCTCGGTGATGGTGGTAATACTCTGGCTTCCAAGGTGGCCGAAATATTACCACCAACACCGAAATCTAGGATCATCTCCCCCCTGTGGAGGCACCGCCCTGTGTTGGTGTTAGTGCCCATTTCCAGGCCTCGCCATCCTCGTCCTCCTTTCTCCCCGCCCTCCTCCTCTGGGACTTCGGGGGGGGCCCTCCTCGCCACGGCCGCACCGCCTCGAAAATTCGTGGTCAGAGCGTGCGCCAGGAGAGGTCTCGGGGTCGATCATGGCGCCCCTCCTCCTCCTCCTCCACCACCTCCTCCTCCTCCTCCTCCTCCTCGTCCTCCTCCTCCTCCTCCTCCTCCTCCTCCTCCTCCTCCTCCTCCTCCCCCTGGGGAGGGAAGGAGGACCCAGTAGATCCAGGCTGGACTATTCCAGATGTCGGCGTCGTGAGGCCTGTTGGGATCCGAGGGCCATGAACGACCCGCGACGAAATGCCGGTCTGTCTGAAGGGGCCTGGAGTCGCCCTGGGGCCCACATTTTGAACAAAACCACGACGCCGACGGTACGCATTGGTCCCCCATCCCGCAAAAGGGGGGGCGGAGGCGGAGGAGGGGGGCGGAAGATTGACGTGTTGGAGGTTGAGGGGGGGTTGGAAGGCATCCAGGGTGGTCCTCGTCGCCACTGGTGGATGTGTACCGAAATCTTGCACACATCGCCCTCCTCCGCCTACCCCTTCCCCTTCGCCAAACCCTCCTGCTCCTCACCATCCACCTCTCGATCTTCCTCATCATCTCCTGCCCCCTCCAAAGTTCCCGACGTTGAGTTGTTTCAGTAGAAGGTTTTGTTCCTGAGGACCTGCATCATATCCCAGATTATTGTTCCCCACATCCAAAGTGGGGTTCTTGTTTTCTCTGGACACCCCGCGCAGGAACAGGAACCCACCATCTACATCATCATCATCATCATCATCATCATCATCATCATCATCATCATCATCATCATCATCATCATCACTCATTCCTCACTCACTCACTCATCATCCCTCACACACTCACTCACTCGCACACTCACTCACTCACTCACTGACTCATCAGCACTCAAATATGATGATGAGTGTGCGCGTGAGAGAGTGTGATGATGATGATGATGATCATCATCATCATCATCATCATCATCATCACCAGTCAGTCAGTCACTCACTCACTCACTCGCCTTGGGCTTCGTCTGTGAGTGAATTATGAGGAAGTCTCAGGCGGGAGCCCCCTCCCTATGGGGCCCGCGGATTATGTTACTAATCCGAGCGGGTCATCGGAAACCTGTAATTGTCGTCACTGTTGGGCTCCTCAGGCCTGAATTTGGAGGAAGTATGAGGCGGGGGCCTCGCCTGTGAGTAAATTGCGAGGAAGTCTCAGGCGGGAGCCCCTCCCTATGGGGCCCGCGGATTATGTTATTAATCCGAGCGGGTCATCGGGATCCTGTAACTGTCGTCACTTTTGGGCTCCTGAGGCCTGAATCTGGAGGAAGTCTCAGGCGGGGGCCTCGCCTGTGAGTAAATTGCGAGGAAGTCTCAGGCGGGAGCCCCTCCCTATGGGGCCCGCAGATCATGTTACTAATCCGAGCGGGTCATCGGGATCCTGTAACTGTCGTCACTTTTGGGCTCCTGAGGCCTGAATCTGGAGGAAGTCTCAGGCGGGAGCCTCGTCTCTGAGTGAATTGCGAGGAAGTCTCAGGCGGGAGCCCCCTCCCTATGGGGCCCGCGGATCATGTTACTAATCCGAGCGGGCCATCGGGATCCTGTAACAGTCGTCAATTTTGGGGTTCCTCAGGCCTGAATATGGAGGAAGTCTCAGGCGGGAGCCTCGTCTCTGAGTGAATTGCGAGGAAGTCTCAGGCGGGAGCCCCCTCCCTATGGGGCCCGCGGATCATGTTACTAATCCGAGCGGGCCATCGGGATCCTGTAACTGTCGTCAATTTTTGGGTTCCTCAGGCCTGAATATGGAGGATGTCTCAGGCGGGAGCCTCGTCTGTGAGTGACTTGCGAGTGAATTCGTGTTCCCAGAACACCACTCCCAGGCCACATTTTGAATACCCGGAGCCAAATGTAGGCCACTTCGTGTTCGTCGTGTTCCCAGAGCGCTATTCCCGGCACGTATCCATTGGGACACACCCCTGTGCGCTTCCTCTGGGTCGTGCCCCCGCACGTATCCACTGGGACGCACCCTGCGCGCTTACTCTGAGTCGTGCCCCCGGCACGTATCCACTGGGACGCACCCCTGTGCGCTTCCTCTGGGTCGTGTTCCGGCACGTATCCACTGGGACGCACTCCCGTGCGCTTCCTCTGGGTCGTGCCCCCGCACGTATCCACTGGGACGCACTCCCGTGCGCCTCCTCTGGGTCGTGCCCCGGCACGTATCCACTGGGACGCACCCTGTGCGCTTCCTCTGGGTCGTGTCCGGCACGTATCCACTGGGACGCACTCCTGGATGTCTCCATTAGAGGCGCGCCGCTCGGGGTTCACCCTGACGCACGCGTCCTACCTGACCTCCACGCTGTCGCAGGGCCAGAGGCTGCGCAAGGGCGTCACCATCGACTGCGCGAGAGACGAGGACGCTGGCCGCACGGGCATGTCGGATGAGCAGTGGTGGCTGCACCTCTACGTCATGTTCTCCCGCGCCACGCGCATGCGGAACGTACTGATCCTGCGGCCGCCGCCGCGGGAGTTCCTGGAGCGAGGGCCGCCGGCGTCCTTGCGGAAGGCGTTGCTGGAGTTCGACTAGAGAGCGGTTGTGTCCAGGGCGGAGGCGGAGCAGCTCGCGGCAAAGCTGGGCTTCGCGCCGCCTCCCGCCTGAGCGTGGCTGCGCCCCGCTCGAAGCCCGCGGGGTTGTCCCAACGGTTTGGTCTTGCGCGCCAACGGCTCGCGGGGTTGTCCCGACAGCCTGGCCTGCGGGGTTGCCCCAACGGCTGCGCGACGCGGCCATCAGAGAACGCGCCAGTCCAGTGCTGGCCGAGGCGGCGACGGCGCCGAGGAACATCGACTTGCTTGCCCCGCCCAGGGGGAGGGGGAGGTGCACGTAGAGAAGCGGCAGGAGGAAGATGAGGATGGGGAGGGTATGGGGGAGGGCGATGATAAGGAGGAGGTGGAGAAGGAGGAGGGGGAGGTAGACGGAGGGGGAAGGGAGAAATAGAAGAAGGAGGGAAAAGAGAGGGCAGAGGAGAGGGCGAGAGGAGGGTGTTTGCCATGGCCAGGAGGAAAGGGAGAAGGGCACGCAAAACAGATTATCATGCGGGGTCCTTCCGTCGGAGTAATTTTGTTTGCCCCGAGATACCCGCCCCCAGGCGCCAACTTGGATTACACACCACGGGGCTCAAGTAAACACAACGTCGCAGATCTTGGTTTTTTGTTCATCATCATCCTCCCCCCCTCCCGCTCCTCACTTGGGGCGGCCACGACAGAACGACAGATTTTCTCGGGAGTTCAAGGCTGCGTTCGGTCACCGCTTATACGAGCGGGCCATCCATGTTTGCATCCGTCCTCCCCCTCTTCTCCGTTTCATCTTCCTTCCGTTCCTTCTCAGAGATTTTGTTCCTCGTCGTGGTTGTGATGCTGACGTTACGCCTTCTATTCGTTATCCTCATGGCCCTCGTCGTTGTTAGAGGATCGATGGTTTGGGACGTGGTTTGCATTTTCTTGGGCTGCAGACGGACGTTTGCGGAGGCCTCCACGGACTTGTCAGATACCTTTTGGACCTCCAGAGGCCTTTGGGTACCTCGTTCGTGGACACCTTTCTTGGATATCCAAACTCAAGACAAGCGCGTGTGATCGTTATCCCGTTGCTTGCGCCCAGTTTCGTTACCATGCCAGCGCAGATCCTTGTGTGGCGACGCTTCGGGCACCGCCTGGAAGGCAGTAAAATGTGGCACGTCGCATCTTTATTATTGTAGAGGTTCTCGTGCGGCTAGGCCGTCAAGGGGATGTTTCCTGTGGTGCCGTCTTGAAGCCCTATCATGACGGTCTTACGATCTCTTACACCAGCTTGGGGCCCTCTTGTGCCGTCTTGGTGCCGTCGTAGGCCCCTTTCGGCTGTCGTGGTTCTCTCGCGGGGCCCGCTTGGGGCCATCTTGGAGCTTAGAGCCATCTTGGGCTGTCCTGGCCCTCTATTTGGTCGTCTCGGGGCTGCCCTGCATCGTCTGGGAGCTTTGTGAGGGCCTCATTGGGCTTGTGTGGCTTCTCGTTGGATCCTCGGAGGCCCCCTTAGAATCCACTTTGAGCCGAGAGGCCCAGGAAACTACAGGTTCACAACCTGAAGAATTCCACGCGCTTTTGAGTGGTGCTTCCTTCCAGGCTGTGCCTGCACCCGACGTTCAGCGAACGCCAGGGCAAAGAACAGCTCTTTCTTGAGAGGCACAGCCTTATGTTCCCCGTGTTCGGGGTCTCCACCTTGGCGCATGTTCTGCTCGGCGGCGAGCGGGGGGGGAAGTGAGAAGGCCCTCTCAGAAGGCTCGGAAGTACCCCGGCCTCCTGAGCATTGTTCTGGGCTTTCCCCGAAGACACCGAAAATGTCTCACAAGGCCGGCGGGCTTCTGAGAAGCACCGCCGCCCTTTGAGGAGGTTCTTTCATTCGTCGTCGTCGTCGTCGTCATTGTCATCATTGTCGTCGTCGACGTCGACGCCAATCTCTGCTTGGGGTATCGCAGTGAGGCCTGGAGCCGTCGACCGCGCTTCACTCCTTCCAGCTGCCCCAGCAGTGTTCGGCGGCGTGCGAGGGGAGGAAGTGGGGAGGGGAAAGCCCTCTCAGAGGGCGGCGGGACTTCTCATAAGAGCCCTCGTGCCTTCTGAGGAGCTGCCTGTGCCTTCGGGGAAGGCTCGGGGAACTTCTGGGAGAAAGCCAGGGGACCTCCGAGCCTTCTGAGGAGGCCCGCCCCCTCCCATTTCCCCCGCGGGCGCGCCGCCAAGTGTTGGCGATTTCGCGGGGGCCGCTTTCGATTCGACTTCGGCTCGCAGGAGAGCTTGGCATCGCTCGGACGTGTGCATGTTTCCTTCGGCGAGGACCATCGAGGAGTATCCTCGATCATGTGGCGAAAAAACCACGCACAAAACCGAAACAAACACAGGGAATCGACGTCCGAGCGATGGCGAGAGAGGCGGAACGAAGACAGAACAAAAGACCACACACACAACGAAAACTACGACTATCGTTTCTGTCGTGTTCCCTGCAGTGCAGAGCAGGGCTCTCGGTATCCGCGGCCGCACCCTCCCCGGGCGCGTGCGGCGGCCACGTTGGGCGAAGCTTCAGCCGCCTGGGCGGGCGGTTGCGAGCTGAGCGGCGCAGACGGGCGTCGCAGGCGGACAAGGGGGGGGAGAGTTGAATGCGGAGGAGGAGAGTCCAGGGGGGGATGAGGAGGAAGAAGAAGAGGAGGAGAAGGAGGGGGAGGGGGGGGAGGATTCAGAGGAGGAGGAGGGGGTGTGGACGAGAGGGGCATGGAGGAGGTAGGAGGAAGGAGGGAGGCTGGCCAGCGAGACGAGAGGGGAGACGAGGAAGAGGAACAGGTGGAGGAGGAGGAGGGCGAAGAAAGGCATCAGGAGGAGCAGGAGGAGGAGGAGGAGGAGGACGGCGACGACGACGACGAGGGCAATGCGGACAAAGGCGAGGATGAGGATGGGGAGCAGGGGGCAGACAGAGGACGTTCGAAAAAGCAGCAGCTGGAGGCGTGGAGGGGGTGGAGGGGGTGGGGGATGAAGGAAGAGATGGAGGAGGAGGAGGAGGAGGAGGAGGAGGAAGAGGAGGAGGAGGAGGAGGAGGAGGAAGAGATGGAGGAGGAGGAGGAGGAGGAGGAGGAGGAGGCAGGAAGAGGAGGAGGAGGAGGCAGAAGATGAGCTCGAGAAAGGTCGCCTCCGCCACCGTCGCCCCTTCGTCCCCCCTCCCCCACGCCCCCGTGTACGCATCGTGTAGTAAACGTGGTAGTGACGGCCCCCTGCACCATCAGGGCATCGAGATTGTGCGGGCCCGGTTGCGGCAGGATGGGAGGCCGATGAGGAAGGGGGAAGCGGGAGGAGGAGAAGGAGGTGGGTGGAGAGGGAGGAGGAGGAGGAGGAGGAGGAGGAGGAGGAGGAGAAGAAGGAGGTGGGTGCAAAGGGAGGAGGAGGAGGGAGGAGGAGCGGGAGGAGGAGAAGGAGGAGGAGGAGGAAGAGGAGAGGGGCGATGCCGAGGGACGGGGAGGCGGGAGGCGCAGGGAGCGGGAGGAGGGGGTGAGGCAGCGAATTCCTCCTCCTTGATCCCATCTTCCTCGTGGTCCTCCTCAGTCTGCTCCTCCCCTCCCCCTCTCTCTCCTCCTTCTCCACTGTATGCTTCTCCTCGTTCGCGGGGTCGAGGAACTGGACTTGCAGCCGACGCTCTTCCAGCAGTTCATGGGCGACTTCAACCAGGAAGAGGAGGAGAGCGAGGAGGAGGACGAGGCTTGCCCGCGCGCCGCTGGACCCATATGCGGCCTCCCGTGGATGGGGACCTCCTCTCATCACCACCATCTGCATAAGCAGCAGCATCATCACCACCATTACCATTGGCAGCATCTTTATCAACAACAGCATCAGCATCAGCATCAGCATCAGTATCATCAGCAGCATCATCATCATCATCAACAGCGTCAACAGCATCATCAGCAGCAGCATCAGCATCCTCCTCCCAAGCAGCATCAGCATCGTCATCGTCATCATCAGCATCATTATCATCGTCTTCATCATCATCGCCCTCGACATCATCTGCAGCATCATCAGCAGCATCGACAGCAGCATCATCATGAGCAGCATCATCAGCGTCAGCATCTGCTTCTCCATCATCAGCACGAGAGGCAGCATCAGCATCATCATCCTCATCATCATCATCATATCAGCATCATCAGCATCAACAGCAACATCATCATCAGCATCATCCTCATCGCAATCGTCATCCTCACCATCAGCATGACCATCATCATCTCCATCGTTTGGCCATTAGTAGCCGTATAGTTGTTCTCGCATTCCCAGATTTTCCCAAACAGTGCTTGCACTTATGGGCTCTGCCTTCTGCTCTGAGGAACTGGGCCGGTTGGCAGGTCTGGCGGCTCCGTGCCAGCCGTCGCCGCCCCGTCGCCGCCTCGTCGCCGCCCGTCGTCTGGGCCGGTTGGCCGGTTTGGCGGCTCCATGCCGGCCGTCACCGCTTGGTCGCCGCCCGTCGCCGCCGTTGGATCGCAACACATACATTGTACGAAAAAGCAGTTGCTTGCGGCGCGCTTCTTTGATCGCAAAATAGATTTCACCGCATATATTGTACAACATTGATTGCACCACCTAGACTGCACAACATGTATTGCACAACAACGTATTGTACAACAACGCGGATTGCACACCATCGAATCAAAACATAGATTCTCCTTTCTAAATAAAGAATAGGATATACCCCCCCCCTGCGTTATCGGTTCATCTTCCGGGTATGTAAATCACATACGATTATGACCACATGTCCATCCTAAATATGAATTTACACTATCCCCGGGGGGCCGGTATCCCCCCCTGAGGATCTTTTTGTAAAAAAAAATGCGGTGACATTGTTTGTTCCAACATAACACTTTTTCGCGAATCCCTTGCAAACAAATTGACGAAGTGCACACGCGCGCGTCGTCGCGCGCGCGCATGCCGAAATCCTTCAAAAACTCTCGGTGCCGGAAGGATTTCGCAATCGAGTTTCCAAAAAGCATACAAAAAAACAGGGTTTCGCAACATTGATTTGCTAAAAAAACTTCCGCGCGAGCTCGTGCGAAATCTTAAGAAAACCATAGGTTTTTTTTCAAGATTTACACGAAATGCTACCGAACGGGCTTCGCGCGCGCATGTCGAAATCTGTCGAACGCCCTTGCGCGTGTGCCGTCGCGAGAATCCTCTGCAAAAAATGGGACGAAGTGCAGACGCGCGCGTCGTCGCGCGCGCATGCCGAAAACCTTCAAAACCCATAGGTTTCAGAAGGATTTCAAAATCGTGTCTCCAAGAAACCTACAAAAACACAAGGTTTCGCAACACGGATTTTCAACAAAAACGTGCGCGCGCGCTCGTGTGTCGTCGTCGTCGTCGTCCTCCCTCTTCCCTCGTCGTCGTCGTCGTCGTCGTTGTCGCCGTCGTCGTCTTCTGTCTTTCCTCGTCGTCGTCGTCGTCGTCGTCTTGGCGTCGTCGTCGCTTCCGTCGTCATTGTCGCCGTGGTCGTCTTTCCTCCCTCGTCGTCTTCGTCGGCGTTTCGTCATTGTCCCTCCTATTTCGTCGCCGTCGTCGTCGTCGTCGTCGTCTTCACTCCTCCCTCGTCGTTATCCTCCTCCTTCGTCGTCGTCCGTCGACGGCGTCTCGTCGTCGTCCCTTCTATTTCGTCGCCGTCGTCGTCGTCTTCGGCGTCGTTGTCGTCGTCGTCGTCGTCTTCCCTCCTCCCTCGTCGTTGTCGTCGTCGGCGTCGCCGTCCTTCCTCCTTCTTCGTCGTTCGCGTCGTCGCCGTCTTCCCTCCTCCATCGTCGTTGTCGTCGTTGTCGCCGTCGTCGTCCTCCCTCCTCCCTCGTCGTCGTCTTCGTTGGCGACGTCGTCGTCGTCGTCGTCGTCGTCGTCGGCGTCGGCGTCGGCGTCGTCTTCGTCGACGTCGACGTCGGCGGTGTCGTCGTAGTCGGTGTCGGCGGCGCCGTCGTCGCCGTTGTCGCTGTCGTCGTCGGCGTCGGTGTCGTGGCCAAAAGCCATGTGGTACCTACAGTCACGGTCTTGTCTTAAGAAGTTTTGCGACCAAGTTGCGGGCGGGTGGGTGGGATGTTTGCGCGAGCAGTGGAGGTGGTCAGGCGCGGTGCAGGGTAGTTAATTGCACCGCATAGATTGCACCGCATAGATTGCACCACATACATTGCACCACATAGATTGCTCTACACGGATTGCAGCACAAGGATTGTACGAGTTGTTTGTTCGCGCTTGCGGCGCGGTTTTGAACCGTTCACAACATAAATTGTATTACACGTACATTCCCAAATCCCACAAAAGCCCAATGGAGTCAATGATGTTCGCCTTCTCGGGCTCCCCTGAAGGGCCTCTCAAAACATTATTGGATGCGTTCTGGGGCCTCTTTGGGCTTCTTGGGTCATCTTTGGTGGCTCTTGGCCCGTCTTACGCTTTCGGGGGGCGTCTTGATGGCCTCTCTGGGCCGTCTCAATGCACTCTTGGAGCGATTCAGGGCCGCCTCAGGGCTCTCTTGGGAACCTCTTGGGCGATGGTGGGGTCCTCTTGGGCCGATGCGGGGCCCTCTTGGGAGCCTCGCGGGCCGTCCTGAAGCTATCTTGGAGGCCTCGTTGGCCGGCTTGGGCGATCACAGGCCTAAGGAGGCGAGAATTTCAAAATCCCCCAACAATCCGATGACAATCGTTGATGTTTGCCCCTCTCGGGCTCTCTCGCACGGCCTCTCAAAGCACTCTTGGATGTCTCCTGGGGCCTCTTGGGGCTTCTTCGCTCTTGGCTCGTCGTACGCCTTTGGAGGCCGTTTTGTGGGCCTCTCAGGGTCGTCTGAGTGCACTCTTGGAGCGCGTTAGGGCTTCCATGGGGCCCTCATGGGAGCCTCGCGGGCCGTCTTGCAGCTATCTTGGAGGCATGTTGGGTCGTCTAGGGCGATCGGAGACCCAAAACAGGCGAGAATTTGAGAATCAGACAACAAGCCAATGGAAATGAACGATGTTCGCCTCCTCACGCTCTTCTGAAGAGCCTCTTAGAGCCCTCTCGGGCCGTCTTGGGAGCCGATTGGGCTGTCTTGAGGCCGTCTTGAGAGCCTCGTGAGCCGTTTTGGGCCATCCTGAGCTGTGTTGGTGTCGTCTTGGCTGTCTTGAAAGCCGTCTTGGAGGCCATCTTGGCCGTCTGGAGGCCGAAAAGAGCGCCACGGAGGGACGTCAGGGGGTGGGCGGTCTACGCGTGCGCGTGCGAACTGCGGAGGGGGTCGGCCCTAGAAAACATCAAAAAGCACTTCCAGAGGGACCACAGGAACATTCTAACACGCCCATTCCGTGCAGGCATGGTGGCGGATATTGCATACCAATCTGCCGTTGAAAGGAAGTATTTTCGGAGTCCCAGATTCCAAAATATGTTAAGCGCCTTCTACTAAAATGACCGAGTGGCTTCACATGTTTCCGTCCTCTTTAGGGGGTGGGCGGACACCAAATCTATATTCAACGTTTTCCTACGTCATGATTCTACCTACGTCTTCCGACCGATGGGTAACTAGGGAGTGCACAACATAGATTGCACTACAACGATTGCACCGCATAGACTGCACAACATAGATTGTCCAACATAGATTGCACCACAGCGGTTCTTTCTAAAAAAGAGAATAGACTCGATCCCCCTCCCATTGAGATTGTCCGTTCCCTCGTTCGTGTTGCAATTGACATACGGTTCTGCCCCATCGTCCATTCTAAGTGTGAATTCATGCCGTCCCAGCCCAACCGGCACCCCCCCCCGCCATCCTCTGCAAAAATCCGAATGCGCGCGCACTCGCTTATCAAAATTCGTAAGTGTTCAAAAACCATTGAACATGGGACGAAGTGCACGCGCGCGTCCTCGCGCGCATGCCGAAATCCTTTAAAAACATTCGGTTTCGTAAGGATTTCAAAAAGCCGAGTGTCCAAAAACCATATCAAAAGCACAGGTTTTCGCAACACGGATGATCCAAAAAAGCTTGTGCGCGCTCTGGCGAATTCTGAAGAAAACCATTGGTTGTTCAACATGTTCACGAAATGCTACCAAACGGGCTTCGCGCGCACGCGCATCTCGAAATCGTTCGAGCGCCCTTGCGCGCATGCCGTCGCGAGAATCTTTTTTGCAAAAAAAAGAAACGAAGTGCACGCGCGCGTGTCGTCGCGCGCGCATGCCGAAATGCGTCAAATCTTTGCGGTTTCGTAACGATTTCAAAACCGAGTGTCCAAGAAACATGCAGATACACATGGCTTCGCAACATCAGTTTTCAAAAAAAACGCATGCGTTCGCGCTCTTGTGACTTCTTAAGAAAACCATAGGTTTTCTCCAGATGCGCATGGAATTCTGCCAAGCGGGCCCTTGGCGCCGCATGCCGAAATCATTCGCACGCCCTTGCGCGCGTGCTGGGGGGGGTACGATCCGTGTCAAATAAAACCATGCGGGCCACCTCTCGCGCGTCGGCCACGCGCGCATGCCTTCATCACCGACGCGAGGACGCCGTCATCCTCGCCGGCGCGATCAGCATCTGCGCCGTCATTGCCCGTGCTGCCGTCGCTGTCAGCATCGTCACCAGCATCGCTACTATCATCACCGTGTCTACAGTTTGTCGACACTGCCTTGATACCGCGCCCTCCCAAGTCGCCGACTCGCACTGAAGTGCCAGTTTGGATGTGCCCAGCGGTCAGCGCCACCGCGGCTGCGTCGGTCGCGCCAGAGTGGCTGGCCGCTGCGCGCACGTGCATGCGCGGGCTGCCGCAGCCGCAGAGATGTACCAGCCAGCGCCAAGCATGCCTCGCAATCGCCGCCGCATGGGGTTTGCAAACCAGGCTGCGGGTGGGTGGGTGGAATGCTTGTTTGCGCGAGCAGTGTAGTGGACAACTTCAAGTTGAGCGCTGGCGGATCGCACCGCGTAGATTGGATCACAGACTCTGCACAACAGATGTTGCCTCATATGTTGCCTGACGTGGATTTCGGCACCTAGATTGTATGAAAGGAATCGCGTCGACGGCGTACATGCGATCTGTCACAACATCGGTTGCACCACATAGATTGCGCAGCACAGGTTGCACCACATATATTGCACAACAGAAGATGCACGACATCCATTGTACCACCGAGATTGCGCTACATATGTTGCAGAGCATAGAGTGGGCCAAATCGGTTGCACAACACAGATCGCACACCATAGATTGCACCACTATGGTACACCGCATAGAGTGCACCACATGTATTGCTCTACACAAGTTGCACCACGTAGATTGGATCACACGGAGTGCACTACATCGTAGGTTGCACAACATAGATTGCACATCGGATAGTGTACCATATATACACAGCGTACATCGCCCAACGTAGGCTGCAGCACTTAAGCCGTTGCACATAGATAACACCACATGTGATGCTAGAAACAATCTGGGTTGGGCCCACGGTGGCTAGCATACTATTAGTCTGTGCGCCTCTTCCTCTCGCCCCTTTTAAGTTGTAACGTTTCGTGCATCCCCGGTGGACCACCGACCGATGATGTTCGGGCGAGCTGCATCGATCGGGGAAGCGTGGTGAACATGCGTTGGAACAAAGAGGGGGCGGGCAGCCGTTAAGCCGAATACCCGAATCGGCTACAGTGTCGTTGGATCATTTATGGGCCTAAGTTCGTCTTGCATTAGCGTCCAGCGTGCGGCGGTACGATCGCCCAGGAGGACCCGCGCTACTCGTCTGCAAGTGAGCCTAACCCACTTCCAGGAAAGGCCACGGAAACCTTCAGCGGTTCGAAGGGGCTTCTTCCTTGGCCACAGGGGTCCTTCGTGAGCCACGATTGCCCACGAGGTCGCAATCACCAGGCGGGAACCAGCCTCTGTGGCGGCCCGCCCCTCTCTCTCTCTCTCTCTCTCTTCCCGTGAGTTCGCGATCACAGTGTGTTAGCAGGGGATTATAGATTCCCGTCGGTACCGCATGCGTTGGCTTCTTGTCGTTGCCGCATTGCGCCTCAGCGTTCGCTGAGCAAGACGAGAGTCGCGGGCCCACAGTCGCGCCTGATCTTGCGCACCCCCCATCCACCCCCGCCTACTCTCCCTCCTTTCTACTCTTCCTCCCTCGTGCTCCTCCCCTCCTCACGCCCTTCCTTCCTCAATCTTCCCCCATCCTACTCAAGGACAGGTGGGAGAGGCGGTTCTAAGACCATCCTCCTCCTCCTCTTCCTCCTCCTCCTCCTGGTTCGCCTCCCCCCCTCCCCAGCACTCCCTCCCTCCCTCCCTCCCGTTCTCCACCTCCTCGCCAGGAAAAGGACAAGGCCGACAAGGCTGACAAGGGCGGCAAGCCCGCCAGGACGACGCTCAACGGCGCGCGCGAGGGCCAGGAGGGGGAGGAGGAGGAGGAGGAGGAGGAGGAGGAGGAGGAGGAGTAGGAGGTAGTAGAGGAAGCGGAGGATGAAGGAGAAGGAGGACAAGATCAAGCCCAAGTTGCATCAACGATGCTTCAACACAGTCAAGACGTTGAAATATGCACCACAGTCGGCTCAAGAGGAGCTTGGTTCTCGGGCCGTTCATTAGATCCAGGGCGGAGAGCCTCCTCGCGCCGAGGCTCGCCATGGCCAGGAAAGCCCCTTCGTTCCTTACTCAGCGTCCCCTCTGATAGAACGATGTCTGCACACCTCACAAGTCCGCGCAAGCCTTCCTTTTCACTAAAAGCAGCGCCCTTTTGGAAGGCAAACACCCAGATGGGCTTGCCATGCAGGCGGGAGCCCCAGTGTGAAAATGAGGCATCGTTCATCTTTTCTGGCGGGTAGTACGGAATGCAAGAATGGACGATCATACAGTTCAGCGAGGTGTCCCGGCCAGACACCGTTTCGAAAAAACAACCGCATGTGCAGAGGAGGAGGAAGAAGAAGAGGAGGCAGACCTCCTCCTCTTCCTCCTCTTCCTCCTCTTTCCGGCCAGTTCCCGTCATACAAGTGCACATGTTGTTCATGAGTTTCCCAGGAAGTCTCGAGCGGCAGCGCCACCGTGACTCGACACCGTCCTCCATCCGCGCAGTCATTGTTACATATGTTCAAGCTGCTGGTCCTTCAGCGCAGAAAGTCATACAAGCAGCCGTCCTTCGTCCCTGTAACTTGTGCAAGTGCATAAAACAAATACAGTCGCCACTCAGACAAGCTCCCAGATTTGAAAATGCATCGCCCTCCATCCTTGCAACGGTTGAAGATTGCGAGAACGAGTGTGCGCGTTGCTCATGCAAGAGCACCGTTTTGAAAACGGTCCGTCTTCCATGCGTGTACTTGCTGGACATGTCAAGCTTCAAGATCAGAAGTTGTGAGGAAGTTTCAGGCAAAACGCCCAGCCCGCCCTACCAACGCGTCTGGTGAACAGACGAGGAGAGGTAACCTGTAAGGAACAAGGATGGGGGAGCAGGAGCGCGAGGAGGAAGAAGAAACGAAGTCCACGTGGGCCCCGAGCGGCCTGGAAAGAGCCCCCCCCTCTCACAAAACTACTCCGACGGAAGGACACCACACGAGAATCTCAAAAACGAATATGAAAGCAATCTTCATCGTCATCCTTGTGAATGCCGAGGCTTTCTTCCTGTTTTCTCATCGCCCTTCTCCTGTTTCGCCCTGGCGGAAGCCTTCCAGTTGCCCCCTGTTCTGCCTAAACGTCCTCTTGGCCCCACTCCCCCATCCACATTCTCCCCCGCCTCTCTGGCAAGGGCGCGCAGGTCGATTTTCCTCTGCGCCGTCGCCGCCTCTGGCACGCGTGCGGTTTCCGACGGCCGGATCGCGAAGCCGGTGGGACAAACCCGAGGGCCAGGCCGTTAGGACAGCCCCGGGAGCCTGTGGGGCGCGGGAGCAGGCCGTTGGGACAACACCACAGGTCTCAAGCTAGTCGCCGCCGCGCCCAGGCGGGAGGCAGAGGCAGCGCGAAGCCGAGCTCTGCCGCGAGCTGCTCCGCCGCAGCGCTGGGAATATCCGCTCTTTCGTCGAGCTCCCCGAGTGCCTTCCGCAGACACGCCGGCGGCCCGAGTTCCCGAAACTCCTCGCGTGGGCGGCCGGAGGATCAGCAAGTTCCGCACGCACGTGACTTGGGAGTACATGGGTCGAGGTGCAGCCACCGTTGTTCGCATGAGATTTCCTCCAGATGCAGGCGCCCAGAAGTGACGACAATTCCAGGTTTGAGGACGAATCAGTGGGACGTGCTGAAAAATTACCCTGCGACGTGCCCAACCCACGCGCATCAAGTGGCAAGAGGAGTAGGCCAACATTAGCAGGAGCAACAAAAAATTGTAGACGCGGTGAATTGCTGCGCAAAGTACATGGGATGCGCATGCGTTGCACGACTCAAAGGACGACGATCGAAAGAACGAGGATTGAGGCCCAAGGCTCGAAGCAGAACGGGGACAAGAACGAGGGGCTGGAGAAGGATGGAATGGGGGGTAATCCGAATCTGCGTATCACCCCATTCCGTTGGGCCCCCTAGCAGCCCTCGAAGGTGGCGACAGTTTCGCGGATCGCAGCCCCCCAGCGATGGCGAGGTCGAATCTGAATTTGCGTATGACGTCACTCCGCTGGGCCCCCCAGCAGCCCTCGAAAGTGGCGACAGATTCGCAGATCGCAGCCCCCCAGGGATGGCGAGGTCTAGTCCGAATCTGCGTATGACCCCACCCCACTGGGCCCCCCAGCAGCCTTCGAAAGTGGCGACAGTTTCGCAGATCGCAGCCCCCGATGGATGGCGAGGTCAAATCTGATGAACCTGCGTATGACGTCACTCCGCTGGGCCCCCAGCAGCCTTCGAAAGTGGCGACAGTTTGTCACTCCGCTGGGTCCCCGCAGCCCTCAAAAATGGTGACAGTTTCGCAGATCGCAGCCCCCCAGGGACGGCGAGGTCCAATCTTGAATCTGCGTATGACCCCACTCCGCTGCCCCCCCCCCCCCAGCAGCCTTCGACAGTGGTGACAGTTTCGCAGATCGCAGCCCCCCAGGGATGGCGAGGTCGAATCTGAATCTGCGCATAACCCCAGTCCGGGGGGCCCCCCGGCAGCCCTCGAAAGTGGCGACAGTTTCGCAGATCGCAGCCCCCCAGGGATGGCGAGGTCGAGTCTGAATCTGTGTATGAAGTCACTCCGCTGGGCCCCCCAGCAGCCCTCGAAAGTGGCGACAGTTTCGCAGATCGCAGCCGAGGTCGAATCTGAATCTGAGTATGACCTTCTCCGCTGGGCACCCCAGTAGCCCTCGAAAGTGACATGTTCGCAGATCGCAGCCCCCCAGGGATGGCGAGGTCTAGTCCGAATCTGCGTATGTCGTGACTCCGGTGGGCCCCCCAGCAGCCCTCGAAAGTGGCGACAGTTTCGCAGATCGCACCCCCCCAAGGATGGCGAGGTCTAATCTGAATCTGCACATGATCCGGTCCGGGGGGGGCCCCCAGCAGCCCTCGAAAGTGGTGACAGATTTGCAGATCGCAGCCCCCCACGGGTGGCGAGATCTAACCTGGATCTGCGTATGACCCCACTCCGGTGGGCCCCCCAGTAGCCCTCGAAAGTGGCGACGGTTTCGCAGATCGCAGCCCCCCAGGGATGGCGAGGTCGAATGTGAATTTGCGTATGTCGTCACTCCGCTGGGCCCCCCAGCAGCCCTCGAAAGTGGCGACGGTTTCGCAGATCGCATTCCCCCAGGGATGGCGAGGTCTAATCTGAATCTGCGTATGACGTCACTCCGCTGGGGCCCCCAGCAGCCCTCGAAAGTGGTGACAGACTCGCAGATCGCAGCCCCCCAGCGATGGCGAGGTCGAATCTGAATTTGCGTATGACGTCACTCCGCTGGGCCCCCCAGCAGCCCTCGAAAGTGGCGACAGTTTCTCAGATCGCAGCCCCCCAGGGATGGTGAGGTAGGAGACAAACTGGCACGCAGGAACGAGCGAGGTAGGAAGCAGGGGGGAAGAGGAAAGGAGGAGGGGGCGGGAGAGGAGAGGACTCGCGACCGCAGCTGCTCTATTCAAAACGAGAACCCAACGCAGGAGGGCTGGGAGCAACCACAACAACATCAACAACAACAACAGAAACAAATACGGCCCCATAGGGGGGACGGAGTTCCCGCCTGAGAATTCCGCGCAATTCACTCATTGACGAGGTTCCCGCTCGAGACTTCTTCCATATTCAAGCTTCAGGAGCTTTGAAGGTAACGACAGCTACATCTCTGAAGAGTAACATGATATGCGGGCCCCATAAGGAGGAGGGGGTCCTGCCTGAGACGTCCTCGCAATTCGGTCACAGACGAGGTTCCCGCTCGAAACGTCCTCAAGATGAGTGCGTGTGCGTGTATGTGTGTGTGGGCGTGCGAATGGTTGTGTGAATGTGTGCATTTGTGATGATGACGGTGATAACGCTACTGATGGTGATGCTAATGATGGTGCTACTGATACTGATAGTGACGGTGATGATGAGTATGGTCATTATGATGGTATTGATGATGGTGATGATGATGACAAATGATCATGATGGGTTGGTAAAATTGGTGTGTTGGTGGTGGTGGTGGTGGTGGTGGTGGTGGTTGTGATGATGATGATGATGATGATGATGATGATGATGATGATGATGATGATGATGATGATGATGACGATGGTGATGGTGATGGTGATGGTGATGCTTATGATGAGCGCGTGGGGCACAGAGGGGGGGGGAGAAGGAGGAAGAAGAGAACCACAGTTTGGATGTGGGGAATAACATGAATTGCGGGCCCCACCGGGAACCGTCTCCCGCTTGATATTTCCTCGCAAGTCACTCACCGACGAGGCTCCCGCCTGAGACTTCCCCCATCTTCATGCTTGAGGATCTGAAAGGTGACGGCTGTTACAGGTTTGAGGATGGCCAGGTAGGATTAGTAACATGATCTGCGGGCCCCATAGGGAGAAGGGAGTTCCCGCCCGAGAGTTCCTCGCAAGTCACTCACCGACGAGGCTCCTCCTCGAGGCTTCCTCCATATTCAGGCCTGAGGAGCCCAAAAGTGACGGCAACTACAGGTTTGAAGATGACCCGCTTGGGTTAGTAGCAAGATTTGCGGGCCCCATAGGCAGAGAGTCCGCCTGAGATTTCCTCCATCTTCAGACCTGAGAGCCCAAAAGTGACGACAATCGCAGGTTCGAGGGTGACTTGCTCGGGTTAGTAGCATGATCTGCGGGCCCCGTAGGAAGAAGGAGTTCCCGCCTGAGCCATCCTCCCAATTCACTCACAGACGAGGCTCCCGCTCGAGACATCCTCCACATTCAGGCCTGAGGAGCCCAATAGAGAGGACAAAGTTTGAGGATGACCAGGTGGGATTGGTAACATGAATTGCGGGCCCCATATGGAGGGGGCTTCCGCCTGAGATTTCCTCGCAACTTCTTCACCCACGAGGCTGCCGCTCGAGACTTCACCATGACGGTGGTGGTTCCACATGTAGCGGTGGTGATAATGACGATGGTGGTGTGATGATGATAGTCATGATGATGAAGAAGATGGTGATAATGATGATGGTGATGATGGTGACGTTGATGATGATGATGATGATGATGATGATGATGATGATGATGATGATGATGATGATGATGATGATGATGATGATGATGATGATGGTGATGGTGATGATGATGATGATGATGATGATGATGATGATGATGATGAGTGTGTGAGTGAGTGTGCATGGTGATGAAGAGCATGATGAAAATGATGATGAGGATGATGCTTGCTTCTAGTTGGACATGATGAAAAAGATGGTGATGCTTGTGATGATGATGACGATGACGATGACGATGATGATAATGTTGGTCATGATGATGGTGGTGATGGCCATGGTGATGATGGTGACGGTGATGATGATGATGCTGGTGATGATCATGATGATGATGATGATGATGATGATGATGATGATGATGATGGTGATGGTGATGGTGATGGTGATGGTGATGGTGATGGTGATGGTGATGGTGATGATGATGGTGATGATGACAGGAGGAGGGGGTGAAGGGTTCCAGCGCGGGTATCCTGAGAAAACAAGAACCCCATTCAGGATTCAGTCAGCAGCCACGAAGAGAAGCATGCCGGCAAGAAAAGCATATGCGTACTCGTGCCCGCAAATTGTCGCCGCGTCATCGGGGGCCCCCTCCCCACTGAGCAAGCTCGGAGACGACGGCGTGCAGGGGTGAGTAGCGCTTCGGTGCAGGTGGGAGGGAAGGGGAGCACGGGGGAGGGGAGAGCGAATCGTCGCGGGCGGGAAACATATCCAGATCCAAGGTCTCCTGGGCTTCTTGGCCGCGACCCCATGGATATTGGGTGTGTTTTCGCGGATGCACCTCGCAGAACGCATCCATGCAGACTGCGAGGGCGTGGATGTGGATGTGTTCGCCGCTCGCGAAGTTAGGGATGTCCAGGGTGGACCAGGGGGGCGGATACCATAGCACATCGTGGCCAGATCATAGTGTCTCCCAGATGTTATGGCCCCTTGCTTCTTCTTCTTCTTCTTCTTCTTCTTCTTCTTCTTCTTATCAGTATTCTTCTTCTCATTAGATTATTCTTATTATTATCATGATTTGTCTTCTTTCGACCCGTCTCCTCTGGCCCCCCACCGTCCACGCACATGCCTCGGACCATGATGAACCACCTTCCTCTTCCTGAACCCCTCCTAGGCTCACCGATGGGTGAACAGAAACGCTTCGGTGCAAGGGGAGGGGGGCAAGAGGAGGGGAGGCTGCCAGGAGGAGGAAGACGAGAAGGAGAAGGCTGACACCACAGGGTTGGCTCCCATTGTACCTCGCAGGCAAGGGAGGATCAGGATGAGCTCCGTCTGCCTGCCAGGAAGGCCCCCGCCAGGGGCAAGAAGGTGGACCTCGGCGAGGGCGCCGCGAAGCCCGAGGAGGATCCCCGCGCCCGCGCGCAGCGGCGGCGCCGAGGCCGGGCGTCGTCGACGACGCTGTCTTCGCTGCCGCGTCTTCTCCGCTGCCATCGCCGCCGTTGCCGTCGCCGTCGTCTTCGCCGCCGTCGCCGCCGTTGCCGTCGCCGCCGTTGCCGTCGCCGGGGCAGCCGCCGCCGCCGTCGATCGTGGTCCTCGCCCTCCCTCCTGGGAGCCAGCGCAGTGCCTCTCGAGGGGCCCCGCCCCGCGCCCCAGCCCCCCCCCGGCGCCGCCGGATGTGCGGAGAGCCCCGTGGCGCGGGCGCGTGAGCCCGAGGCCCCCGCTGCCGAATGGCCGCGGCGCGCCGCGGGGCGCCTCGTCCCACCGCGCCCCGGGGCGTCCGCGTCGCGCTGGCGGCCGCGGCAGCGGCCGCGCTCCCGCGTGCGCCGGCGTTCTCGGGCGCGGGCGGCGCCGCCGCGGGCGAGCGCGCGCGCCTCTCGCGGCCGCGCGCGCTGGCGGGGGTGGCGCGCGGCAGCGGCGCGCTGCCGCACGGGCGCGGCGCGGGGGCGCGCGGGAGGCGCGGCGCGGCGGGCGCGCGGCGGCCCCGCGTGGGGGCCGCCCGGCCGGCGGAGGGCGAGGCCGAGGCCCGTCCGCGGTCGCGGCTGTCGCGCGCCATACCGCGCTGGGACGACCTGGACCGGCGCGTGGCGACCGTGGCCCTCCCGTCCGTGGCCAACCTGCTGATGCGAGGGCCAGCGCCAGGTCCGCCAGGCCCCCTTTGTGCCGATCGCTCGCGCCGCGTGCCTTGGAGAGGGCTCGCCCTCCCGCTCCGCTGCCACCTGCGCACCCCTGCAGGGAGTCGGGGATACGAGCCTCTGGAGCAAGGGGCCGTTGGGTCCTGAGGCTCTGGGCATGCATGTTGTGCCTGTTTGCTCTTTGCTTTCTTGGCCCGAGGATAACACAGACGCGGCGCGTTCTGAGTGCCTCCCGTTTCGTATTCAATACTCATGGTTTGTTTCGAGTGTACTGCTGCTCCCCCGATTCCTCTCATCTCCACTCCTTCCCTCTACCCATCCCGTTCCCCTCTCGCTCAAACTTGTTTGCCTTCTCCCCATGCCTCCATCACGCGCTCCCTCCCTCTTTCCGCTATGAATTTCCTTTGATCCTTCCCCCGTTCCTCCTCCCCGCCACTGACTTCTGGTCGCTGCTGTTTGCTGGAGGATGTGGACAAGGACGGGGAGAATGAGGAGGATATGGCAGGGCTCGACCTAAACGGTGTTTTCCTACTTTTTCCCATGTGTTTCCGTTTTACTTTTGTTTTTCGTTGTGAACGCGTTTCAAAACACGTTTTCACATGCTCTGAACGCCGGCCGTCGCGCCCATGTGTTTCGGCCACCGGGCTGCCGTTTTGTTGGTCGTTCTGATCTGGCACAGGCGCGTGCCGCACGTTTTGTTGGGCGTTCTGTTTTCTCGTGGGCAGGCGCCGCTTGTTTTGTTGGCGTTTTGCTTTGCTGGGGGGTCACCCCCCCAGCACCACCACCCTGCAAAATCCCGAAGCACAAGCCCCCCAGAGCACAACCCCCTAGCACAACCCCCCAGCACAGCCCTGAAAACCCCCCAGCACGGCCCCCCAGCACAACCTCCATCACAACCTCCAGCACAACCCTCCCAAGCACAACCCCCCAGCACAACCTCCAGCACATCCTCCGGCACAACCTCCAGCACAACCTCCATCACAACCTCCAGCACAACCTCCAGCACAACCTCCAACGCAACCTCCAGCACGACCTCCAGCACAACCTCCAGCACAACCTCCAGCACAACCTCCAGCACAACCTCCAGCTCAACCGCCAGCGCGACCTCCAGCACAACCTCCAGCACAACCTCCTGCACAACCACAACCTCCAGCACAACCTCCAGCACAACCTCCAGCACAACCTCCAGCACAACCTCCAGCACAACCTCCAGCACAACCTCCGGCACAACCTCCAGCACGACCTCCAGCACAACCTCCAGCACAACCTCCAGCACAAGCACAACCTCCAGCACAACACACAACCTCCAGCACAACCTCCAGCACAACCTCCAGCACAACCTGCACAACCTCCAGCACGCACAACCTCCAGCACAACCTCCAGCACAACCTCAGCACAACCTCCAGCACAACCTCCCGCACAACCTCCAGCACAACCTCCAGCACAACCTCCAGCACAACCTCCAGCACAACCTCCAGCACAACCTCCAGCACAACCTCCAGCACAACCTCCAACATCCCGCACAACCTCCAGCACAACCTCCAGCACAACCTCCAGCACAACTTCCAGCACAACCTCCAGCACAACCTCCAGCACATCCTCCGGCACAACTGCAGCACAACCTCCAGCACAACCTCCAGCACAACCTCCAGCACAACCTCCAGCACAACCTCCAGCACAACCTCCAGCACAACCTCCAGCACAACCTCCAGCACAACCTCCAGCACAACCTCCACAACCTCCAGCACAACCTCCAGCACAACCTCCAGCACAACCTCCAGCACAACCTCCAGCACAACCTCCAGCACAACACTCCAGCACAACCTCCAGCACAAAGCACAACCTCCAGCACAATCTCCAGCACAACACTCCAGCACAACGCACAAGCACAACCTCCAGCACAACCTCCAGCACACAACCTCCAGCACAACCTCCAGCTCCAGCACCGCCAGCACAACCTCCAGCACAGCACTCCAGCACAACCTCCAGCACGACTCTCCAGCACAACCTCCAGCACAACCTCCAGCACAACCTCCAGCACAAGCACAACCTCCAGCACGACCCAGCACTCCAGCACAACCTCCAGCACGCACCTCCAGCACAACCTCCAGCACGACCTCCAGCACAACCTCCAGCACTCCAGCACTACCTCCAGCACTACCTCCAGCACAACCTTCAGCACAACTTCCAGCACAACCTCCAGACTCTAAATTGGTCCTCTCTAGGGGTTGTGCTGGCAGGTTGTGCCGGGGGGTTGTGCTGGGGGGATGTGCTGGGTGTGTGTGCGGGGGGTTGTGCTGGGGGGGGTTGTGCTGGGGATTGTGCGGGGGGTTGTGCTGGGGGGTTGTGCCAAGGGGTTGTGCTGAGAGTTGTGCTGAAGGGTTGTGATTGGGGGTTGTCATGCTGGGGGATTGTGCTGTGGGGTTGTGCTGGGAGGTTGTGCTGGGGGGTTGTGCCAGGGGGTTGTGCCAGGGGGTTGTGCCACGGGGTTGTGCTGGGGGGTTGTGCTGGGGGGGTCGTGCTGGGAAGGGGGGTGGGTTGTGCTGGGGGGGGGTGCTGAGGTGTTGTGCTGGGGGGGGGGTGCTTGGGGTTTGTGCTGGGTGATTGCGCTGGAGGTTTGTGCTGGGGGATTTTGCGGAGGGGGGTTGTGCGGAGGGGGGTTGTGTTGGGGGTCGTGCTGTGCGAGTGTGTGCTGGGGGGTTGTGCTGGGATCTCCACCTAAATCGTCACTCGCTCCCTCGCGGACTAAATCTCTATCTAGATCTCCGCCTAAATTGTTACTCGCGCTCTCGATGCTTAAACCTTCACTTGACTCGTCGTCGTCGTCGTTGTTCCTTGGCGCTCGCTCGTTTAGTTTTGTCCGTTTTGTTGGTGGCCCGCGGCCGTGGCACCGTTCTGTTATGCGTTTCGTTTTCGGCTGCTCGGGGGCCGCTGTTTTGTTCACCCGCTGTTTTGTTCCAGAACGGCCCGCGCGACGCCGGCCGGCGTTTTCGCTCAAACTTCGTTTTTAAACGGAAACGAAACGTGAACAGAAAACACTGTTCAGGTTGAGCCCTGGGATATGGGTGATACAGAGAGAGAGGAGGGGGGGGAGGGGGGGGGAAGTACCAAAAACAACAAGCATGATATGGAAAGTATCCAGCTGCCTGCGGCACACCCCGCCACCGTGCCTGTGCAACTGCGTAAACGGAAAGACATTGAATTCTTAAGGCTCCACGGATCCCCACCATCCCATCCAGGAATGATGCCCGGGGGAGTTGCTTTCATAAGGGGGAGCGTGGCATCACTTGGAAAGCTCAGGAAGCCTCCGTGGGCCAGAGGCTTCTTGGATGCCTCTCGGTATCTTCGGATGTCCCTCGGCGCCTTGGGAGCCTTTTGAAGACCTCTTGTGAAGTCTTGGGGCCTCGTTGCGGTTGTCGCAGCCTCTGGGGGCGCCTTGGATGCTTCTTGGGAGCCCCTTGGGGTTGCTTGGGAGCCTCTTGGAGGCCTCTTGGGGGCCTCTTAGGGGCCTCTTGGGTGCCTCTTGGGTGGTCTTGGGGCTATCGTGGATCTTGAGCGGTCGCAAACCGATACAGGCGAGAACTTCTCGACGTATTTCAAACACCTCATTGTGTTTGCTTCATCGCGTTCTTGGAGGGCCTCTTGGAGGCCTCTTGGGTCGTCTTGGAGGCCGTTGGGGATGTCTTCAGGCTGTCTTGGGAGCCTCTTGACTGGTCTTCGGCCATCGTGGGCCGTCTTGATGACATCTCGGCTGTCTTGGAAGCCGTCGTTGAGGCCACCGTGGCCGTCGGGAGGCCGAAAAACATGCCAAAGAGCAATTGCAGGGGGGGCGGTTGCTGAGGAGTGCGTGCGCAAACAAACAAACCAAATTATCCCAGTGCGACCTTACCTAGGAGCTGGAGCCCCTAGGAAAGCAGCATTAGTAGTAACAGTAAAGCTAAGCTAAAGCTAAGCTAACGCTAATGTAAAGCTAAGCTAACGCTAAGCTGTCGCTGCGCTAAAGCTAAGCTACAGCTAAGCTACAGCTAAGCTAAAGCTAAGCTAAAGCTAAGCTACAACTAAGCTGAAGCTAAGCTAAAGCTAAGCTAAAGCTAAGCTAAAGCTAAACTAAAGCTAAGCTAAAGCTAAAGCTAAAGCTCCCAGGGGACTGGGGGAACCGCGGGGCGGGGACTGGGGGACCCGCCCGGGGCGCTTTGCACTGCCCGGCCCTTTTAAGCTAAGAGAGTAAGAACCCTCTAGGCAGAGCCTAGGTAGGGAATAAGCAAGCAAACAAACAAACAGCAACTTACAACACCAGAGCATTGAAGGAGACAGGGACGGTGGCGGACAGATGTAGTAGAACCATCAGCCTCCCATTCCCATCAGAAAAGTGAACCGCCTCCACACTTGAATTACATGTTGGTCTGGTATGTTCTAGGGCGCCCCAAGACGGCCCCAAGGCAGCCTTCAGAGGCCCCGAAGAGATCCCAAGGTGGCCAGGACGGTCCGAAGACGGCCACATATTGCCGCAGGACGGCCCACTGGGTTCCCAAGACGGCCCAGGGGGGCCGAAGAGGGCCATTCCAGAGGCAACCAACACCGATTGACGTAAGACTGTTGTGGCGCGATCATGGCATACTCGCCTTCTCGATATCCAGAACATCCAAGACGGACAAAAAGCCTTCAAGATCACCCCGCGATGGCCCAACAGGCTCAGAGAGAGCCCCAAGAGAGGTCCAAGACTGTCCAAGGTCCCCAAGTGGCCCCAAGAGGGCGCATAATAGTTCACGACAGCCCAGACAGGCCCCAAGAGGGCCCACTGGGGCCCCCAGGCAGCCCCAGCTGACCCCCGAGAAATCCCGAGGGGGCCACAAGAAGGCCAAACGGGGCACAGCTGCACCCCGACAGCGAGACCCCCAAGGGGGCCATCGCCATCGTGGACTAGTACGGCGGACCCCCAAGGGGGTCCATCGCCATCTTGGATTAGTACGGGGATGTTTAAGATATGCCGTCCACAGATGTGTGAATATAAATACATATATACAAACATGCATACACATGTATATAGATGTATATATATGTGTGTGCATATGCATATGTATACAGACGCATTTGAACTTACAGACTGTACACATATATGTGTATATATATATGTGCACACATATATATATATATATATATATGTGTGTATGCCTATGTGTGTATACAAATCTGAGTGTGTAGAGTGGAGTGGGAGAGCCCACGAATTTCTACCATCCTTGGGGGGCATGCCTAGAGCGGGCTTCACGGTGAGGATTGTTGTTGTTTCTTGCTGAGTGGTGTGTGTTGTTTGTTTGTTTGTGTGTTGTCGTCGTCGCCGCGACCCACTCAGCTTGCGTTGGCAAGCATTCGGCACCAATGGCCGTCTCGTTGTGTAGCAAATGCAAAAAGGCGGCGCCTACGGCGGGTTTCTCCAGAGCCTTGCAGACCGCCGACGACCCCGCCGCTTTCTCACGCTTGCCCGCAATTGCGAGGGGGGGCGATGGTACATATATATATATAGAGAGAGAGAGAGATGTATACACATCTGCTTGTATGACATACATACATACATGCATACATACAGAGACAGCGGACAAATAGAGAGAGTGTGAGAGATAGTTAGAAAGGAATCAATGAATAAAGAAAGAGGGGGAGGGACAGAGACAGTGACACAGGCAGCGAGAGCAAGTCAGACAGAGAGAGAGAGAAAGGGAGAGGAGGGAGAGAGAGAGAGAGAGATGACAAAGAGAGAGAGAGAGATAAAGACAGAAGCAGAGGCAGAGAGACGGCCAGGTTTTCAAACAAATTGGGCGCTCTCGATCCGCCTTGGGAATATCATGGGGACTTTGGGGGCCCTCCTGAACGGTCAAAAGGCAAGCCAGGAAATCCAGCCGGCAACGGAGAAACCCGGCCTCGAACGGAAAAATCGTCGTCGAACGAACGGGGAAGGTTGTCGCTCGAACGGAGAAATCTTGCGGGACGTGACCAGGAAGCGTCGTCGGTTGAGCGAGGAAATGTCTTCGTGGCTGTGGTTGAAAAGGGGGCGCTGTTTCCCCAAGGTCAGTTTCGGTGATGGTTGCGCTTGGGAGATTTTCTTGCCAATATCATTTCTGGTGGTCTCTGGCTTGCTCCGATGCTTCTGACTGACCGTTTGGGGGTGGGGTCTCATCTTGTGCCTTCGACCTGTGGTGGTTGCATGTGTTCAAGGTTTCTTTGGGGGTCCAGGGTTGTCGTCGCGTTGGGGCTCTCTGGAGGCGGCGCTTTATCAGGCTGTCTTCGGTGCCCTGAGGCTTTCCCTGGACTGTAGATTTAGATGTGCAGTTGCTCGGTTGTCCTGCGCGGAAGTTTTCAAAAGCAGGGCGGATGATTATGGTGAGTTCCGTGTCTTACACTACTTGTTTTCATGTGTTTCTTCGTCTTGTATCTGGCAGACAAGATGTGTGGTTAAGTTATGGTTCCCTCTTGAGATTTGTTTGTGTGCCTTCAGCTTGTGGTGCTTGCAGGTGCTGTGGATTTCTTTGGCGGTCGGGGGGTGTACTTCACTCCTGCGTGTGTCGCTTTGGGGCTCTCTGGAGGCGGCGCCTCATCGGGCTGTTTTCGGTGATCGATTGAGTTCCTTGGAACTCTCAATGTTCAGCCCTCCGCTATCAGCTTGTGAGGCGCATTCGGGTGCAACTCGCAGGTGGGCACGGGCGGACGCATTCCGCTCGAGTTGTTTTAATTACGGCAGCGGTTCGCATCGGTGTGCCTTCGAGCGTCGATTCAAGAGTGCGGCCGCTTTGCCGTTTCGCGCGCAAGTTTCCCTAAGTTGTGCGGGTGTGTGCGTGTGTGGTTGTCAGGCCTCTGTCACCCTCTCCTCCTCCTGCGCCTCTCTCTGTACTCCCTTCGGCGCCGCCATATCGGCTCTCAAGGGCTCTTGAGCTATCATGGCGCGCCAGTGGCGGACGCGCCCACGCCTCCGCAAAAGGAAATAGAACGTGCTCTCTTCTAGCACGGGTCCCCCTATTTCTACCTCGTGTCTCTCTGTCTCAAGACGGCCACTCCCGTACAATCCACAGGGTGATGTGTAATGTCGCGGTTGGTACGATCGGTTTGTCTATGTATGGGTTTGTTCTTGGTGGTTGATTTTATTGGCTATGTGTTGGCGGATAAGACTGGCATTGCGTTCGTTCTTTCGCGGGGGGGAGGGAGGAAACAGGGCGACGAACAAGAGGAAAGACGTCGGGGGCGCAGGAGGAGGAGGAGGAGGAACGCGAGGTGGGATCGAACAGGAGGAGGAAGGAATGCAAGCGCGCTGCAGGAGAGGGGATGGACACAAGAGGGGGCCCAAGCTCAAGCGACCCGAAGCTACCCACCCCCCCTCCCGCGAGGCAGCTCGGACCGCCCTTTTGAAAGGGGGGGGGGTCCGAAACCCACCCACCCCTTTCCCGTTGTCGACGCCGGGATCCGCCGGGGCTCTTTTTTGCAAAGGGGAGGGGGCTTCGGAAACGGCCCCCCTCTTCCTTCTTGAAAGGGGGGGGGGATCGACAGCTGGACCCTCCCCCCTCCCTGGTTTCTACACTTCCAGGAAGAGCCCGGGCTCCCCTTTCAGAAGGAGGTGGCTTCAGAAGCTGGCTCCCCGCCCCCGCCCTTTGCGAAGCAGGGGGTCGCCTGTCAAGGGGTCAAGGGGGGGGGGGGCCCTCCGAGGCTGCCCCCTCCCTTCCCCCTTTTTGTTCGGGTCTGGGGGGCGAGCTTGGGTTCAGGTTGGCAGGGTGGGGCATCGGAAGCTGCGCGCCTCCCGTCCCGTTTTGTGGATATGCGCGAAGTCTTGCCGTTGTCATTGTCGTTCTCGTCGTCATCGTACTCGTGTTCGCCGTCGTCATCGTAGCGGTCGTCCTCGTAGTCGTCCGCGGCCGCGTCGTCCTCGTTTTCGTCGTAGCGGTCGTCCTGGTAGCCAGTGTCGTTTGCGTCGTCGTGATTCCCGTGGTCGGTGGTGTTGCCTTCGTCGTCATTGTTGTCAGCGTTCTCGCCGTCGTCGTTGTCGCGTCGCGCGTTACTTCCATTCCAGAAGAGCGTTGCCACTTTACGAGAAGCGTGGAAAGGTACGTTTTCCGCCCCCCTTTGCGTTGCCACGTGGGGAATCGAATGTACTATGAGTTGTCCGCTCTCCTCTCCCAGAATCACCATGTGATGAGCGGAGCACCCTTTGCTTAGTTTCTGCCTTCTGCAGTGCCACGCGACGAACGAGGAACAGGATAGTACTGATATTCCGACGGGTCCCTGAGAATTCCCTTGGGTGTTTGAGGTTTGGGATGACCGTCAAGCCCAGAGATGGAGGGGCGGAGTGAGGGGAAGGGGAATATCTTTCGGGCTGGGGAGGTGCAACGGGAGGGGCGGTAGCACGTCGTCATCGTCGTCTCGTTGCCGTCGTCGTCATTTCGTCGTCGACGTCGTCGTGGTCGTGGTCGTTCGTCGTCGTCGACGTCGTCGGTTTCGTCGTTTTCGTCGTCGCCGACGTCGCCGAATAATTTCCTCCTTGTGGTCCTAGTGGGACGCAGACGTGACGAATCTACATTATTGGCTGTGCCCCTTCGTGCATTGCCACGCGACGAGCAGAACAAATGTGCTCCCGCTCCTTGCGTGGCCACGCGGCGGGTAGAGGATGAAGAGGAGGAGGAAGGAGGGGAGGAAGGAGGAGGAGGATGGAGGAGGAGGAGGAGAAACAAAACACGATTTAGTTTCGCTTCCCTGCGTTGCCACCCGACTAGAATTCACAGGCCAGGGTGGCGCGAGGGCAGGCGGACGGGTGGGCGGGCGGGCGGGCGAGGGGGCGTGTTGGGCCACTGTTCTTCACGAACAGGCTGATAGTGCAGCGGCTCTCATGGCGTAGCCTTTTGAGTAATCGTGTGATCGGTTATCGTTTGGCGTCGCCGTCGTCAACATCGCGGTACCGGCTGGATGTCTCATTCTCTGTTGTACACCTCCCGTTCGCGAAATGCCCATGCTTGCGAATCCCTCTGCCGATATCAGCGGCCCCCGCCCAAAAATTGAAAAGTCAGGGTGATCGAGACTCTCGTCGAGGGTCGAGTCTTCGAAATTGGGGCAGGCGCTTGTATTGAGGTGTATCATTGGGGCTCCCAGGGCAATCTCGGGGCGAACCCTTTCCTAGACGTATGCATAAGTCGTATTTCGTATTGAGGTGTATCATTGGGACCCACGAGGCAAGCTCGGGGCGAACCATTCCTTAGGCTTAGCCATAGTTGCGTCGTGTATCGAGACAGGGGGGCTTCAAGAGCGAGGGGGGTCGAAGAAACGATTTTGTTCCCAGAGCCGGTTGTCCCTGGGCTTCCGGCGGCGTTGGGGCTCCCGGAGCAATCTCGGAGCGAACCTTGTCCTAGACGTGTGCATCGCTGCTTTGTGTATCGAGACAGGAGGGCTTCAAGGGCGAGGGAGGCCAGAGTAAAACAGGGCTAAGATCGGGATAAATCGCTCCAGAGCGTTCCAGAGCGCTCTCAGAGCGTTCCGGAACGCTCTGGAGCGGCCGCGGCGCCCAATACATCCTCCAAACCCGCCGATTCTCAGAGATTTCGAGTTATCCCGATCCAATTTTGTCCCGATCTTCGCGTCGTTTTACAGAGAAACGATTGTGTTCACAGGGCCAGTTGTCCTTGGTGTGCGTTGGGTTTTCGGCGGTAGCGACGGGATCAGGCCTTCATCGACGGCTTCCGGCTTCTCGATGCGTTTGAAGGATCCCTCCAAGAGCGTCAAGAAAATTTGGATTCGCCCGAGAAATTGGCCGTTCGCTTGGGTACGGTTCGCTTGAGTACGGTTTCCCGGCCCTCGGCTTGCCCTGCCTTTTCCTCGCTGAGGGAAATCAATTTCTTTGTTCGCATGCCCGCATGCCTTGCTCGACCGAGAAAACGTATTTTGTCGACCCTCCTGGACTGGCTTTGCCATCGTTGAGAAGTATATTCAGCCATCATGTCTACCCTTTGGGCTGTTTTGGTCTATTATGGAGGCTTTGTTGGGTCGTTCTGGGGCTCCTTAGCTCTCTTAGAGCCTTCGTGCGTCATCTTAGGAAGCCCCTGGGTCACTAATGAGGTTTTCTGGGTGAGGCCCTTGAAGTGATTTTGACGTAGTATTGCGTCGAAAGCTCGAAAATCCAAGAGACATGTCAGCCATTGTGTGGTCTGTCTGGACACTGTCTCACGGTAAAATGGTATGGTTTCTTCGGCTTGTTTTGCGAGTAGAACAAAATTCCCTGCGTTGCCACTTGACGAAAATAAGCGATCGGGCGGGCAGGCAGGCGGGCGGGTAAGCGGGTGAGCGAGCGAGCGGGCGTGATTGCCACTGTTGTGCATTAAGTGGTTGTTAGGTGCAGTTGTTCTCATGGCATAGTTTCACTGAGTAATTGTGTGATTGGATCTCGTTCGGCGTCGTTGTCATCTTCGTATTGCCGTTTTGATGTTTCATTGTCGTGTTCACGTGTCTTTCGCGAAGTACCCGGATGCCTGCAAATCCCGTTGCCGATACCAACGGCCCCCGCCTTCAAATCAAAAAGCCAGGGTGATCGAGATTCTGGCCAAGGGTCGAGTTTTCGAAATTAGGGCAGGCGCTTGTATTGAGGTGTATCATTGGGGCTCCCGGGGCAATCTCGGGGCGAACCCTTTCCTAGACGTATGCATCGTTGCTTTGTGTATCGAGACAGGGGTACTTCAAGGGCGAGGGAGGCCAGAGAAACGATTTTGTTCACAGGGCCAGTTGTCCCTGATGTGCGTTGGGTTTTCGGTAGCAGCGACGGGATCAGGCCTTCATCGAGGTCCTTTGGCCTCGCGATGCGGGTGGAGGTTTCCTCTGGGAATGTCCGGATTTGTTTCGCTCGCCCGAGAAAGTGACGCCGTTTGCTTGAGTATGGTTTCCTGGCTCGCCCTGCCAAATTACTTCGCTGCGGAAAATGAGTATCTTTATTCGCTTGCCGAAGGTCCCTCGCCCGAGAAGGGAGCTGTATCTTGTCCCCTGACAAACCTTCTGGACCGGCCTGGCCTTCGTTGAGAGGTATATTCAGCCATCATGTTAGCTTTTTGGGCTGTCTTGGTCCACTCCACTATGAAGGCTTTGTTGGGTACATTTGGGGGTCCCTGAAAGCTCACTGAAAGCCTCCGTTCGTCATCCTGGGGAGCCCTTGGGTCACTAATGAGGCTTTCAAGGGGAGGCCAATGAAGTGATTTTGACATAAATATGTGCCGAATGCTTGGGAAGCAACGAAACGATTCAACCATGTTCTGGGCTATCCGAAACTGTCTCGTGTCTCTTGCGGCGTCTCGTGGAGCCCATAGTGTGTTTCTCCTGGGTCAGGCCATTCGGGGTCGCTCTGATCATGGAGGCCTCATGGACCGTCCTGGCAGCGTTTGGTGGCTCATGTTGGTCGTCTAGGCGGCATCTCGGCGTCCTCTTGGGCCGTTGTGGACCTGCCCGGGCAGTTACATGGCACCCGCATCCTCTGTGGGCCTCATGGTAAAAATCACGATCGGGGGTGTGAGCTTTTGTTTGCCTCTGGGGGCCATCACCGGTCCCCCCAACCGGCAAGAAAAGCCGGTCCCAGGGTATGGGTCGAGACCATTGGGTGTCGACGTTGTGAAAAAAACATGGTGTCGGGGGTTTGGGCCTCACGCACTTCTCAGCCCGTCCCCCCACGTGACGACGCACGCCAGCACATTTCGAACGGGTTGGCGGATCATCCCCCTCGTCAACGCTGTGGACACGTACTGGGTCGGCCGCATGGGCAGCGCCCTCGCCCTGGCCGGGCAGGGGGCCGCCAACCAGGTGTTCAGCTCGATCTTCTGGGTCATCGCGTTCCTCCCCTCCGTGACGACCCCCCTGGTGGCGAAGGCCGCCGCGTCCGGCAACGAGGATCTAGGCTAAAACGACGCGAAGATCGGGACAAAATCGGATCGGGATAACTCGAAATCTCTGAGAATCGGCGGGTTTGGAGGATGTATTGGGCGCCGCGGCCGCTCCAAAGCGTTCCGGAACGCTCTGAGAGCGCTCCGGAACGCTCTGGAGCGATTTATCCCGATCTTAGCCCTGTTTTATAGGCCTCCCAGGTAGGGTCCGAGCAGATGGGATCGGAGGAACGCGTTGCATCGCCGATGCGGTTCGCTGTACAGCCCGATGTTCTCGACGCCGACGGCGCCGGTGCACCGGCGATGCGGCGCGATCCTCCGGCCCCGCCTGCTCGGACCCCATCTGGAGGCCTCTAGAGGAAGAGGCGCGCAACCGCGTGTGCGAGGCGGCCTTCCTGGCGGCCATCATGGGCTCGCTCGGCGCCTCGCTGCTGGCGTTCGGCACGCCGCGGGCGCTGTCGCTGGTGCTGGAGCCCGGCGCCCCCGCCGCCGAGTTCGCGCTGCCGTACCTGCGGATCCGGGCGCTGTCGTTCGTGCCCGCGCTGCTCTCCACCGTCGGCTTCGCCTCCTTCCGCGGCGTCATGGACACGGTCACGCCCCTGCGGGTGGTGGCTTTCTCCAACATGCTGAACATCGTGCTGGACCCTGTGCTGATCTTCTGGGCGGGGTGGGGCATCACCGGCGCGGCCGCCGCCACCGTGCTCGCGGAGGTGGTGGCCGGCACTACCTACGCGGCGTTGCTGTTCCGCCGGCGGCTCATGACCTGGAAGTCCCTGCTGCGGGTCCCGACCCTGAAGCGCCTCGGACCCCTGCTGAGGGGGGGCGCGACGGTGCAGATACGGACCCTCGCGCTGAACACCGCCTTCGTGTTCGCCACGCGCCGGGCGCAGTCCATCGACGCCTCCGGGGTCTCCGCGGCGGCCTACGCCATCTCCATGCAGTTCTGGCAGCTGGGCGGCGTCGTGCTCTTCGCGCTGCAGGGCAGCGCCTCGATCCTCGTGCCGGCGGAGCTGGCGCGGGCGGGCGGCGGCCCGGGGGCGGCGCGGGCGGTCGCCGACAGGCTGCTGGTCCTCGGGCTGTGCCTCGGGGCGATGGTCGGCTGCGGGCAGCTGTGCGCCCTGCCGCTGCTCGGGGCCTTCTCCGCGCTGCCGGAGGTGCAGTCCGCGGCCGTGACGCCCGTGGCCATCCCCACGCCGGGGGGGCGCAGCCACGCCTGCCCGCCTACTACTACTATTACTACTACTACTACTACAACAACTACTACTACTACTACTACTACTACTACTACTACTACTACTACTACTACTACGACTACGACTACGACTACTACTACACTTACTACTACTACTACTACTACTACTACTACTACTACTACTACTACTACTACTACTACTACTACTACTACTACTACTACTACTACTACTACTACTACTACTACTACTACTACTACTACTACTACTACTACTACTACTACTACTACTACTACTACTACTACTACTACTACTACTACTACTGCCTGCTACTACTACTACTACTACTACTACTAGTGCGGCGCCCGCGAGGATCTCGTGGGCGGCGGTCCAGAGGTGGAGCCCGGAGGGATGGGGACCTGAGGATGGGAAGGGAGCCAAGCATGGATTCCTACTGTTGGAGGCACCTCGGCCTCAGGGCCCCATCCCTCGGGGCCCCACCTTCAGATCGCCAGCGTGGGGCGTGGGGCGAGCACGCCTTCCCGCCCCCCGAGGGCGGGGAAGGGCAGCGTCCGACGCCTGGCGAGGTCCTTGGGGGGGTGCACGTCCCCAAGCCAGCGGGCGGGTGTACGTCTCCGGCGTGGGCCGTCGCCTCTGTCATGTCCATTTTCGCTGGCGTGGTCTTCGCAGGGGAGGGCATCATGATAGGCCAGAGCGCGTGGGGGGCCCTCGCGCTGCTGACCGTCATCTCGGCCTCGGGCATGATGGCGTGCCTCGAGGTCTCGAAGCGGCTGGGGCTGGGGCTCTCCGGCGTGTGGCTCTCCATCTTCGTCTTCAACGTCCTGAACCTCGCCGGAGTGCTGTTCCATCACCTGGTCGTCAGCCCGAGGAGGGAGCGGCGGCTGGACCAGGACACGAGCGGGTGGGTCGAGAAGAGGCCCTGACAGGCGGGAGGGGCCCGCGCCCGCGCCCCCCGGCCAGGTGCCCGGCGGCGCGCTGCGCCGCGGCCGCCCCCGCTCGGATCGCGCGTTTGGGAGGCAGGACCGAGGCACGGGCGGGTGCGCGATGCTGGAAGGAAGAAGGCTCTGAGTCGGGCCTGTCCCTCTAGGGGAGATTCAAAGATTGGCCAAAAAATCAGCCTGGGGACGAGTGGTTTGTCGTTTCACCTTTCTGGGGGGATGTGTTTTGAGTACTTCTATGTTTTTCATGGTTCGTCCACGGTCCGCCTGTAGGGGGACACCCGACTTAATAGAAGTCCTGAGTCGCGGGCGGGGGGGAGTCGAAAGTGCTCCGAGGTATTGGATGCAGGGGGTGGCCTCCCTCAGATGCGGCGCGTCGTGGGCGTCGGTGCCCCGCTCGTCCCGAGCGGCCGCCGAAGAGCCGAGCTGTGACCCGAAAGCCGAGGGGCGAGGTGAAGGGGGGATCGGCTCAGGGAGGGGGGGGGCGCACCGACCCACCAGCACCCACCGATCGCCGACGGGGGCCAGATCGCCCTGGCACACCCGGGAAGGCGCGGCTTCGCGAGGGGCCCCTCGCCGGGGCCGTCCACCTGTCCATTCCACGGGCGCCCTGCGCGGCCAGGGGCCCCGGGCGGGGGAGTAAAGAGCCAGCACGGAGGCCTCAGGAGCCGCAGCGCCGGTGCCCGACCTGTGGCATCGGTACAGGCATCAGACCAGCAAGTTCCGTCGACTGCGCCCACGGCTCTGCAGCGGCAGGGCGCGCAGAGCACGCGCAGTGCCCCTTGGGAGCGGTGCCCGTGCTGCTAAGGGGACAGCGGTCTCAGCGTCGGAGCTGGAGGCGCGCCTCCAGGACCGGAGTGGAGGTGTGCGGAGGGAGCGCCGGCTCTCCGAGGAAACAGGGGTGGGAGGTGCAGGGCTGCGTCTTCGGTTCCGAGGGGGCCCTTCCTGGGCCCCGGGGCAGTCCAAAAGTCAAGGATGAGAAAAAGACCGTCCCCAGGGAAGTCGCGTGGTGGAAGAGTCGCGGCCTCGGATCTTTTTCTGGGAGTGCGGCGGAAGCAGGCTGGCACAGGGCCTTCTCGGGGAGAGGTCCTGCAGAGGGCAGTGCGTGCCCGAGGCTGCGCCTGGAGCAGCGCCACCACGGCCACCCTTGCGCCTGCAGGGCGCCGGCACGCTCGGAGCCCGTCCCGCGTGAGAGCAGCGCCGGCAGCGGGGTGGCCGCCGGGCGCGAGCCGGCACGCTGGGAGCGGGCTCCCTGGCGGGGTCACTGTCGGGCCGGACGAAAGGGGGGGATTGGGAAAGGGGGGGGTTACGAAATCTGCTGCGTGTAGCTGGTTTCGGCCCCACCGAGGGGCCCATTCCTCGATACATGGGCGCCTCCGGCGCCGGGAGGCGCCGGGAAAATCAGCTACGTGAGCTGATTCTCAACCCCCCCCTTTGTTATCCCCCCCTTTCGCCCGACCCGACACTGGCAGCAGAGTTGGGGCCGCGCGAAGTGCACTGTAAGCGAGCGGGCGCGCTCGGAGCGAGCCTCCCGTGAGCAGCGCTGGCCGTGCGAGGGGCGGCAGGGTCAGGAGGGAAAAAACACACAGGCACAATGAATCGTCGATCCCCCGGAGAATATGGGAAAATATGGGAAGTGGGGGGGGAGACCAAAAACCCAGAAAACGTGGGAGAGTATGGTTCTGTGTGTCTATCTGTTTGTGTGTCCCAGTTCCCCTTCATAGGGGGGAGCGGGGGCACATCTGGAGCCAGGCCTGTGGCAAGGAGCGACGGCGGCGTGGCGTGCGCCTGGCAGCGGGCCAGCACGCCCCCGAGGCTCCCGCGAGGGGCACGGGAGGTGCAGAGGCCCAGGCTTGGCATCGCTCGGACAGTTGCATTTTTCCTTCGGCGAGGACCATCGAGGAGCATCCTTGGTCATTTGGTGGGAAAACCCAGAAAAAAAAAAACACAGGGAATGGACGTCCGAACGATTGCCAGCAGGGGGGTTGGAGCCAAGGAGTGGTGATTAGGATGTTCCAAGGTGGTTTTCACGTGTCGGGCCCTGGGAGGCGATATGCGTTCGACACTGCTTCGATCACCTTTTTTTCTGGGTGCTCGAAATAAGATTTGATATGTGGCCCTTAGGTACGATTGGAGCAACATAAAGTTATGATCGAAGAAGATGTTTAACAAGTATAGACTTCGGTCGGGCATGCCCCTCTACAGGAGGAATGCACAACAGCAGTAAAAGATAGTCTGGTGACGATATGTCGTGCTCCTATGACGATCATACTTGTTTCATCCGTATCTCAAAGTCCGCCTGCAGGGTAACACTCCCGCCCTGAGCACAGACCTCAATTCGCGGAGTTGCGCACAGGCGTCCTGGATCGGCGCTGGGCCCCCTTGCTTGAGCGAGCGAAGAACGGTAGAAAGTAAACTTGTTCGCGGTCGGGGGCGCCTGCCCCTGGGCGGCTGGAAAGTTTATACCCCTACGGTGGCACCGTAAGGGTAGAAACTTCCCAGCCGCCCCCGACAGCGAACAAGTTTATGTTTTATACCGTTCTTCGCCCGTTCATTGCCGGCGCCTCCGGCGCCGACCCTCGCCCCGCGCGCCAGCGAGGAGGCGACGGCAGGAGCCGCCCAGGCGGCCCAGCCCTCGACAAGCTGCCTGCAGGGCGCTGCCGCGGGGCGCTCATTCGCCACGCCGTCCAGAGCAAGTGGCCCTCGTCGAAGGGGGAAAAGACGGCATACACCCTGCGAGATGCTTCAGACATCATGGGTTGAGAAATGCATAGTCTCAGAATTTGGATGAAAACCCGGAATTCCGATTGAAATCTTAGGATTTACATTGAAACGTTGAGAATCATCGAGAGTGTGGCCGAAAACTGAAGTTTTCGGCGCTCCGCGCTGGGCGCTCCGCGAGGGCTTCTTGGGTCTGCGCTGGGCCCCCCCGGCGGCGCCTCCAGCGCCGCTCCGGGCGCGCTCCGCGCGCCAGGGAGGGGGTCCAGCGCAGATCCAAGAAATCCGCGCGGAGCGCCACAAGTCCCTGTTTGTGCCGTTTTTCTTCTTCTATCTCAGAGGTCTCTGCCCTGTCCGTACCTCAGGGGCTCTGGAAGGGGGGGGGGCGACTCGGGAGTGGGGGGGAGCCTTGAATCGCCCAGTCGCCGCCAGTCGGGGCTTGGGTGCCATGCCTTGCCCCGTGGTGTGCGGCTTCGCCGTCGGCGGCACGTTGCGACGAGAAAGTGAAGGAAGAGAGAAGGAGGAGATAGAAAAACGGCATGAGGATGTCGGAGGAGGGGTAGGAAGAGGTAGGGAAAAGAGGACAAGGGGAAGGGATCGGATCGGATCGACTCGGCAGGAGGAAGCGTCATGCCCCGCAGCGCCGTCCCGGGGGGAGGGAAGGAGGAGGAAGAGAGGACTTGTTGGGGACCTCGCGGCATGGGGGCGGGGTGCACATGCTTGGCGATGTGAACAAATCGCAGGTCCGCGACTGTCCCGGCAGCATCCCAGCGTTGCCGCACTGACCCATTCCCACGCCGAAACGCTCAGCGCGGACAGCACGACGATCATTGTCATTGTCCATGTGATTGCCCTTGCACAAGCTAGGGAAGGTAATGAGTGATACGGTACGGGGACAGGTTAGCCGCGGCCGCTTTCAAAGGATCCGGAGCTGCAGCCCATGGATCAGCAGGAGCGTCGGTCGCAGATGGTAAGTACACGAACCTCATGGGCAGCAGTTGGCTGTGCCAGGCAGCCAGCGTCGGCAGAAGACCGAGGGTCATTCTCTTTTCCGTGCACTCGACCTTCTTCTTGCCCTTGCCAGGGCCGGGGAAATCTCCTCGGCCTCGGCAGCAGGAGCACCTGCGTGACAACGCACCTCACGAGGAGGCTGAACCGCCGAAACACCATCAGGAAGAGCGGGGACCAGTCCGTAGCCGCGCCGCGGTCTTGGTCAAGATAGCCATGGCGATTGGGTTGTTGAGCGCATAGATCCCGGCGGGCCACCGTCAGGGCAGCACCGAGCAAGGTGGGGCGGCACCCCCGCTGTTCTCGGACGGGGCTACGACGAGGATAAATCCGTTCCAGAGCGTTCCAGAACGCCCTCAGAGCGTTCCGGCTGCGGCGCCCGAGACATCCTCCAGAGCTGCCGGATCTCAAAGATTCTCAACTTGTCCTCACCCGATGCTATCCTCGTCCTGGCTTCGTCTTGTGCTGAAAGGCTGCGAGGGCTCGCGGCAGCGAATGCACAGCCCGAGCCTCAGCCCACGCAGATGCGCGCGATGGTCGGGGGCAGCACGGCGCAGCGGGAGCGGGGCGGGGAGGGTGGAGCGGAGGCCCGAGGAACTGCTGGCGCTGGCTCCTTGGCCAAGCCGATCTGAGCTGACGCTAGGAGGAGAGAGGAGGGAGGGAGGGGGGGGGAAGTACGACAACGACGGGGTCTCATCTTGGGGACTTGAACGGCCCTCCTCCCGCCTCCTCCCCTTCCTCCTCCGGATTTCCCGGAATCCTGATCGCTTGGGTTGTTGAATATGTTTGGCCCTCAGAATTTTAGAATGTGTGTTGCACCTAAAGATCAACAAAACATGTATATTTCTAATGCTGAAGAATTCTAAAGTTGTGTTGGTTTTGGATTCGTTGGAACCCTGATCGCCTGGGTTGTGGAATATTCCAGGCCCTCTGATTTTTAGATTATTTCACAAATTCTTTCAAAACTGCAAAAGGTAAAAACAGCATAGATCTTCACATTGTTTTAACACTAAAAATTAAAAAATGTGTGTGGTTCCGGATTTCCCGGGATCCTGATCACCTGGGTTGTGGAATATTCCAGGCCTCAGAATTCTAGAATCCAGAATTTGCATTTAAAGACTCAATAAGTCAATACAATGTTAAATGTTTGATGTTTCAACATATATATACTATAGTGTATAAATATATATATATATATATATATATATATATATATATATATATATATATATATCATATATCATATGCCGGAATACCGGGGGCCAAGGCCCTGGGCCGGGACACCCTCCCGGATTCCCCCCCCTTTGGCCCCCCCCCCCCCCCCCTGGGGCCTCCCAGACAGCCCCAGAGAGCCCCCAGACGGTCCAAGAGGCGCCCCTGACGGCCTGAGATGGGCGAGAGAGGGGGGACTTCCACCTCGCATTCCGAGCCCCCCGCCCCAAGTCGACCCCCCAGACCGCCAGCAGGCCCCCAAGAGACCCAAAAGAGGCCCCAAGAGGCCCCAAACAGCTCCCAAGAGGCCCCCTAGAGGCTTCACAAGTGGCACCCCCGAGAAGCATGCCAAGAGACCCCAAACAGGTTCCCAGAAGCCTCTGACCCACAATCCAGGCACGGTGGCAGCATGAGCCGAAGGCCCGTAGATCCGCCGCCCCCTGCTTGCAGGGGTGCACGGCGTGCTGGATGATTCAGGTTTTGGTTTTGGTTCTTTTTCTAAAAGAACTTCCCAGTGGGCTTCGGCCCGTCCCGCCGGCCACCCGCAAATTTCTGAAAACCCATCCTTCAATGCCCAAAAACGGCCGTTTCGCTCGGGACATCCTCAAAAAATCGCGAAGATGGCCCAAGATGGCCTCCAAGTCCGCCCGAGATGGTCCAAGACGGCCTCCAAAACGGCCCAAGAGAGTCCAAGACGGCCCAAGACGGCCCAAGAGGCCCCCCAGAGGCCTCCCAGACGGCCCAAGAGGCCTCCAAGAGGTCCTCCAGGAGAGTCCGAAGAGGCCAAAATCATTGATTTTCCATTGGTTTTTGAAGGATTTTGGCATTTGCGCCTTTTCGGCTCTCCGACGGCTCAAGACGGCCCAAGAAGCCCCCAAGATCGCCCAAGAGGCCCCCAAGAGAGCCCCATGATGGCCCAAGTGGCCTCCAAGATGGCCCCTAGAGGGCCCCAAGAGGGCCCAAGAGGCCTCCAACACGCCCAAGATGGCCTCCAAGACGCCCAAGATGGCCTCCAAGACGGCCCTGGAGCATTCCAAGCGGGCCCCAAGTCGGCCCATAGAGGCCCCCCAAACGGCTTCCGACGGCTTCAGACGTGCCAGGAACCCACCAAGATGGCCGAAGTTGGCTCGAAGCTGGCCCGAGACGGCCCAAAAAGCCCCAAAGATCGCCCAAAGCTTGCCCAAGAGGCCTCCAAGACGGCCAAGATGACCTTCAAGATGCCCACGTGTTCCCCGAAGGCTTTCCAAACCGATTCGGGGAACACGTGGTCCGATGGCTTGGCAGGTCTGGCCTCAACGTTCGGCCACATAGGCGCTTCCACAAAGGCAGGGGGCGGCGGTGATTCGCCGTAGGCGTCTTCGATATGCATTCAAATTGCCTGGTGAAGGGCGCAACCTTCTACAGTCACGCGTAGCGCAGGGCGCGGCCCTCTCTTCATATACTGCGCGCCGCGGGGCAATGCGGACAGGGGGCGTGCGCAGGCGCGCTGAACTCCTTGTTGTAGTCACGGTCCGCGTGAAGGGTGAACTGACTAATCTGGATGCACCCGCGGGAACACGCCCACTGACGCAGCAGGTGCAGCTCCCTGTGGGGCACCACCCGTGTGAGGCATGTGCCGAAATGGGCGGGGGGACGCCATGCGAAGTTGCCCATGGGCTCCACAGGTGGAGCTCCTTCCGGGGCACGTTTCGCGTGAGGGGCGAACCAGATTCCACCAGAGAGGCAAACAAATCTTGGAGGAGATATTTTGGTGGCTTCGCAACGTCGCATCTGAACATGTGCTGATGGACGCGGTGCAGGAGCAGCAGCTGCCGGCGAATCATTGGTGGCAGTTAAAGGCTGCGTGGCTGCTACGGCAGCTACCAGGCTTCAGGTAAGAGGCCAGAGCCACGCGATGGAACCAACCGACATAAGCGTGTGATCCGTTGGCTATAAAAAGTGGCCCAAGATGGTATCAAGACGGTCCCAGTACGGCCCGAAGAGATGTCCAAGATGGCCCAGGAGGCCCCCAAGGCGGCTCCCAAGCAGCCCAAAATACCCCGAAGACCGCATATCCAGCATGCTTCCGAGAGGCTCCAAGACGGCCCAAAGACGGCTGGCAGTGGCCAGTAAGTGTTTGAATGCCCTCGAGAAGCCAAAGTCATCGAACTTCATGCCCTGCCGGTGCGACCTGGAGGAGGTTCCTGGCCTTCGTTGCATAGTGGTTTGGCCCCAGATGCGTGGCGATGAGGGCGGGGCGGCCTTCGACGCACCCTGGCTCGGCCCTGGTGGCGTGTGCTACGGAGCCAGACTCGGACACCCCTCTTCTTTGCTCAGTTCCTCCTCCAGTCCCAGGGCGGATCGACAGAAGCGCAAGATGCGTAGAAGAAGCCCTCACGACTCCCCTTCACGTCGCCGGGATCCCCAAAGTTAATCGCCGCAGGTCCCATTACCACCCCCAAAGAAGCTCCAGAATCGCCTATTCATGCTTCATTGTCAACTCGCGATGCGAGTTCCTTGGGCGCGGCTAGAACCTAAGCGCGCGCAAAGCGCGCGCGTGGTTCTACTGTTACATATATAGGTACATGTATAAGTGTTGGTGGTTCTGGATGTTCCGGAACCCTGATCGCCTGGGTTGTGGAACACTCCGGGCCCTCAGAATGTTCATGTGTTATTTAATTAAGAAATAGCAGAATTCTGAAGTTATGGTGGTTCCAGATGTCCCGGAATCCTGATCGCCCTTCGGCCCCGGTTGCACATTGGTACGACATTTCATTCAAATTCGTTTGGGTCCCTCTTGGATTGTTTTCGGAAAGGGTGGCCTCCTGGGCCGTCTTGGAACGATCGTTAGAGCCTCTTGGGCTGTTTTGGGCAATTCTTGGCCCCGAAAGGCGATAACCCAAAAACCCGTGCAAAACCGTAGAAAGATCAACAGTTTCTGCCTTTGGGGGTCCTCCTGAGAAGCCTCTTGAAGGCCACTTGGAGCGTCTCGGTGCTCTCGCTCCCGCTGCTATTGCTGAGAGGGCGAAGCGGAAAAGAGGAGGAGAGGGTGAGGAGAAGTTGGAGGAGAGGAATGGGGGGTGAGGAGAAGGAGAAGAAGGAAGAGGATGAGGATGAGGATAAAGATGCGTTCGCACGAGGAAGAGGATGTGGGGTTCGCAGGAGAAGGAAGAGGAGGAAGAGGAAGGGGAAGAAAGATGACGACGACGATGACGGCGACAGCAACGGTGACGACGACGACGGAAGTCAACCATAAGGCCTTTGGCGACTCTGGAGCATTGCCTCTCTCTCTTTCTCTCTCTCTCTCTCTCTCTCTCTTTCTGTAAATACATGTATGTATACGTATATAGATATATATATATATATATGTGTCTTCCTCTCTCTCTCTCTCTCTCTGCATGCAAAAGTGACGTCTGGATCGAGGTATTGCGAAGGTCTCACGGCCGATGCCGCCGACCCTGAAGGGGAACGACGGCGGCGGCGGTGACGACGGCGACGGGGAGGGGCATCTTGGGAGCCTCTTTGGGCGTCCTGGGGGCCTCTTGAGGCCTCCTGGGGGCCTCCTGGGGCCTCTTGAAGCCTCCTAGGAGCCTCTCGGGGGCTGAGGTCTCGAAGTGTCCATTCAGGTCCCCCGTCTGGGCACAATCTTGGAGCCGTCTTGGGGGGCTCTTGGGCCGTCTTGGATGCGTCTTGGGCCGTCTTGGCGCCTTCTGGGGCCGTTTGGGGACAATCCTGGAGGCCTTTTGGGCCGTCGTGGGGCGATCTTGGGGGCATATTGGGCCGTCTTGGAGCATCGGGGAGCGGAAGAGGCGAGAACGCACAAATCACTCAACCAATGGAGAGTCAATGATTTTTGTCTATTGAGGCCCTCGTGGGAGTGCTCCTGGAGGCCTCTTGAAGTGTTTTGCAGACCTCTTCCCTGCAAAAGTGACGTCCAGATCGAGATATGGCGAAGGTCTCACGGCCGATGCCGCCGACTCTCAAGGGGAACGACGACGGCGACGGCAGCGGCGGCGACGACGGCGACGCAGAGGGGCATCTTGTGAACCTAGTGGGAGCCTCTTGGGGAGTCCTGGGGGGGGCCTCTTGGGGCCTCTCAGGAGCCTCCTGGGGCTTCCTGGGAGCCTCTCGGGGATCAGGGTTCGAAGTGTCTGTTCAGGCCCCCCGTCTGGGCACACTCTTGAAGCCGTCTTGGGGCCTTCTTGGGCCGTTTTTGGACAATCTTGGAGGTTTCTTGGGCCGTCGTGGGGCGATCTTGGGGGCATATTGGGCCGTCTTGGAGCATCAGGGAGCGGAAGAGGCGAGAACGCACAAATCACTCAACCAATGGAGAGTCAATGATTTTTGTCTATTGGGGCCCTCGTGGGAGTGCTCCTGGAGGCCTCCTGCAGTGTTTTGCAGGCCTCTTGGAGGAGGTATTTAAGGGGGGGCGGTCCCTGTAAAGCGGGAGGGCATTTTAGAGGGACCGGTGCCCCTAAAACGGGAGGTGATTTTAGGGGGGTTGGTCCCCCTAAAACCGGAGGGGATTTCAGGGGGACGGGTCCCCCTAAAAATAGCGCTCATTGTTTGGGAGCCTCTCGGGGCTGAGGGCTCGAAATGTCCGTTCGGGTCCCCCGTCTGGGCACACTCTTGGAGCCGTCTTGGAGGCATCTTGGGCAGTTTTAGAGGCGTCTTGGGCCGTCTTGGTGCCCTCTTGGGCCGTTTTGGGACGATCTTGGAGGCCTCGTGGGCCGTCCTGGAGCGATCTTGGGGGCCTCTTGGGCCGTCTTGGAGCGTCGGGAAGCGGAAGAGGCGAGAGCGCACAAATCATTCAAAAACAATGGGGAGTCATTGAATTTTGCATCTCCGGGCCCTTTTGGGAGTGGTCCTGGAGGCCTCTTGGGGTGTTTTGTAGGCCTCTTGGAAGAGGCATTTTAGGGGGGGCCGTCCCTATAAGGGGAAGGCATTTTAGGGGGACCAGTCCCCCTAAAATGTGAGAGAATTTTAGGGAGACCAGTCCCCCTAAGAATGGCGACCATTCTTAGGGGGACCAACCTCTGCAAAAGTGACGTCCAGATCGAGATATGGCAAAGGCCTTACGGCCGGTGCCGCCGACCCTCAAGGGGAACGACGACGACGGCGGCGGCGACGACGACGACGGAGGAGGGCCCCTTGGAGCCTATTGGGAGCCTCTTGGGGCGTCCTGGGGGGCCTCTTGGGGCTTTCTGGAAACCTCTCGAGGCTGATGGCTCGAAATGTCCGTTCGGGTTCCCCGTCTGGGTGCACTCTTGGAGCCGTCTGGGGGGGCTCTTGGGCAGTCTTGGAAGCGTCTTGGGGCCCTCTGGGGGGGCAGTTTGAGGACAGTTGTGTTTGCCATTATTGTACTTGCTTCCATATGTGTATAGGTATGTATGCGCGAGCGTGTGTGTATACATGTATGCACACATATTTAAACATAGGACAGAAATATTATGTACAGATACAAGTATAGGTGTGTATACAAGCAAGTCGGTACTCATACCATCGAAGGAGGAGGCCGCAGGAGGTCCCACAAAGCCACAGGATGTCCCAGGAGGCCCCAGAAGGGCCGCAGGAGGTCCCAGGAGGCCCCAGAAGGGCCGCAGGAAGTCCCAGGACGCCCCAGGAGGTCCCAGGAGGCCCGAGGCCCCAGGAGGTCCCGGGAGGTCTCGGGAACCCGCAAGATGATACCCCTTCCTCGTCGATCGGACGGGAGGGGGGGAGGGCGCAGGGGGATGCAGGGGGAGGAAGAAAGAGGACGGAGGAGGAGGAGGAGGAGGAGGAGGAGGAGGAGGAGGAGGAGGAGGAGGGGGAGGGGGAGGGGGAGGAGGAGGGGGGAGGAAAGGAGGAAGGGAGGGAAGGAGGGAAAGGGGATGGGCGGATGAGGACGAGGAGGTGGGGGAGGATAAATGCCAGGAGGAGCTAGTGGGATGGGGAAGGTGGCCAGCTGCAGTGCGTTTTCATTGGGGTTGGACCGGGAGGTCGGGTGAAGCAGGCCTTGTCGGCACAGGGCCCCCCAGCTACGGCCGGGGGGCCTTGAAACACCTGGCCCAAGCGGTGTTGCAACTGAGCCCACAGCACAGTCTTCTTCTTTCTCTCTACCTAGAGCTCCACGTTTAGTCGCAGGGTCGTCCTCCCCGTTTCGTCGTTCTCTCCCCCGTGCTCTCCAGGGGTCGCCGGGGGACCTAGCTACCCCGCCCCCTGGAGGGTCCCTACTCTGCGCCACTCGCTTACCCATACCTTTACTGCTAGCTAGGTTGAGCATCCCCCCCAGCGGCGACCGCCGCTGAGGGGGGGGAAGGCAGCGTCCATCACCGAAACCCCATGCCACCAGCGCCAGTGCCAGCCAGCCAGGAGGAGCAGCAGCAGCATGGGGAGGAGCATCCCTAGACTTCCGAAGGTGTGTTTTTCTCAACCATCCTGTGGTGTTGGGTCCCCGTTTTGCAGAGACAGCGCCCCGCGTCACTCCTCCTCCCGCTGCCCCCTCCTCCCACTCCATCATCATCGGCATCGTCATCGTCACCATCAGTATCAGCATCATCATCATCTCACCATCATCATCACATCATCCTGATCATCATCATCATCATCATCATCATCAGCATCATCATCAGCATCATCGTCATCGCCACCGTCATCGTATTCACCATCGTCATCACCATTACGGCCATCCCCGCCCATTCCTGCACGCCCTCACACGGTTCGTGGCTCCATATGGGGCTCCACCAAAGGCCCCACTAGCAGGGTTCGCATGCGGTTCCCCGCCCACCCCAGGTCCATTTCGGCACACCTCTCAAACGGTTCGTGGCCCTATAGGGAGCTCCACCGAAGGCCCCAGTGGCAGGGTTCGCATGCGGTTTCCCGCCCACTGCGCGTCCATTTCGACACACCCCTCACACGGTTCGTGGCCCCACAGCAAGCTCCACCGAGAGCTCCAGAGGCCGCGTCCGCATGCGTCCTCCCAGTCGGATACTCCACTAGATCGGGCACAGTAAGAAGATGGACGCTACGCCCACCGACTGCGTCCAGTGGGCCACGCTCAGCCAGAACAACTGGGCCACCCTGGAGGACGGCGCCGAGGCCTGAGGCGGACAGCGGCCCGACAGGCAGCCAGGAGCAAGGACGTCGTCCTCGGGGAAATCCAGGTTGAAGTCCGCATGGCATGCGTCCTTCCCGCCCACCGCATGCCCATTTCGGCACACCCTTTGCACGCTTCGTGGCCCCATAGGGAGCTCCATTGGAGGCCCCAGTTGCCGCGTCCGCATGCGCCCTCCCCGCCCACCGCCTATCCATTTCGGAACATCTTTCACACGGTTCGTGGCCCCAGAGGATGCTCCACCGAAGGCTCCAGTGGGAGGGTTCGCAACCGCGCCCAATCCGGCACGCCCCTCGCTGTGCGTGGCCCCATGAGGAGCTCCACCGAAAGCGGTACCCACAATGCGGTACTCGCAGCTTCATGTGGCTGGGTCTCTCGTCAGGCGAATGTTTTTGTCGCCGCCTGTATTCTGCACCCTCCGGCCGCCTGAGGCCCCGCCCGCCCGCGCCCTGTCTCCCCAATTACTAGTAGGGCTTCGCGCGCCCCGCCCAGCTCTTAACCGGAAGGGGCCCGCTCTTTCCCCCCGTGTTCCCCCCCCCTCTATCCCCCCTCTATCGCACGTTCATCCCTCCTAAAAAAACCCTCTATCGCACGTTCCCCCCTCTATCGCACGTTCATCCCCCCTAGGACCCGCCGACCAAAAAAGTTTCCTTGCGCGGCCTCAGAGTCCCCGGCCCCTCCCCCGGGAGCAGCTCGCCGTTCCAGCTCTGAGCTTTTATGCTGGCTCTAAGGGGCCCAGCGCGCCCCACGGGGCCGGCGCTGGAAGCAAGCGTTTTTGAACTGGGAAGAGCGTGCCGTCGGGGAGCTGGGCACGTCTCCCTCCCCACGGCGGGGGCAGGAGGAAGGGGAACTGGGACACACACACACACACACACACACACACACACACACATATATATATATATATATATATATATATATATATACACACAAATAAACATATTCCCCATATTCTCCAAGATTTTCTGGGTTTTTGTCTTCCCCCCCACCTCCCATATGTTCCCAGATGTTCTGGGAATCGCCGATTCATTGTGTCTGTGTGTGTCTCTCCCCTCCTGACAGGAGGCCGGGCGGAGGAGCAGATCGGGGGCAGCGACACGGGGAGATGGGCTCAGGGGGGGAGGCCTCGACCCCCAGATCGCCCGCCCGTCGCGGACGGGGGCCCCGACCGCCCACCCCGCCCAGGGCCGTGCGGCTGCCTTATCGCGAGCCCGTCGCCGATCCATCGGTGATACTTCGCCCGCTCGAGCTCGACGTTGCCGCCCCCCCGAGCTGATCGCCCCCCCCCCCCCCCACGCTGCCCTGGCCGCCCCCCCCCCCGCCCCCCTGGGGCCGCGCCGCGAGGACAGCGACAGCGACTCCGAGCCCGAGAAGGAAAGCGCCCCCCACCCACCCACCCCAAGCCCGGCCTGCGTCGCCCGCGCGGGTCCCGAGCAAGGGCGCGCCGCGCCCCGCGACGAGGAGGAGGAGGAGGAGGAGGAGGAGGAGGAGGAGGAGGAGGAGGAGGAGGAGGAGGAGGAGGAGAAGGAAGCGAGCGACGACGACGACGACGACGACGACGACGACGACGACGACGACGACGGGGACGACGACGAGGACGACGACGAGGACGAGGACAAGGACGAGGAGGAGGAGGAGGAGGACGAGGAGGAGGAGGAGGAGGATGGAGCAGGATAGGGGAGCGAGCACAGGAGAGATGACGCATGAGGAGAGGAGGGAGGAGTTCTGGTGATGAGGAGGGCCTGCGGGAGAGTCTGGCACCTGCTGAAGGAAGCGGTCAGATTCCATCGGAGAAGAAAAAACGCTGTGAACATGCGTGTGTGCGGATTTCTTGGATCCGCGCTGGGCCCCTTCCCCCCCGCGCGGCGCCTCCGGTGCCGCCCCCGGCGGGCTCCGCGCGCCAGGGAGGAGCTTTTTATTTAGCCCAGATCCAAGATCTCCGCGGGACAAAGGCGGCACGTCGGCCTGGGAGGTCGCCGCCGGGTGCCGAGGCCGACCCCGAGGCTGGGGCTCAGACTCAGACGAACTCGTGTCGGGAGCGGCTCCAGCCAGCACGGGTCCTGCGCTCCACGGCACGGGCGCCGGGAACCTCGGCCGTATCCCCAGCCGAGAGGCCGAACACAGCCAACCCCCTCGCCAAGTCCGCCCCCATCCCAAAAAGGGGCCGTCAGCCTCGAGCCCTCGGCAAGCGGCCGTGCAAGGGCGGGAGGAGGAGGAGGAGGAGGAGGAGGAGGAGGAGGAGGAGGACGGCGACGACGACGACTCGCAAGCCCGTGCGCGCACGCACGCCACCGCGCCGACCGCGGCGAGGGAGGCGACGAGGAAGGCGACGGCGGCGGCGGCGGTGACGGGAGGCCTCGGTCAAGACCAAATCCCAGGGTTCTGTTCGAACAGCGTGTTGCGAACAGAATTTCTGAGGGAGTCAAGCTCTGGCCACTATGCTGGGATCGCGCCGTTGCAGGCTGGACCGAAACGCGGGCGGGTGTGCGATGCTGGAAGGAAGACGTCCGAAATTTCGAAAGTGCTCGAATTGTTCGCTGGCCTGGGGCGGTTTCTATCAGCTGCGCCTTGTCGAGAGCGTTCCAGTGGGGTCCAGATCGTCCCGAACGGCCGCCGAAGAGCCGAGTTATGACCCGAAAACCAGGGGGGGCAACGTTATGGGGGATAGGCTCAGGGGTGACGCATCCACCCACAATCGCCCACTCATCGACCATAGGGGCCTGCTAGCCCACCGCCGATCGCCGATCCACCGGTAGTACTTTGCCGACCCAAGCTCGATGTTTCCCCCCCTGTGCCAGCCCTTCTCTGCCGCTGAGCCTCCGGAATACAGATGCGACCACGAGAGGCGACGGCGGCGCCTCCGCCGAGGCTCAGTTCCCGAGCACCTGAGCGGCGGAAGAAAGCGGGGTCGACCGCGCGGACGTTCACGCTCCAGCGTCCCGCGTCAGGTTCTGCGCCAGCGCCCTCCTCTCGTCAAGCGCTGTGCCACGGTGGCGGCCTGCGCACGCCGCGGCGTAAGGTCCTGATTAGGGGGCCACATGCGAACCCTACCCCTACCCCCCACGATTTCTGAGGGGGAGGGTGGGGTTCACTTCGTTCGGGAGCTCCCGAGCGAAGTGAAGCCCACCCTCCCCGTCGAAAATCGTGGGGGGTAGGGTTAGGGTTCGCAAATGCCCCCCTAGAGCTCCCCTCGAGGCCCCGCGAGGCCTCGCGACGGCGCCAAGGGGGGGGCCTGCAGGCGCCTGCTTCTCCGGCAGGTCTCGCACGGCGGGCCTCCTCCTCCTCCTCCTCCTCCTCCTCCTCCTCCTCCTCCTCCTCCCCTCCTCCTCCCTCCCTCCTCCTCCCCCTCCTCCTCCCTCCCTCCTCCTCCCTCCCTCCCTCCCCTCCCTCCTCCTCCTCCTCCTCCCTCCCTCCTCCTCCCTCCTCCCTCCCTCCTCCTCCCTCCCTCCTCCTCCTCCTCCTCCTCCTCCTCCTCCTCCTCCTCCTCCGCCCCCTGGCGCGAGGACCGCTTCTGCGCACCTGGGCGCGCGCGCGCGGAGCGCACTGCGCTGCGCGGCCTCCCTGCGCCGCGGGCCCTGGCGCGCGGGGAGCGCGCTGGGCGCCCGCCCTCCCCCGGCCGTGGCCGAGGCGGCCCGTCGCGCGGCCTGCGCTCGGAGCGCCCAGATCGCAGCAGAGGCTTGGCATCGCTCGGACGTCGGCAATAAACCGTCAAACTTGGCAATCGCCGGGAATCGTAGAGCTTCCTCGTGCAATGCGGGCAATCTCGCATTCCGCGCGCACGAGGGTGTGGTTTCATGGAGCTGGAAGAGAAAACGGTGAGAAGAAAGGAAGAGGGTGAGAAAGAGAAGGAGAAAAAAGGGTGCATTTTTTTCTCGGCCAGAACCATCGAGGACGATCCTGGACCATGCGCACGAGACCGGAAAATACACGGAAGATGGACGTCCGAGCGACGGCAAGGAGGGGGACGGGTCGAGGCGGCGGCAGTCGGCCTTCGGGGCGTCCTCGTCGCCACGGCTGGGCGCGGCTCGGCAGATTGGCGCGTTTGGGCTCCGGGAGGGGTCCGGTGATGGGCTCTGAGCTGCCGGTGTCTCAGCGCGCCCTGCGCCAAGCTGCCCCCACGGGCTCGCAGGTGACTGCGCGTTGCGGTCTGGGTCGGAGCGGTTGCCCCTCTCCAGGGTTGGGGGGGGGTCGCGAGGGCGCGAGGATGGCCGCGCGTCGCGGGGCGCGGGGCGCACAGTTGGGTGACCCAGGAACGATGGCAGGCGCAGGACGCAAGGCGCCACGAGTAGAGCGGGTCCTCGGGGTCAGAGTCTCGAGGCTTGTCATTGCGTTCGCCCGACGTCTCGAAACGGCTCAGGGTGAAGAGCCAGTCTTGGGGGAAGCCCCGCGGTCCAGGAGTGTGTTATCGCACGGCCCTCTTCTCGCATGCCGACTCCCGTGGCTTGACGTGGACAAACCATCGCGCGGTTTGCGCGGGAAAGTTGGCAGGCGGAGGAATGGCAGTGGGCGTTCCCCTTGAGAGGTTCAACGGATCGTTCGTGACCCAAGTGTTGCGGCATTGCCAAAACCGTCTGGCGACAGATGGTCCAGCGAAGTATAGACATTCCAAAAAGGGCCGTGTCGACAAATCGAAGGGCTGACCGTTCGGCCTTGGCGAGACCACGAGAAGCCATCGGAAGCAAGACGAGGGAGGCTCCGCCATTGGAAGCATGGCAGAACAGAATAATGATTGAGAAGGCCTTACGGCCGGTGTCGCCGAGGCTCCGCCGCCAGAAGCATGGCGGGACAGGACGACGACTTCCCGGGAGATTTGAGCGTCGGAGTGCCGATGGTCTGTACGGTCAGCAATTCTGGCTTGGCATGTCGTTCCGCCGGGTCTGGCCCACCAGACCTCGGCGCGACAAGCTGTCCACGTCCCCCTCAATCGTCAACGTCCCGAGCCTTTCCCGGCCTCCCGCCCCGTGGAGCGGAGCGACACGCGATCCGCCAACAAGGCGCAGCGTGTCGCCAGGGCCGCCGCCGCGACACGCTAAGCAAAGGTTCCCGACCTCGGCCACGCGCAGAGGGGGGCAGAGGGAGGGGGGAAGGTGTCTCGGAAGGAGGCTGCTTCTTAGAAGGCGCGGGCCTTCCCTGTCGACGTAAGGCCTGCGCCTTCGAAGACGCCTTCTCCCCGCCCCCATACACCCCTGCGCGCGCCGCCACCGACCGTACAGCCCGCCACGCACAGCTCGATATCCCCGCTGTGCATTGCTTGTCGCACCACGGTCTGGAGCAGAGCCGCCCACCCCCCCCTCCTTTTCGGCGCTCGGGGTGTGAAGCGGGAGAACCGCCCAGGTCCGAGGCCGCCCCCCTTTCCTGGCGCGTTCTCCCTGGGCCGTCCGCACAGTCGGCCCCGATCAGTGGGTCGACCATGCCAGGTCGAGGGGTACCTCCGTGTCCTCGCTGTCCCGACCCATGCAAGCCGCATGCTCTCTGGTGCTCCAGGGCCGCGCTGCCATCGGGAGAGTCTCGTGTCCTCTCGGGCGCCCTGTCCGATCAAGTCCGACTGCAACCCGACTCTGGATCGGGAGCTGTTTCCCTTCCACGTCGCTTCTCTCGCGCGGCCGCGCCTCGCCTCTCTCCTCCACTCTTCAAGGGGCCCAAGGACACACAAGTAAATACACACGAATAAAATGATTCCCCATATTTCCCAACCATCCTGTGGTGTTGGGTCCTCGCTTTGAAGAGACAGCGCCCCGCGTTCCCTCCTCCTCCCGCTGCCCCCTCCCTCCTCCCATCATCGTCATCATCATCGTCATCATGATCGTCGTTATCATCATCCTCATCACCATTCGTCCTCATCACCATCATCGTCATCATCATCGTCACCATTATCGTCATCAGCTTCGGCACACCCCTCACACGTGTCCCAGTGCCACCGTCCACATGCGTCACCCCCACCCACTTCGGCACACCCCTCACACGTTTCGTGGCCCCATAGGGAGCCCCACCGAAGGCCCCAGTGCCACCGTCCACATGCGTCACCCCCACCCATTTCGGCACACCCCTCACACGTTTCGTGGCCCCATAGCGAGCTCCACCGAAGGCCCCAGTGCCACCGCCCACATGCGTCACCCCCACCCACTTCGGCACACCCCTCGCACGTTTCGTGGCCCCGTAGGGAGCTCCACCGAAGGCCCCAGTGCCACCGTCCACATGCGTCACCCCCATCCACTTCGGCACACCCCTCACACGTTTCGTGGCCCCATAGGGAGCTCCACCGAAGGCCCCAGTGCCACCGTCCACATGCGTCACCCCCACCCACTTCGGCACACCCCTCACACGTTTCGTGGCCCCATAGGGAGCTCCACCGAAGGCCCCAGTGCCACCGTCCACATGCGTCACCCCCACCCACTTCGGCACACCCCTCACACGTTTCGTGGCCCCATAGGGAGCTCCACCGAAGGCCCCAGGCCCAGTGCCACCCACCGTCCACATGCGTCACCCGCACCCACTTCGGCACACCCCTCACACGCTTCGTGGCCCCATAGCGAGCTCCACCGAAGGCCCCAGTGCCACCGTCCACATGCGTCACCCCCACCCATTTCGGCACACCCCTCACACGTTTCGTGGCCCCATAGGGAGCCCCACCGAAGGCCCCAGTGCCACCGTCCACATGCGTCACCCCCACCCGCTTCGGCACACCCCTCACACGTTTCGTGGCCCCATAGGGAGCTCCACCGAAGGCCCCAGTGCCACCGTCCACATGCGTCATCCCCACCCACTTCGGCACACCCCTCACACGTTTCGTGGCCCCATATAGAGCTCCACCGAAGGCCCCAGTGCCACCGTCCACATGCGTCACCCCCACCCACTTCGGCACACCCCTCACACGTTTCGTGGCCCCATAGGGAGCTCCACCGAAGATGATATTTACAACTGCGTTACTCACAACTGCATATGGTTGGGTCCTTCGCCAGGCGAAGTTTCCATATTGCCTGGGTTTATGTCTTCCCCCCACTTCCCATATTTTCCCATAGTTTCTCAGGAATCGAGGATTAATTGTGTCTGTGTGTTCCTTTTCCTCCTGAACTCTTGACGCTGGAGAAGATCGATTGGCACCGCTCGGACGTATACAAGCTGCTCGGCGAGGGTCCTCGAGGAGCATCTTGGATCACGTGGCAAACAAGCACGCACGAAACCCGAAGAATGCACGGGGGCATGGACGTCCGAGCGATGGAAAGTTAGTGCCTGCCATAGCCTGGCTGACTAGAGAGTGCGAGCGGGTCGCTGTTGCCGCGCTGCGACGAAGAAGTGTGCATATATAACTAACCAACTAACTAACTAACTAACTAACTCACTCACTAACTAACTAACTAACTAATAGACCCCCGCAGCCCGGGGGGCGGCCTCTCCGATACCGTCTGCTGGCACCGGTTGGTACACCGAATCGGCCTCCAAGACGGCCCCAGGAGACTCCAAGATGGTCCAAGAGGGCCCCGAGGCGGCCAAAGATCGCTCCAAGACGCCCAAGATGGGCCGCCAAGACGCCCCGAATGGTTTCCAAGAGGCTCCCATAACAAGGCCCAAGACGCAAAATCTGTTGGTTGTTCGAAGGTTTCTTAGAATGGGAACGCGAATGGAAAACCCCTGATCTTCGGTCCAAGAGCCCCCCAGGTGGCCCCGAGGGGCCCCCAAGACGCCCCCAGAGGCTCGCAAGAAACCGCCAAGAGTTCCCAAGGGGACCCGAAGAGGCCCAAAACAAACCCACAAGAGACCCGAAGAGCACTCGAAAAAAAGGAAATCCACACATTTCCATGTGTTCTCAGGTTCGCCAGGGCCCATGTGGCACTTATCGTTCAAAAGGAAGCCTCTGGCTCTGAAAAGGAATGCTTGTTGAGCCTCGTGAGGAGCGGGCATGGGACGGGAGGGTGTACTACAGCATCGTCCGCGCATCCCGGGTTTACTCTGGTCTCCTTCTGTCTTCCTCCAGTTGTTGATGCTCCAGTTGCTCATCCTGCTCCTCCTGCTCCTGGTCCGGCTGCTCCTCCTGCTCCACCTCCTCCTCCTCCTCCTCGCCTCCTCCTCCTCCTTCTCCTCGTCTTCCTCCTCCTACTCCTCCTGCCCCTACTCGTTGTTCTCCTCCCCCTCCTCATCCACCTCCTCCTCCTCCACCACCCCACTCCTCCTCATCCTCCTCCTCGTCCTCCTCCTCCTCCGCCTCTTCCATTTCCATCTCCTCCTCCTCCTCCTCCTCCTCCTCGTCCTCCTCCCTCTCCTCCTCCTCCGCCTCCTCCTCCTCCTCCTCATCCTCCTCCTCCTCCTCCCCCTCCTCCTCTTCCTCATCCTCCTCCTTCTCACCCATCCCCCTCGCCACGATCATATATGTGATCCCAGCCAGCCGTGCGCCGAACCCCCGTGTCACTTTCATATGTGTTGTCCTCCCTCTATCTCTCTCTCTCTCTCTCACTCTCCACTCGGCCCGGTGCGGCTGTCCATGGGCCCCGCGATCCCCGCAAACGCTTTCGGGCGAAAAACGGCGCCAGGCAGACCCCAGAAGAAGTCCAGAGACCCACAACCCAGGCACGGTTGCGGGATGGGCCGAAGGCCATTGGACGGTCCAAGACGCCTAAGACGGCCTCCAGACAGCCTTAGAAGCCCCCAAGATACCCAAGAGGCCTCCAAGGGTTCTCTCAAGAGAGCTCCAAGAGACGAAAATACATTGAGTTTCCCAAGGTTGTTGGACACAATTTTGGCATTTCCGCCTGTTCCGCTTCCCGGCGTTGCAATACGCCCCAAGAGGCCCCGAGGATCGCCCCAAGACAGGCAATAGGTTTCAAAAGTGCCCCAAGACGGCCCCACGACGGTTCCAAGACGGCCGAAGAGACGTCCAAGACGGCCCGAGAGGGCTCCAACCGCGGCCCAGGATCGGGAACGTGAACCGAGAAACCGAAGTCTTCGACCCAGGACACCCCCAGGAGGCCCCCACGAAGCCCCAAGGAGGCCCAACAAGAGTTTCAAAAGAGGCCCTGAGGGCACTTTTAAAAAGGGGAACTCCAACATCCCCTTGTTTGTTCAAGTTAGCCTGGCAGCTTGACTACGCTTGCAAACAACAAAAAAACAGATGTCCTCCTCCTCCTCCTCCTTCTCCTCCTCCTCCTCCTCCTGTTTCTCCTCCTCTGCGGCCTCCTCCTCCTCCTCCTCCTCCTCCTCCTGCTCCTCGTCTTCCTCCTCCTCCTCCTCCTCCTCCTCCTCCTCTTCCTCCTCGTCGTCCTCATCCCTCTCCCTGTGGCTACGTCCAGCCGCGGCGAAGAGAAGGGCCACCGAAATACCTCTTGGGCCTGTCTTAGGCTGCCGTGGGTGGAGCGTAGGAAGTCTTGGAAGCCACTTGGGCCGTGTTCGTGGTTTTTGGAAGCCCCAGAGAAGAAGTATCATAAAATAGAGGTCCCCGAGAGTTCGACCATCCAGCCTAGCAAGAGCTTTAGCGCGCGCGAATCGCGCGCGATGGTTCTAGCAGCTTCTTTTTAATACATGTTTTAAACATGGGACCCTGCGAAGCCCCACCCCTTAAGAGACCGGATCCTTGGCCCCAGGGGCACCCTGGACGCCCTTTCAGACGGTTTTTTTGTGCTTTCCAGAGCTCCTGAAGCCTTTGCTGGGCCTAGGCAACGGGCCCAAATCGGTCAGGAGGCCGGCGGGACGGCCCGCGAGAGCCTACAGAGGCCCCAGACAGCCCCCAGACGCCCGAGGACGACCGAAAGAAGACCTCCAAGAGGCATTTCAAATACAAAAAAACATGGATGCCCGATGGTTTTTGCATGATTTCGGGAATGCTCAGTTCTTCGGCTTTCCGGGCGTCCGAGACCGCCCACGAGGCCAGAGAATCGCCCTAAGCTTAACCAGGAGGGCCTCCATGCAGTCCAGAAGGAGCCCCAAGACAGCCCGACAGGGCCCAACGATGGCCCGAAGAGAGCCCCATGACAGCTCAAGATGGCCCCAAGACGCCTCCCGAATCATTCCAAATCGTGCCCCGGTCGTTCAGAGAGACCGCGGTTGGAAGCAGGGTGGTTTGGGGAAGCTCCCAGAGGCCCCCAGAAGGAACTTGGGAGGCGTCCAGAAGGCCCCAACAAGCGCAGCGCGAGAATGAGGGAGAGGAAGAAGAAACATGAGGGAAGGATAACAAATAACAGTATTACACCGACGGTGCCAGAAAAGGCAACAACGAGTTATCGCTAAATGTCCAGTTGTACCTGGTTTCCTTCTTGCTTGCATGCCGAGTTTCAATGACCAAAGTGTAGAGATCAGTAGCGCACATACACATTAACATATACAAACATATATGTAGTCCGCATCATATGTTGTTTCCTCCTGATCAGTCTGTTCCTATTCCTTCTCATTTTGTTAGTCCTTCGTCGTGCTCTCCTCCTTGTCCCCCCCTCCTCGCGCAGTCCTATGCAATGCGATACGCAATTTAGCACTCTGGCGTTTAGTAGCTTTCCCCAGACGCCCCCAACCATCACATGTACGTGTGCATCATCGTCATGTTCCTCTTCCAGTTCCATCTCCCTCCTCCTCGAATAATTCGTCCTCCTCATCCAGATCCTCAACATCATCATTACCATCCCTCCTCCCTCTCCCATTTCCTCCAATCCTCCTCGCCATGCTATCGCCCCTTCATCTCCTCCTCCCGAGACCTCCGAGTAGAGTCGGAAGCCTTCTGCCCCTCCCAGGCATACAGCGGCTCGTACAGAAATATGGCGATGTTGGTGTTGTTGGTGGTGGTGTTGTTGGTGTTGGTGTTGGTGTTGGTGTTGGTGTTGGTGTTGTCATTATTCGTGTTGTTGATGTTGCTGCTGCTGTTGGTGGTGTTGTTGTTGTCTCGCTATGTTGGGCCTCTGGGGGCAGGTTCGGGCCCCGGGTTCTTCAAAGAACAGCCAGTGGCATAACACAAATGCCCGGTAAAAAATGAATAGGGGGCATATCTCGAAAACATCATGCCGTTGGTTGTTTGTGCCCCATTATTTTTCTTCCTCCTCCTCCTCCTCCTCCTCCTCCTCCTCCTCCTCCTCCGTTCCCGCGTCGCCACCGTGCGCAGTGGCTTCTGCTCGCCCAACCGATGTTGCTCCACGCAGGCTTTTGACGAGGGCTCGCGACCGCGGAGAGGAGGAGGAGGAGGAGGAGGAAGAGGAGGAGGAGGAGGAGGTGGAACATGAGGAGGAAGAGGAGGATGAACAGGAGGCATGGGACGCGCACTGGTTCTCTTGGCCAATCCAGCTTCCACTGCCTGAGGACGATAAGGGCAAGACGGGCAAAAAGAAGGGCAAGGACAGCTTCTGCCCAAATGCTTCTTCTCATTCTCCTCCTCATCCTCCTCCTCGTCGCCCTCCCCACCCTCAGCCTCTTCATCCTCGTCATTCTCCGCCTCATCCGTTTCATCCCTATTCTTCCTCCTCATCCTGTTTCTTCTCTGGCCCTCTCCCGTCTTGTTCTTCCTCGTCTTCCTCCTCATCTCCTCCAACAAGCCAGATTCTCGGGGCCACGGCATCACCAACTTGGTCTGAACGAGGCCCAGACACTGTCCGCAACGGTGGTCGCCTCGCATCGCATCTGCCTTTAACCCCCTGCCCTTCCCCCCCAAACCACAGCTCAGCAGGCACGCAAGCCTGAGGGCCACGTGCACCAGAGACGAGCGAGGAAGGGTTGCCCCAGCCGACCGCGCGACCAGGTCGGACCTCGCCAGGCGGGGGGAAGCCCCAACCCCAGAGCCAGGGACCCCCACCCGCCAGGGACCATCGGCGAGCCGATCGCTGATCTCACCCTCCCCGTACGGTAGGTTCATGCGGCGTTGTCGCCGACGTCGCGTTCGAACTTACCGTAGGGGATCGACTACAGAATTGCTTTACCCCCGAATTGCTCCTCCCGTCGACTCTGTGAAAAGCGCTCAGAATGCTGCGCGGATCTGCGCAGCATTCTGCCCATGGTTCCGCAGATTCGGCGGACAGATCAGTTTTGGGGCAAATCGGCTCTGTAGTCGATCTCCTGCTCGAACCCTCCGCCTCCCTCTCCCTCTGCTCCACCTCGCCCGCTGAGGGGCGGCCTGGCCGGCGGGCCGAGGGGAAAGGGGGTGCAGCAGGCTCGCGTCGTGTAGACGTGGCGGCGAACCCGCCGCCACCTGGCATCGCTCGGACGTGTGCGTTTTCTCCTCGGCGAGGACCATCGAGGAGCATCCTTGACCATTTGCCCCCCCAAAAAAAACACGCACGAAACCGACAAAAAACACAGGGAATGGACGTCCGAGCGGGGCCAGCGTTCCACGTTGAATGGCGCTTGCGACCAAGAATCGGTCCATGCTGAACGACCTGACGTCTCGGAAACGGCCGACCTTTCAAGGTTGAAGGATCCCCGCGGTGTTAAAACACCAACCAAGGGGTCGTCACGACGCGAGCTTGCCGTCCGTACTCGGCTGTGCTGTGTGCAGAGGGCGTGGGCACCGCTCACGACACCACTCGAGGCAGCTGGCCGGAGTCGTGACGCGGCAGCCTCCGCTGACCTCGTGCGTTTCGAACAGCACTGCACACTTCCGGGTCCATCTCGATGCGGCCGATGCGGTGCTGTGATCTGTCTCGGCCATGTCGATCCGATTCGATTCCGACCTCTCAGCGATCCGATGTGGCCCGATGCTTGCATGGCGCTGTTGTGCAGCCGACCCGATGAGACTTCGATTCCGCGCTGATGCGGCCCGACCCGATGCACATTTCGATTCGATCCTGCCCCAGGCTCGGGCTGGCTCGATGCACATTCCGATTCGATTCGATTCGATTCGATGCACATTCCGATTCGATGCTGGCTGATCCTGCCCCAGGCTCTCCGCAGGCTCCAGCAGCCGGAGGCGGCGCTGAGTGAAGAGCCAGCCCGTGGAGGTGTGGCCAGCAGGCCCAGGAGCCCGCAGTCCGCCAAGACAGCCGGCGAGGCCTGACTGTGTTGAGACACGGGCCCCAGCCTCCCGAGCTTTGTCCGCGGGGCCAGCGTTGCATTTTCCCAGAGCAGCAAAAAATGCACGTGTACATGAATCTTCTTCGCCACCGGGCTCCTGCCGAAGGCGTCCTTGTGCAAGAATTTCGGCTTCGGCACCCCCTATATCCGAGGCCATGCCTCCTCTCGGCCTCGCTCTGAGACTCCGCCGCTTCCTCCCTCCCCTCCTCCGCCCAATTCGAGCTTCGCGCGGCCCGCTTAGCTTCGACCGGAAGAGGTGCGCTCTCGACCCGCGGATCCAAAAGTGTACATGAATCTCCGTGGGTCTCGAGCGTAACCAGGTGCCTGCGGCAAATCAGCCACCGTGCCAGCGAAGCACTCTGTGTGACGGCCTCTCGAGTAGCGTCCAGAAGGGTGTCACATGTGACACTTCTCGTCTCCATTTCTTGGGGTTGGGGCCCCAGTATGCTCCCAATGCCCAGCCAATAAATCCGCACGCTGTTTGGTTCAATGCTCACGTCCAGGCAGATCCCGCTGAAGCGGCCCGATCCCAAGGCAGCTACAGCGTTCGGCCAACGTGTCTGGCTCATCATCTCCAATGTTCTCGCAGTCGTCGGCGTTGCCTGGCGGGCGCGCGCTTCTTGTCGAGGTGCCCCTTTTACCACGATTGGGCTCGATGTTTCATTCGTTCCATTCCACGATGAAGCGGGTGCTCTGCGTGACACCACCGCACCCGTTGCATCGTCATTCGAAGGACATGGCAAACAAGCGACTTCAGGAGCAAGTTGCTTGGGTGTGCCCCTGGGCTCTGCTTGCAGCCGTCTGTTACAAGTCAATTCAGTTATTTCAAAACGGTACGTCCCAGCTCAGACACTGCATAAACTTAGCAATCGCAACCGTTGGTATTGTGGGCGCCGTCAGACCGGATTCGATGACCCCGAAAGCCTTTGTGTGTTACCATTTCTATATGTCACTTTGGTCATACTTGCGATCGCTGCCACCTCCGGAATTGAGTTCTTGAAAGCGAACCGCGTGAGAGTATGTGTTCGTTTCATGCTGAGTTTGATGCATACAACGCCCATGGTGTCCTTGTGCTTTGGCAGTGTGTACGTCGCAGCTGTCTTGCCGTGGTATGACCCTGTAAACGTACATCAGGAATTGCTTGTCCCGTTGTGGGTTAGCATCTCAGCAGCCGTCGTCGCATGGTCTCGCGATTCAGAGTGGTTGGCAATTCTAGAGGCCAAGGCGTTACGACAGTTCGAGTCTACAGCGGACGGGCTGCTGTCAAGTGTGTGCGATGCAGTGGTGCATCTCTCGAAAGAGCTTCGGCTCTCACAGCCTTGCGCACCCCTTGCCGCCTTGCTCCTAAGATCATCCAGCGATGCGGTGGCGGGAGTCAACTTTCCCAATCTAGCATTTGATACCACTGGGAAAGATCGTCTGATTAGTTTCTTAGAGCGGCCCTTATCTGATACCTACAGCCTTCACATGTCATTTAGGGATCCATGGGGCATGCCAGTTAAAGTTGAGCTCGTTCACGCCCAGGGCGTTGACATACACGACGAGTTGATCCACATCGTGTGTGCGAAGTAAGATTCGGAAGAGCCGCGGGTGGCGCGTCCAGGCGTGTTATGCTACAGCTAAGAGCCACAGAGTTCAAGCACTTTCGCAGGCATCGCAGAGAGTTGTATTAGCGTCTCGGGTGCTTCCTCTGGTCTGCTGATCGAACCACGTGCACTGGGATGGCTGTTCTCATCGCCGCAGAACAGACTGGCTTGCCCGTGCTGCGGTGCTCACCTGAGTCCTTGAGATTGTGTAGACCAGTCTGCGAGGGCCCAAAGTTGCTGCAGTGGGTCATTAATCGTGTCGACTTTCTGCGTTGGGCGCAGACGGCCTACAACGATCTCATTGATGATCGTGGTGGAGACCTTGTGCAGGGTGACGTTCTGGATGCACAGCCATTCCGTATCCGCCTCGAGCTGTTTCACATGGGCCCGAGAGTCTTCGACGTATCGGCGAACGCAAAGTTCAAATTACAATCATTCGAAGACCCACCAGAGGGTGACGATGGCGAAGCGGCCATTGTTCAAGGGTTCTTGTTGATGCTGGAGGACGTCGTCTTCGTCCACGCAAATTCGTCCTCGAAAGGATATCGCAGGGGACGTCGGGCACCGAGCGGGTCAGTGGAGGCGACGCCGCGGACGACGCTGTCATCGTGATGTGTTGCATGTGTGGCGTGAGGGGCAGGGGCCCGCCAGCCGTTCCTGCGATAGTAGCCTGGAGCTCCTCCAACGTCGCGGTGAAGCCCGACAGCTGGTGCAACAAGGTCTCGCGATGGAAGCTCGCCTTCTCGATGCGCTCCTCGGCCTTGGTGATCTCCAGCTTGACGTTCTCCACCGCCAGCGTCACTGACTTGACTCTCGCGCCGATCGGCTGCATGCTCTCGATGGCGTACTGGTGCACACTCGGTTCTTCCAGCGAGTCCTCGTCCTCCGCGCCGCTGCGGCGCGTCGCCAGAGTAAGAGTCGCCGGGATCTCCATCTGGTTGACAAGGTCCGCCTTGAATGCCTGCTGCTGCGCAGGTGTGCTCGGCGGCTTGAGGAACTCGCTGTGCGACTCCGCCGTCTGTCGCGTTGCTGGCGGCGTGCGCTCGATCAAGTTCTTGATCTCCATGGAGTTGATGGGACCCTGTCTTCCCTTCTGCGGGCGCTGACGGTTGGGCAGCTCGTTGACTGGGACCTCTTTGGCGGGCTGCTGCCACGAGTGAGAAGCCCTTCCCCTCGACTGGCTGTGGCGACGATCCCGGTTTGCCGAGGGAGCACGCCATTTGTAGCCACACAAGTTTTGCCAATGACGATATGGCACCTGGCGAGAGCAAGCCTTGCACTGCCATGTGTCCATAAGAAAAGTCAGAGTGACAGCTACTCTGGGACTGGC
>CAUYUJ010018065.1:140000-162500 GCA_963575745.1 Prorocentrum cordatum
AGCATGGAGGAGCTGGACCAGGAGCGCAAGAGGCTTCAAGGGCAGGTTCCGACGCCTGGCGACAAGGCGTCGCTCGACGAACCGATCAAGGGGGTTGGTGCCACGCTCGAGGGCCTCGGGATCTTGCTCCAGAGCCTGGGCGCCGATCACCAGCTGTCGGGCAGCCTCACGGCGAGCTTCCAGGAGCTGCAGAGGTTGCAGGAGGAGGAGGCGGCAAAGTTGGCTGCCCAGAGGGCGCAGGCTGATGCTGGGGCCGAGGCTGGTCCCGACGTCGAGCAGGCCGAGCGGCAGGACGACGCGGCAGCGCCTCGCACACCACAGCCATCTGCCTTCTCCGACGACCCTGAGTTCATGGAGGAAGTCGTTGCGGCTGGGGGCGAGAAGCACAGGCTGGAGGAGATCTTCATGCGTTGGGGTGCCAAGGTCAAGAGGCCCAGGCTTACCCCTGCCTAGCATGGCTCCACGGCGATGTTTTGCGTGTCTTGTGTGGTTCGTCCTCCTTTGTCGCACCATGGCTTCGGTTTCAAGTATCACCACCGTGAACGTGTCCTCGGGCGGCCCGCTCGTCGATTTCCTGCCCACGTGCTCGAGTTTATGCATCGCGGTGCAGGAACATCATGCCAAGGCCGAGGGCGATGCTTTGGCGAAGTTGCAGAATAAAGTAAGAGCTGCTGGGTACCATGGTATATGGGAGCCCGCCCTACCTGGGCAGGGAGTTGGCAGCAGAGGCGGGGTTGCGGTGCTGGCCCCGCTGCGGGTGGTCATCACCAAACCCCCAGGCCTGGACAGTCACGTGCTGCAGGAAGGCAGGATGATGGCGGCCCATGTCCACGCTGGGGTGAAGGGCGGCTTCGTCATGCTGTCGTGCTATTTCATTGTGGACGTCAAGCTGTCGCCCGAGAACCTGGCCATGCTGTACAAGCTGTACCAGTATGTCAGGTCGCTGGAGGCCATGGGCGTTCCGTGGATCGTAGGAGGCGACTTCAACATGGAGGTAGGCGAGCTCGGCCCGTTGTCCTGGCTCCAGTCGGCCAATGGCGTGGTGCTGGCGCCGAGAGAGCCGACTTGTCTTCAGAGCCTTCCTGGCCGCACCATTGACATGTTCATGGTTTCTTGCCGTTTGCTGCCTCGCGTTCGGCAACCAGTGGTCGTCGACGCGGAGACGTGGCCGCATCTACCAGTGACCATGGAGCTCTCCGCCACGGCTTTTGACGCGAAGGTCAGGAGGCTTGTCGAGCCACGCGGCTTTCGGAGGCCGCCTGCGGCGGGGTGCGCGAGGTTCCCCCCCGACTGGGACCCGATCTTGGCGATCATCCAGAGCGCGTCGCACAGCGAGGGCATCACCAGGGCCTGGGACGTCGTGCTCAGCGGCATCGAGTTCGAGCTGCGGGGCCGCTACGACGTCGTGAAGGACGTGGCGGGGTACTCCACGGTGCCAGGCCCCCCGACCTTCGAGCTGGCGAGTTTTCACCCTGTCGTGAAAGGTGCCTGGAGCAGGAGGTCGGCGGACACCCAGGCCTGGGCGCAGGCTGCGCGCTGGGCTCGTCACCTCAGGAGGGTTCGAGTGGCCTTGCAGAGTTTCGTGCTCCAGCTTCGCCCGCAGCAGGTCTTCGAGCTCGGCAGCGTCGGCGAGGCGCACGTCGACGGTGTGCCTGGCCTGGGCGATGGGGCACCCCCTGCTGCGGAGGTCGTCGGAGTGGCTGGTCTCTCCTCCGATGGTGGTCGGCCTCAGTCGAGAGCTCAGCTACACCAGCCCCCGCGACGTGCAGGCGAGGACCTATCGTGGGACGCCGTGCACTCCAAGGCGGCGCGCCACCTGCTGGAGTGCGAGAATTTCTTCCAGAGAATCTGGCGGAGGAAGGGAGTCTGGCCGCACCTGGACGCCGAGGCCGTCGGCTTCTTCTCGCGTGGCATACTTGCCTTAGCGCAGGCAGACTTCGAGCAGCAGGTCGACCGCATCCTGAGTATCTCCTCCGATGCTGAGGCCAAGCATGAGAAGGCCGTGATGCAGAGCTGGAGGCAGTGGGCGCAGGCAGCTTTTGTGGCTGGAGCCAAGGGAGCTCACCGATTCATGAAGCCCAAGGCTCTCCAGGAGATCGTGGACGGAGGCAATGGGCTACAACATGGGTACGTACTGGCTGATCGTAAGCTTGAATTCTGGGAAAGCTTCTGGGTGCGGCATGGCGGTGAGCTGGCTCGCCGACCTGTTGATGCTGACACTTGGGAGCAGCTGCCAAGGCTTGAGGCGGCCGACGTACTCAAGGCAATCCGTTGTTTCTCTTGGCAGACAGGCGTCGGGCAGATCAACATCGCGCCCAGGGCCATGGAGCACCTCTCCCACGGGGCGCTGACGGCCATGGCGCGCCTCTTCGAGCGGTGCGAGCACCTCCTGCTGTGGCCAGACGGCAGATTCCTCTCGAAGCTCGTGAGACTCCCCAAGCCAGGGGGTGGGGAGCGCCTGATTGTGCTGATGAACACGCTGGTCAGGATCTGGGGACGGGCGAGGCGGCCTGTCTCGGCAGCGTGGGAGAAGGCCCATGCGCTCCCAGAGGTCTGGGGCCACACTGGAGGCAAGTCGTCGAGTGATGCGGCCTTTGATTTGGCGCTCACCAAGGAGATGGCGACCCTGTGCGATGACGACGCCATCATTGTGCTGCTGGACATGCTCAAATGCTACGAGCTGGTCAGGCATGATGCCATTTTGTTGGAGTGCAGGGCCAATGGATACCCTATGCGAATGGCGTTCATGCTTGTGCAGATGTACCAGCAGCTGCGTTCGGTGTACTCGTATTCTTCGTATTCAGTGGCGCGCAGGGCGTATCAGGGCATCCTGGCAGGCTGCACCCACGCCACTACGCTTCTCATGGTGTTGTTGACTCGCAGCATTCGCCAGACGATGTCGGTCGCTCCTCAGGTTCAGCCCAAGGACTTGGTGGACGACGTCGCGCTGTGCTGGGTCGGCAACGACCCGAGCGGGGTGCGAGAAATGGCCATTGCCACTCGTGCGTTCTGCAGGGCTGTCCGGCCCCTCGGGCTGGTGCTGCAGATGGATAAGTCTGGGCACCTTACGACGTCCAGGCGCACCAGCTACCACTTTCAGAAGTACGCTAGGCTGCTGAAGATCGCTGGCAAGAGGCACATGCGGTATCTTGGCCACGACCTAGCTGGGTCGTCGGCCACAAGGGCAGTGCAGAAGGGACGCCTGAAGGCCATGCACGGCAAGAAGGCCAGCGTTCGAGCACTGCAGAAGGGAGCAGGACGACAGCGGGCGGCTCGGCTCTGGGCCACGGGTGTGCTGCCATCCGTGGGGCACGGAGCCACGGTCAGCGGCATCAGCGACACGGAGCTGCAGCAGATGAGGACCATGGCTGGCGTCTTCTGTGGCTACAAGGGGTCGGGCTCCCTGACGCTGTACCTGGCCGCGCAGCAGTGGAGCTTCGACCCCATATTCCACGCTACCTTCAGCATCGTGGGGCAGTACGCGGCGTGGGTGTGGGATGGGCGTGTGACGCTCTCCCGACTGCAGCGGGCCTGGATGGGCTTGCGTGACTCCTGGGAAGCCCGCCACACTCACGTCACGTGGGCCAGTGCGCAGGGCCCGCTGTCGGCCTTGTGGTTGTCCCTCAGGAGAGTCAACTGGAACATGGCAAGTTCTACAATCTTGGTTGACGATGAGGGCCTGCATATCAGTTTGCTGCAGTATTGTCCCAGTGAGGTGCTGTTTTTCCTGCGTCGCAGCCTCGACCGTTGGCAGAGCCATCGTATCCTCGACCAGCTGCCTGAGGCGCCCCCAGCCGATGGTGACGGCAGGCGGCAGCAGCATGTGTGGCTTCGTGCGCTTCGACTGGGACACGCCTCCTTGGCGCCTGGCCACAGAGGGGCTCTGGCCAAGCTGCAGTCCAACGGGTTCTGGTCGCCGCAGCGCCGCATGCAGGCTGGCTACGGCGGCGACGGTTCGTGCGAGTTCTGCGGGGAGGCCTGCTGCGACCTCGAGCATGAGATCTTCGGCTGCAAGGTATTGCATCAGCAGCAGGAGGACGAGGAGACGGAGCCGTACCCCGAGGAGGTGGCCAAGAGGAGGAAGGACATCCTGGAGGCAGCCCCGTGGCGCGACGGGGGCCAGGTGCAGGACTTCTCGGCCATCGACGTGCTCTACGCGCTGCCCCTGAGGCCTGTTTTCAGGCCGCTGCCTGCACGTGCTCAGGCTGAGCGCGAGTGGGGGGCGATCGACATGCCGTGGCCGTCGAAGTTGTACGGGGACGGGTCCTGTCTTGAAAGTGATTTCCCTGAGGAACGGCGCTGTGGCTGGGCCGTCGTGGCATTGACCCGAGACCTGTGGCCGTACAAAGCTTTGTTCGGGAGCCTGGGGGGCCCTATCCAGACGGTGCCCAGGGCCGAGCGCGTTGCTGGTCTCAAGGCCCTGCAGAGGGCCCAGAGGCCAGCCACGTACGCGACTGATCATTTACAGCTGCAGGTCGAGGGAATGGCCTGGGAGGGTCGTCATGCTTCTGCCAGAGCGCCTCACGCGTCCATCTGGCGGAGCATTCACGAGCTGTATAGAGGCGACCCTGTCAGGCCCGTGTTTGTTTGGACGAAGGCCCATCGGACCGTCATCGAGGGGTTTGGTTTGATGCCTGCCTGGCTTCCCAGGAGCCCCTGGAGCATTTCTTCGGTAATATGTGGGCTGATGTTTTCGCCCGCGTGGCTGCGGCTGATTTCCTTGGATCCACCTCCGTGGTCAAGGCTCACAAATTTTCTCTGCTTCGGGCCCAGGACACGATGCGTTGTCTGGCCTGGGCTGCCGAGCGCGTGGCCCGCCTCTCCACCCCGATACTCCGTGCGCCTCCGAAGGCTGTCTTTCGGCCCCGCCGTCCGCGGCGGCCGACCGATCACGACTTTGTGGTCTTCGCTGGGGGAGCGATTCGATGTCGAGCCTGCTGGAGGCTTGCAGCGACGGCTTCGTCGTTGAAGTCTCTGGCCTCCCGTGCATGCGACCCCCAGGAGGTCGGGCCAGGACACCAGGTCCAGGCCTTGGATCGAGTTTTGATCTGTGTAAAGTGCGGGGCGCACGCTGTGCGCCCCAATCGGCTGTCGGTCGGCCTGTCTCGAGCGTGCAAGAGGGCTGGGACGGGGTCGGCGGGAGCTGGGAGTGGGGGGGACGGAGCTATCGCGTCGATGCTCGAGCAGGCTCGAAGGGGCCTGCATCCCAAGACGGGCGAGCCCCTCGAGCCGCTCGTCTTCTCGGAGCTCGGGGAGCCTGCGATGCCGCAGCAGGCGCCCGAGCCCGAGGCACCTGCATAGTGGGCGGAAGTACAGGCGTGGGTTTGTCTTCCCAACGGGGGGCGCGGTGCGAGTGGGGACTGCCCGGCGTTGCGCCGTTAGTGACCCTCGCACCGTTGCTCCCCGGCCCCGCGCACGGCGCGGTGCGTGCCCCTTGTTGGATGAGGGTCTCTCTCTCGTCCCTTTTCCTTTTCGAGGCGTGTTCGTGATTCACCTGCACGCTCTCGGCACTGTCCTCACTGTCCCGCTGCAGTCGCTGCCCCGCTTGCCCTGCTCCGCCCTGCTCGCATCATCCAGCCGTTCCGGCATCCTGCTCTGTTCTGCCATCCTCGCCCAGCCTCCTCCCCCGCTCAATCCCATCCCCCACGCTCTCCCCCATCGCCCCCTCCTCGCGTGGGAGGTCAGGGCGGGGGCGGCCAGGCGCACAAACGGCGCGCGGCCGACGCAAAGGCGCGCAGGTTCGCGCGTGCAAGAGCTCGCGGGTGCAACGGCGCGGGGCGTGTGGGTGAAGAGTTGCTTGGGCGTTGCCCACGAGCCTGAAGCGCTGGGGGGGGCGGGGGCGGGCAAGAGCGCTAGAGAGCAGGCGAGGAGCGAGGGCCAGGCGGACGGACGGAGAGGGCAAGGAGGAGGAGGAGGAGGAAGAGGAGGAGGAAGAGGAGGGCGGCGGCAGGCAGCTTGTCGCCTGCAGCCAGCCGCCGACGCCGCCCCCCCCCCCACCACCACCACTCCCGCGAGGCGCCGTCGCAGTTTTGAGAGCCCACGGCCCCCGCGAGGGGCCCGTGCCGCCCGGGGGCCGGCGGCGCGGGCGCCCGCACCGCGGCGGGAGGGGCGGGCACTGTCCGCAAGGGGGGGGGCACCTGCTCACGCGCCGCCCCTGCTCGGTCACCTTCCTGCTCATTCTCTCCTCCTCGTATTCTTCTTCCTCCTCCTCCTCCTCCTCCTCCTCCTCCTCCTCCTCCTCCTCTCCTCCTCCTCTTCCTCCTCCTCATGCTCCTAGTCCTAGTCCTAGTCCTCCTCCTCCGCCTCCACCTAGTCCTCCTTCTCCTCCTCCTCCTCCTCCTCCTCCTCCTCATCATCATCATCATCATCATCATCATCATCATCATCATCATCATCATCATCCGCATCATCTTCTTGCTCCTCCTCAGTATCCTTCTCCGCCTCTTTCTCCTCCTCCTCCTCCTCTTCCTTCTCCTCCGCCTTCGCCTCCTACTCCTACTCCTTCGCCCCCTCCTCATCCTCATCCTCCTACTGGCTGGGGCCATCTGTCAAGCCTCCCAAGTGGGGCTCGTAGTAGATAGGCGGTCGGAGGACTGCGCCGCGTCGGCGATGCATCGGCGATGCATTTCGAGACAGGGCCAGGATCCTCTCCACGCCGACGTCTCCGATGCATTGGCGATGCACTGGCAACGCGGTGCGATCTTCCGACCGTGTCCTGGCCAGGGCCATCTTTCGAAGGAGCGCAACGGTAAAGGGAAACAATTACTGAACACTCCCCCTCCCCCCAAAACTCAGTGTTTGCGCGCGCGGGGGAGACTGCGGTCGCAGTGCATCTCACCAGACCCACCGCCAACTTTGAGCATTGGGGGGAGGGGGAGGCGTTGACGGATGAATGTGGCATGAGTGTTAGCTAATTTGTTCCGAGGCCTGAAGCACCGATCGAGGCGCGCGGATGATCGACGGGCCCCGCTTCCGCATGAGAGCAGCGCGCTCCGCCGCCGAGTCGGGCGGCATGGGCTTCGTGCTTCAGGGTGGCCGTGGGGTCTGGCGCCCACGCGCCAGCTACGCTTATGTCGGGCGTGTCCCCCATACAGGAGGATTTTCGACGAAAACCTAAAAATACAGCAACAATACCCCAAGTAGGTCAAAAAGTACTCAAAAAACAGTCCCCAGACTATCTTTGGATTATTTCTTGATTATTTTGGGGGTATTTTTTTTCGTCGAAAGTCCCCCTGTAGGGGGACACAGACAGGCCCGACTTAAAGCTACGCGGATCTGTACTCCGCGTCGGCGTGCGCTCGGAGGTTGGGCCCCAGGATATCTCGGAGAAGCGTGCCGGCTCGGACCTGCCGGGCCCGGGCCCGTCGACGCCTTCTCGGCGGTCCCCGGCGTGAGGTTGGTTGGGCAAGCAGGTTCGTGAGATGGTTGCAGCGGGAGCTCGCGTCCAGCTTCGGACCAGGCCCCGTCGTTTCTGCGGCGGCCCCGTCGGGCCAGGCCAGGCCCCCCGGAGCCCAAGCCAGGCCTCACAGGTGGGGCCCGAGGGTGGCGCTGGATCGCCGAGGCATCGGCGATGCGGCTCGGCGTGGAGCCCGAGTGTCTCCACACCGACGTCGCCGATGCATCGCCGACGTCGCCGATGCATCGGCGATGCGTCGGCGATGCGGCTCGGACCCAACTTGGGAGGCCTTGAGCCAGGAGGGGCGTATGCAGTGACGAGTCTGGGGGGCAACGTCCGCCTCGATATCGAGAGGGGCTCTCTGTTCCGTTGGTCCTTTGGTCCGTCCCTTCTCCGAGGGCCCTTGTGGCAAAGCGCTGTGACTGCACAACATGCCAGCCAGGGGCAACGTCAGGGGATGATAGGTTCAGGGGGGGAACGCATCGACTCCCAATCGCTCATTCATCGCCGACAGGGGCCCGATGGCCCCCCGCCCAGGAGCGTGCGGATTCGCGATCAGGGGCGCGACGTCTCGCCGATTCCAGCCCGATGCTTCCCGCTCAAACTGCCCCTCCCCACCCTAGCGTTGCCCCTCAAAGCCATGGCCCAGTATGACCGTACAGTCGGGGCCCTGAAGAAGGAACCCCTTTCGTTGGGGAGGGGCTCCGTGTTCCTTAATTGTTTCGCAGCTTGCCTCATATTTTCCCTACGGCTTCGGTACGAAATCGAAGTTCAACTTATGGAAAAAAGGGGCCTCGTTCCTGATTTAGGGTTCCTTAGGTCAACGCCCCGACTGTAGCCAGGCACGGTGGTGGTGCGCAGGTGCCCTCTGCGTAACCACGTTAACCCCAGGGCGCGAGCCCCCCGGGCTTGCCCGCGCGCGCGTGCGGCGGGCATCCCGCGGCAGTGGCCTTCGGATGTCGGTGCCAGACCATGCGCCTGGGTGGCAAGAGCCACGGGGGGCGGCGAGATTCACCCCTCTGGCCCTCCGTACAGTGAGCGGCTTGAATAAGGAACACTTACTTTTCGAAAGGGGCTCGGTCGTTCCTTAGGCTTGCATGCGTTATTTACAGTTCCGTATGCGTTATTTGTTATGTGTCGTTCCTTATGCGTTATTCCTTGGAATAAAAAGGGGCTTCGTTCCTTATTTATCGTTCCTTAGGTCAGGCCGATGACTGTACTCCTCGGGGATCGTGGACGAGGGGGAGGATCGCGGAGCGTGAATGTACTTGTGCGTTGTTCTGCCGTTTCCTGTGGCGCCTCGGACGCCACAGCTGGACACGGCTCGAAGTTCTTGACGCCTCGTATCTCCGCCAGCCCATCCAGAGACCATGCCCAGGGTAGCTGTCGGAAGGAGGGACGTTAATTTGCATAAGGTGAAGCAAGGAGGCCAACAATGGTGAACTCAGAGTTCTCTGCTAGCCGTTCGGACCCATCTTGGACCAGAGTGGGCCAGAGTGTAGTGGTTATCGTGGAGTGTCTCTTGGGGCATCTTAGAAACATGTCGGGGCGTCTTGGGGCCTCTTGCCTGCTCGTGTGGGGGGGCTCTTGGAGCGTTTGAGTGTCCCTGGGGGCCTCCTGGGGGCACCCTGAGGGGCGCGTGAAGCTCTCTTGAAGGTCGGACGGTTCGGGGGCCATGCGGGGGGCTTTCGATCAGAGAAGGGAGCGGTCTTCCACAGGAGACCAAAATTGGTCGAAAACCCATTGGAAAATGAACGTGTATTGCCTTCTCGCTGAGGCCATCTTGGGCGCTCTGACAACTCGCGGCCCCCGCTGTCCAGACCCAGGAGGAGTAGGTAGGGTGAGGGGTCAAGCTATCCACCCGCCCGCAAGCCGCCCAGCTCACTCCCACCCGCCCTCCCAACACAGAAGTATCACCCGAGCCTGCGCATCTTCAGCGCTAGTCTTTGGATGGACAGCTACTGGGAACCAAGCCGACCCCAGGTGCGCGACGCTTGGGCGAGGTGCGCCACGCGTGCCAGCGGCGCCACGCGCGCCAGGCACCCGTGGAGCCCAAGCGTGCCAGGCACGCTTGGCTGGTGCGCCAGATGCGCCACGTGCTCCACGTGCGCCAGGTGTGCCGCACACTCCAGCCGCGCCAGGTGCGCCACGTTCGGGGCACGTGCAGAGTGCGTCAGGTGCGCCTGCGCACGTGACAGCACACATCGGGAAACACGTCGCCCCCCCCCCCATCCATGTCGAAAATCAATGCCCATCTTTGTGTCTGGTGGGCCTGCGCACAGCAGGCCACGCGCCACCCACCCACCCCGCCGTCCCTGTCAAAAACCACTTGACAGTGATCTCGGGATGGCCTCGCATGATCCAGATTTGGCCGCGAGGTGCATGTTGTATTCTTTCTTGTCTGGGATGGTAGCCCTGCGCACAGCAGGGAATGTGCTGACACCCCCGCCGTCCCTGTCAAAAACAATACAAAGTGCTCGCGGGCCTCACGAACTTGACTCAAGGATTTGCCCCAAAGTGTACTTTGGATTGCTTTTGGCAGGGATGGTGGGCGGAGGCCGCATCGGGTTGGCCGCGCATGCTCCAAATGTGGAGGCAGAGTGCGGTGTGTATTGTTTTCTTGACGGGGATGTCGGTTGGCGGGCCCGCATGGAGTCGGCATGGTTCCGGGGTGGCCGCCGGCCAGGTTGGGGAGGGGGTGTACATCAGTAAGGAGCAGTGATGAAGACACCTCTCCCTGACGCAATCTGTTTGGCTCACTCCCATCCGCCCTCCCACCCAGCACAGAAGTAGTACCCGAGTCTCAGCATATTCAGCGGTCGTGCTATTGGGAACCAACGCAGACCCCAGGTGCGCTGCGCTGGGGCGAGGTGCCCCACGCGTGCCAGGCGCGCCACGCGTGCCAGGCGGCCCTGGGGCCCAAGCGTGTCAGACACGCCTGGTGCGCCAGATGCGCCCGGTGCTCCACGTGCGCAAAGTGTGCCGCATGATACAGCCGCGCCAGGTGCGCCACGTTCGGGGCGGGCGCAGATTGTGCAAGGTACGCCCACGCACATCGGAAGACATGCCAGTCCCCACTATCCTTGTCGAACAGCGCACAATGGCGGCGGAGTGCTCACGGCCCCTGCGAGCATGACCCTGATTTTGCCGCAAAGTGCATTTTGCATTGTTTTTGACAGGGATGGCAGGGGGGGCACAGTGTCCCAGTTTAGTCGCCGGTCGAGTGCAGGAGGGGGTGTCTATTACTCAGGTGCAGTGATCAAGTTGCCTCTCACGAAGGACAGCCGTCTTGCTCATTTCCACCCGCCCTCTCGCCGCAGAAGTAGCACCCGAGTCTCAGCATGGGCAGGAATTGCCATCAACAACCATCGAGGAGCCATGCAGACGCCAGCGAGATGCGCCGCGCGTGCCGAGGCATCCCATCAGAAATGGTCGCGGGGCACCCGCGCATGGTCCAAGATATTGCCGCAACGTGCGTGTGTTGCATTTGCTGTTGTCAGGAATGGTGAGCCTGCACACCAGGCAGCATGCTAGCACCCCCGCCGCCCCGGTCAGTCAATAAACGAAGTGATCGCGGGGGGATCGAGCATGATCCAAAGGTTGCCGCGAAGTGCATGTTGCATTATGTTGGCAGGGATTGACATGGGGGGTCGGCACTTGCGCTGGTTAGGGGCTGGTGGAGTGGGGGAGGGTGTACATGTCATAAGGAGCAGTTTCAAAAAAGGGTGCAAGAACGAGATCGCTAAACCAACCAAGCTCAGAGGGCTGGTGGAATTCTGGCCGAAATGCGCCTCGGTAGAGGTCTGGGGGTCGTCGGTTTTGAGCCAGGGAGGACCCGGACATCCTGGCGCCCCCCTCCCCATCCTGCTGTTACATCCCTTCCCTTGGAGCCTCCCCCTGCCCCGCTTATCCCGCTCTCGCCTCTTGCTCCTCCCTCGCTTCCCCCTTCCCTGCCGACCTTCCCATCCTCTTTCCCCTGCCCCTTCCCCCGTTGCTCCTCATCATCTTCCTCCCCCTGACGGGGGATGAGGGGCACGGGGACGAGGAAAGAGGAGGAGGAGGAGGAGGAGAAGGCGGACAGGGCGGGGGATATGAAAGGAAGGAGGATGAGAAGGAGGAGGAGGAGGAGGAGGAGAAGTGGATGATGACGAGGAGAGGGAACTGGACGAGGAGACTGAGGAGGAGCAGGATGATGATCAACAGCAGCAACAGCAGCAGCAGGAGTGAGCAGAAGAGGGAGGAGCAGGAGGAGAAGCAGGAGGCGGAACAGGAGGAGGAGCAGGAGGAGGAGGAGGAAGAGCAGGAGGAGGGGGAGAGGGAGGAAGATGAGGAGGAAGGGAAGGGAAAGGAAGGGAAGAGAAGGGAAGGGAAGGGAAGGGAAGGGAAGGAAGGGAAGGAGGAGGGCAGGGAGGAGGGAGGAGGGAGGAGGAGGAGAGGGAGGGGAAGGGAAGGAGTGGAGGAAGGAGGAGGAGGAGGAGGAAGCCAGGGAGAAGGAAGAAGAACGGGATGCGGAGGTGGATGAGAGCGAGCCAGCAGGAGGAGCAGGAGGAAGCGAAGTGGAGGAGGAGATCAACGTCTGCCGCCGTGGCTGCTGCCTCCCCGGCGTCGGGGCCGCATGCTGGGCCTCTCCGCAGGGCACCGCGCCCCCTGGCAGAGTGCCGCCTCCGTTCCGCCGGTGAGCTGGAGGCTGGGGCTCGGCGCCGGCCGAGGATCGAGGCGCGAAGGTCGTTCGAGGCTCGAGGACCCAACGATTCGAACCTGTTTAGGGGCACGAAAAGTGGCGTAAACTTGCAAACTCGGAGGTCCGCGCGGATTTCTCGGATCGGCGCTGGGGCCCCCCTGGCGGCGCCGCCGGCGCCGCCCCTGGCGCGCTGCGCGCGCCAGGGAGGCGGGTCCAGCGCCGATCCGAGAAGTCCGCGCGGACCGCCGAGTTTGTATGTTTATTTCATTGTTTGTTTCCCTATTGTTGTTCCTTCTCCGGGCCCCTGGAGGCAACGGGGTCGTCGCGGGGGCCTCGGTGGAGACCGCTGCGACTACCTTTGGGGCCCTCCAGAGCCCCAGACCTCCAACGTCTTGCAAGAAAATCCGGGCGAAGGTCCTCGGGCCGTCAGCCTCTATGGGGCCGCTAGGAAGCCCCCAGGACCGTCAAAATCTGTCGGGAATGACAACTTGGCCCCAGGGAAGGGGTCGATTGCTCTGAGGCCCGCGCATTGAAAATGTCAAGAAATCGAATCCTTGGGAACCTTGACGTCTGGGCGTCGCGAGAGCCATCACGGGTCCGCCTGGCCTAAGGATTGCCGCAGAGTGGGTCGAAGGTGTTCCTCCGTTTGTGGCTTCCGAATGATTCTCACAGCCTTTCCGGGCTCCAGTGTCAGCCGCGACGGCTGCTGCGGTAGGGTTCAGAGTCCAACGCGCGTGTTCCTTGGTCCGCGCTGGACCCCCCTGCTCCACAGCCCTTGTCCTGGCATCGCTCGGACGTGTGCGTTTTTTCCTCGGCGAGGACCATCGAGGAGCATCCTTGACCATTTGCCGAAAAAACCACGCACGAAACCAAAACAAGCACAGGGAATGGACGTCCGAGCGATGGCGAGTTGTGGCTCCTGCAGCGCCGCCCCTCCACGCGCTCCGTGCGCCGGGGAAGGGGCGCAGGGAGGGGGGCCCGCGGCTCGACCCGGGAAGGCCGCGCGGAGCGCCGAGAGGCTGTGTTTCTGCTGTGCTCACGCGTGCTTGCTGTTCAGGTGGTCACTGGCCGGCACATCGGCTGATCTCTACCACATCGGGAGCCTTGAGACGGGGGTCAATGCAAACGGGGGTCAGCCAGGGCGCCAGATCCTGCGGGAACCTGCGAAGACCTTCTCCGGCTGACCCGGGTTCGCGAGCCGCTCGTGGCCGCGAGGCGGCCGCGCGTATTGGCTGACCCTGGTTTGCGAAGATCTGCGTTGCAGTTTTTTTCCCTGCATTGCAGTTTTTCGCTTCCTGCTGACCCGGGTCTGGATTGACCCGGGTCAGAAGATCCCCGACCACCTTGGAGATGTCGTGGCCAGGGCCTTATTCAGAAAGCGTCGCCAGCTCACCAAGCCGATGCCGTGTCAGAACACCAGTGGTCGCCCAGATGCTGAAAGGCACAGGCCAGTCTGCCATGGCTAAGCGATTGCAGTTCAGGGGCAACGGAAGGGGGGGAGCGGCACAGGGGAGAACACATCGACCCCCAATCGCGCATTCATCGCCGATAGGGGCCCAAAGCCCCGACCTGCCTGGGATCGTGCGAATGTGCCATCGAGAGCCCATAGCTATCAGCGATGCGTCGTCGGCTCGAGAACGACATTCCCCCCTGATGCCTACCCCCCCCCCGTGTCGCTGCCCCTCACCTACGCCTGGGTCCGACTAGTAGGTCGGCCCTGCAGAGTCAGGGTGCCCTCAGGCCCTGACCAACGCGCCTCGTGCCCTGCTCCGTGCCTGGGGCAGGGCTTGCCCCTCGGAAGGGCCTCGCGCCCTCTCGGGGGCAACGACCGCACGCTCTTCGAGCACTGGGGCTGGCCCCGGCGCCCTCCGATCGAGCCTCCCATCGAGGGAGGACAGAGCACCCCCAGGCCCCGACGGGCTGGCGCTTGCCACACGGCCCTGGGCGTTTCCCAAACAGCCCCGCCCTGTTCGGTCCGCTCCCTGGGCGCGTCTGCCGAACGGCGTCGCTTGCTGGGGGTGCTTCTGATCGGGGTGGACATTCTGCCCTCTACTCTTGGCGCCGACCCCAGTCAGTCGATCACCGGCCTTCGTCTGACGCACCCGCGCGTTCTCTCCTGGTCGGTCGGCCTGCCCAGAGGGCCACCGGTTCCCGAGGGACGACCAGACGGACCCCAGGGGCCCAGCGGCCAAGTGTGTTTGTGATGTGTTCGTTGTCGAATGGCGCGGGCAGAGAGATCCGTGGCAGAGTTGCGCGGACCTCCGAGTTTACGTCCATTATGTTTTCCGATAGCATACGGAGGGGATGCTGGTCGTGCCTCGGCCGCCCGTTGCCCTCACCCAGAACTCTCGCATCGTGCTCACTTTCCATACATGGGCCCCTGGAAATCTCGACAGCTTCCTGGGGACGGGTTCGCCATCGTTGGTTGTTGTTTGATATCCCCTTGGCTTCTTAGAGAAAGCTCCAAGACACCAATCTTGGAGGAACGTGAAGGGGGTGAAAGATCATGGCGTCGGAGTTCTGAGTATGGGATGGGCAAACCGTCCTCGGGGCCTTCGCCTGCTCTTTTTTTGAGTTTTGCTTGCGAACAAAACGGGCACTGCATCGCCCGGCTCGGCACGGGACATGTGGGACCCGAAAGATTTGCGAAGGGTAAGCGGTGCCGATGGCAAAAAGTTGTTGGCCCGTTCGTCATTGTCTTGATGAGCCCGCCCGCACTGCTTCTGGCCGAGAGGGTGAGGGATGAGAGGAGGAAGAGAAAATGGAGATGCGGACGGTCGAATGCTGGACCTTGCGGCCACTGGCCACCGAACGGCTTTGCGTCCAGATCCCGGTGGAAGTGGGCAAGCTTCCTTGCAAAGTTGCGTCTTAGACTTCGGACCTCTTTCTGCTGTTTCGCTCGTGGTCGTAGAAGGCGGCAAGTTCTGTTGCACGGCTTTGTTCTGGAGCTCGGACCTGTTGCTGTTGTCTCGCTCATGGTCGTGGAAGTGGACAAGTTTTCTTGCACGGCTGTGCGCTGGAGTTAAGTCGGGCCTGTCCCCCTACAGGCGGATTTTCGACGAAAAAAAAAAATATACCCAAAAAATAGCCAAATATAATCAAAAAATACTCTGGGGACTATGTTTTAACTATTTGTTTTACCTTTTTGGGGCATTTTGGGAGTATTTACCCAACAGCGAAGACTAGGTTACTAGTAGAGTCAAAAGAGAGCAGCATGACTCCCCAGGGGGGTCTGGGCGGGATCCCGACGGGATCCGGGGGAATCCGGGGACTCCTTCTTTACCCAACAGTAACGCACTTCGTGGTCTTCGAGTTCCCAGAACTCCATTCTTGGGCATGATTTTGAATGCCCGGAGCCAACTGTAGGCCACTTCGTGTTCTTCGAGTTCCCAGAACTCCATTCCTCCATTCCTGGGCATGATTTTGAATGCCCGGAGCCAACTGTAGGCCACTTCGTGGTCTTCGAGTTCCCAGACTTCCATTCCTGGGCATGATTTTGAATGCCTGGAGCCAATTGTAGGCCATTTCGTGGTCTTCGAGTTCCCAGAACTCCATTCCTGGGCATGATTTTGAATGCCCGGAGCCAACTGTACGCCACTTCGTGTTCTTCGAGTTCCCAGAACTCCATTCCCGGGCCACATTTTGAATGCTGAGGCAGGCTGATGTGAGGCTGAGGCAGGCTGAGGCTGAGGCAGGCTGAGGCTGAGGCCGAGGCTGAAGGCAGACTGAGGCTGAGGCTGAAGCAGGCTGAGGCTGAGGCTGAGGCAGGCTGAGGCTGAGGCTGAGGCAGGCTGAGGCTGAGGCAGGCTGAGGCTGAGGCTGAGGCAGGCTCAGGCTGAGGCAGGCTGAGGCTGAGGCTGAGGCTGATGCAGGCTGAGGCTGAGGCAGCCTGAGGCCGAGGCCGAGGCTGAAGGCACATTGAGGCTGAGGATGAAGCAGGCTGAGGCTGAGGCTGAGGCAGAGGCAGACTGAGGCTGAGGCAGGCTGATGCTGAGGCAGGCTGAGTCTGAGGCTGAGGCTCATGCAGGCGGAGGCTGAGGCAGGCGGAGGCTGAGGCCGAGTCTGAAGGCAGACTGATGCTGAGGCTGAAGCAGGCTGAAGCAGGCTGAGGCTGAGGCTGAGGCTGAGGCGCAGGCTGAGGCAGGCTGAGGCTGAGGCTGAGGCTGATGCAGGCTGAGGCTGAGGCAGGCTGAGGCTGAGGCCAGGCTGAAGGCAGACTGAGGCTGAGGCTGAAGCAGGCTGAGGCTGAGGCTGAGGCTGAGGCTGAGGCTGAGGAGGCTGATGCTGAGGCAGGCTCAGGCTGAGGCAGGCTGAGGCCGAGGCTGAAGGCAGATTGAGGCTGAGGCTGAAGCAGGCTGAGGCAGAGGCAGGCTGAGGCTGAGGCTGAGGCAGGCTGAGGCCGAGGCCGACGAGGCCGACGGCAGACTGAGGCTGAGGCTGATGCAGGCTGAGGCTGAGGCAGGCTGAGGCTGAGGCAGAGGCAGGCTGAGGCTGAGGCTGAGGCAGGCTGAGGCTGAGGCTGAGGCTGAGGCTGAGGCTGAGAGGCAGGCTGAGGCTGAGGCCGAGGCTGAAGGCAGACTGATGCTGAGGCTGAAGCAGGCTGAGGCTGAGGCTGAGGCAGGCTGAGGCTGAGGCAGGCTGAGGCTGAGGCTGAGGCTGAGGCTGAGGCTGTGACTGCGACTGCCGTTGCCACTGCGACTGTCATCGCGAATGCGACTACGACTGCGAGAACAGCAGAATTCTACAACTGGATTCTCATCTTAATCGTAAGGGGAATGCTTCCAGATATGCTCCTACACATCGCTGTTAGGTTGCTTTGCCGGGATTTGTTTTATTTTTCATCGAAAATCCCCCTGTAGGGGGACAGGCCCGACAAAACTTTGGAGTGCGGACCTCTTTCTCTTGGCCCGGTCGTGGTCCTTCGTCCTCGCCCCACGTCCTCCTGCCCCCCCTGCCCCTGGCCCAGCCCCTCCCCCTTGTCAGGAGGGGAAAAAACACACAGACACAATGAATCGTCGATTTCCAGGAAAATGTTGGAAAATATGGGAAGTGGGGGGGACGACAGGAACCCAGAAAATATGGGAAAATATGCGGAATATGTTTCTTTGTGTGTAGTTATGTGTGTGTGTCCTGAGGCCCCTTCACCCTGGCCCGTTGCCCTCTTCCCCCCTGGTCCAGGGCCGCGCGTGGCCACCCCCCGCCCCGCCGCCCCCTCTGGCCCGCGCAGGCGACCCCCCCACCCCCCCCCCAAGGCCTACAGTCGGGGCCCTGAAGAAGGAACCCTTCTCGTTGGGGAGGGGCTCCGTGTTCCTTAATTGTTTCGCAGCTTGCCTTAGATGTTCCTTTGGGGGTTCGATACGAAATCGGAGTTCAGCTTATGGAAAATAGGGGCCTCGTTCCTTATTTGGGGTTCCTTAGGTCAACGCCTCGACTGTACATTTGTCGTTGGGCGGGAGGCCTCAAGCCAGATTCCCTGGTCGTGACGGGCGGGGGCGTCGGCTTGCAGGACGAGGCGGACGGATGGGCGAAAGGGCGGCCCGAGGGTCGTTTTCGTGCGTGGCCGAACCCAGGAAATCATCAACGAAATCCACAAGCGTAATTTGGTCACGCATGCTGAGAGACGAAGCACCTCTTTCAAGGACTAACCAATCCTTCAAAGCGGGGGGCGTTTCTCATACCCAGCGGCACACGTAATACCATCCATAGTGTCGTCATTTGGGAGACCAAAAACGGAGCCAGAGGGTATCATCAGGATGCACGCGCCAACTAGGGAACACATCCGCCAGATCGATGGCGAAGAGCCACCCGCCTGGAAGAATACGGGATACACATCTGGCAATTATCTGTTGACACCACTTCGGGAAAGAATCACGATCAGACGAATTGCGGCAGAGTCTTGCTCAGGCCTGTGTGGTGGAACCTTTTCCGTGGGTTGACATGTAGACCCGCAGGCGTGACCTCGAGGAAAGAAGTGAACTTTACCCAGGCTTTCCAGCCGGTCCCACTATGTCCGACCAGGAGGAAGAGGAGGAGGAGGAGGAGGGGGAGGAGGAGCAGGAGGAGGAGGAGGAGGAGGAGGAGGGGGAGGAGGAGCAGGAGGAGGAGGAGGAGGAGGGCAATTGATAGGCAGGAGGCGGAGGGCAATTGAAGAAGCAGGAGGATAGGCAGGTGATTCGCGAGATTGTTTGGACGAAGGACCCGGTCCGGGCAAAGAGGCCGCCCACAAGAAGCCATACGTTGACCCAGATCTCGCGGCTGACGTCGCACCACACAGCTCGAGCGCCTGCATCTAAGAATTCTGCAGGGAGGAAACGTCAGCGGTGGTTGTGAGGTAAATTTCTGCCGACGAGCATTGGCGGAAGCGGAGCGAAAACGCAATCGACTACTAAGATAAAGCCGCCGGGAATACAGGATGTACGGGGGAACAATCACAATGCGACAGCGAGTAGGGGAAAGCGAGCAGCAGCCTACCGCCGCAAGAGTCACGAAACAATGTCAAGCAAGCCCACTGCGGCAACAATGCACAGTTCATCTGCCAACGCTTGCAGCGTAAAGAGCCCCAGCAAAACCAGACCTCGCCAGTGAAAAGATATCGACGCGCACCAGCAGTCCCAGCCGCTAATAAGAGGGCATGTCCCGTGCGATCCAATCAAAATCCAAGGGTAAGAGCAAGAAGGGAAAAGAGGGAAGTGCAGCGATATAGTAATGCAATGACTCTGCAATTGCAGCGGGGCTGGGCTAGTCGACCCCCGTCAGACCACCAAGCAGAAAGTCCAATGGCGGTAGAATCATAACAACGTGGGTTGGTCAGGAGCCGCCCAGGCATTTCAACAACGGCATCACAATTTGTTAGTTGGTTTGCATGTGCCACGGAAGTCAGCAGCAGCACGAGGCCGGCGAACCACCCGCGAACCAAAGCTTCGGGGAGTGGGGGGGGCGTTCGGCATTGCGGGCACGTGACCCCACGAACCCAGGACAGCGACACATTTGCACGAGCATGCTCATACCATTCTTTCTGGGGCCCTTCATTTCCCGATCCCGGTTCCGAGGTCCCGGGCTCTCTATCCGAAATCTCAGGCATTATCCGTAAGGGCTTCGCCCCCATGCCGCCCCCCTCCCTCTTTTAGAATGGGACTTGCCAGAGCTGTGTTGGGATGTCTGGACGCTGACGTGGCCAATATTAATTTACCAGGGTTTATGGCTTCGGTGGCTTCGGGGACGCAAATATTGTAACTTACCAGAGTTTAGATGGCCTCGGCGGCGCAGACATTGCGTAATTTACAAGGGTGTATGTCCTCGGGGACGCGAAGATTTATGATTTGCGAATGTTTGTGGCCTCGGGGACGCAAGCATGGTGTAATTTACTGTGGTTTATGGCCCTGGGGACACGAGTAGTGTATTATGTTCACGAAGGCGTATGGCTTCGGGGGGGCGAACATTTTGTAATTTACGTGGGTGTATGGTGTCGGGGTCGCGAATATCGCGTAATTGAAGAGGGTGTATGGCTCCGTGGACGCGAATATCGTGCAATTTACAAGGGATTAGGGCTTCGGGGACGCGAGTACGGTGTAACTTACGAGGTGTATGACCTCGGGGACACGTATATGGCGCAATCTACTAGGGAGTATGGCTTCGGGGCAACGAAAATCATACATTTTTATGCGTCCCGCGCCCCCCCAGGAATTCAGATCACGCGATTCGGGGACGCTAACCAGGACGCTTTTCGGCTCCCCCCGCTCGCGCGCTCAGCAACAATTACAAGTAAAAAAGCAGACAGCAAGACTCCAACAGTGGAAACTGCAAACTGCAACTGGAACAGGGAGCTGCAATCCTCACCCTCGCAGCCTGGTGGCCCTGCAACGGGGCCGGCGGATTTCTTCTGCTTCGGGCATTTGGTTTAGTGGATGTTGGGTCTGGGTTCCCGCTTTCCAGATGCCCGCCCCCAGATTGCAGTATTCTTTTGTCCGACGAGCCTCAATTCTCAGTCTTCGCGCTTGTTTGGAGCGTTTTTTTCTGGGGAGGTGGGAGGGCGAACGGACGGGCAAGCAAGATATCGGATGTTTGGAGTGCGTTACGGAAATACCCTGCAGGCGGGACGTTCCTCTTCCTCGCCCTCTCTCCTCCCCCTTTCGCCACTCCTCCCCCCTCCCCCATCCGCGCGCCGCCATGGCGTTCACGAGGCCGCCGCGGCTCGCAGCCTCCCCACATGGTCTGGCGCCTGGGTTTGGTTTTGCCGCCTGTTCCCCTCCTTGGCCCAGCATTTTACCGGTTGCGTTCCAAACCTAGTCTGCACACGTACTCGCCGTTCCTTGACACTTGCCACCCACCTGGGTTGCCTGCGGCCCCCGTCCTGTCCACCACGTTCGTCGCCTACTTCATCGGCAGCGTTACTGCAGTCTGTGCTTGCTTTACCCGCACTGGGCCCCCTCATCACCCGCGGGTGCCCGGCAGCTGACAGATCCCGTTTGCGGGGCTGGCCGCGCCAGCACACTCAGGTGAGATTCGTTCCGCATGTGAGTGGCCTTTTCTTCCCCCCCCATCCGCGGCCGCCGTCTCTGCCCTCGCCCCGGTCTTGCACGCTGGCCAATTCGTCGTTCGGCGCCCACGTCTAGTTGTAGGGCTGGCGCAGCCAACGTTGCTTCGCTGCCGACGGAAAAAATGATGCCGGAATTACAATATATCTCGCGTTCTTTGTCGACCAAAAGACTCCCGCGTAGCAGTAAGATTCTGCCGTTGCGTTACCGCTCTGCTATAGCAGAGCGCCGATTTACGACCAGCACGTTGGAATGTGGACAACGGACAAGGTGCGCGCGCGTGTTCTGTATGTTTTACCACCCAACAATCCTGTGCGTTGGGGCCTCATTTTGAAGAGACAGCGCCCCGCGTCCCCATTCTTACCGCTGCGCCCTCGCCCCTCTCTCCTTCAACTTCGCACACCCGTCACGTTTCTTGGCCCCACGGGGAGCTCCACCGAAGGCCCCAGTGGCAGGGTATGCATGCGTTTCCCCGCCCATTTCGGCACACCCCTCACACGGGCCGTTGCCCCATAGGCAGACCCATCAAACGATGGACTAAAAACGCGGTATCCACAACTGCTGATGGTTAGACATCACGCTTCTCAGGAGCGGAAGAATGACGTACATGTACATGAATCCACGCTGTTTACGAGAGTTCGCATTGCGCGAATGTTCGTATCGCGCGGCAGGCCTCGCGGGTCAAGGGGCCGCGTTCATGTACATAGTTGGGCGCGTACGTCCTCGATAGGCCCCTTAGCTTCGTAGCCCCACTGCGAACTCCACCGAAGGCACCAGTGGCAGTGCCCGCATGCGGTTCGCCGCCCATGCCGGCACACTGCTCACACGCTTCGTGGCCCCATAGGGAGCCCCACGGAAGGCCCCAGTGGCAGGGTCCGCATGCGGTTCCCCGCCCACTTCGGAACACCGCTCACACGTTTCGGACGCCCCATTGGGACCTCCACCGAAGGCCCCAATGGCAGGGTCCGCACGCGGTTCCCCGCCCATGTCGGCACACCACTCACACGCTTCGTGGCCCCATGGGGAGCTCCACCGAAGGCCCCAGTGGCAGGGTCCGCATGCGGTTCCCCGCACATTTCGGCACATTCTCACACGCATCATGGCCCCATAGGGGGCTCCACTGGGGCCCCACTGGCAGGGTCAACATGCGGTTCCACGTTAATTTCGGCACTTCGTTCACACGTTTTGTGGCCCCATAGGGAACCCACCGAAAACCCCAGTGGCAGGGGCCGCATGCGATTCCGCGCCCATGTCGGCACACACTTTACACGGCCCGTCGAAGGACAGACCCAGAACGCTGTATCCACATTTGTTGATGGTTGGGTCCGTCTGGCTAAGTTCTGTCAAATTTGAGGTGTTGGGTCATCGTCTTGGGAAGACAGCACCCCGCGTCCTCACTCCTCCCGCTGCCCCCTCCTCCTGTCCTCCCGTCACCCCCTCACGTTGGCACGCCCGTCACACGCTTCGTGGCCCCACAGGGAGGTCCATCGAAACCAACAGTGGCAGGGTCTGCATGCGGTTCCCCGCCCATGTCGGCACACCCCTCATACGCTTCGTGGCCCCACACCGAGCTCCACCGCAGGCCCCAATGGCAGAATCCACATGCGGTTTCCGGCCCATTTCGGCACACCTTTCACACGCTTCGTGGACCAGAGGGAGCTCCACCGAAGGCCCCAGTGGCAGGGTCCGCATACAGTTCCCCGCACATTTCGGCACACCCCTCACACGCGTCGTGGCCCCATAGGCAGCTCCACAGAAGGCCCCAATGGCAAGGTCCGCACGCGTCGTGGCCCCAGAAAGACCTCCACCGAAGGCCCCAGTGGCAGGGTCAACATGCGATTCCCCGCCCATTTCGGCACACCCGTCACACGTTTCGTGGCCCCATAGGG
>CAUYUJ010018065.1:165000-215481 GCA_963575745.1 Prorocentrum cordatum
TGTTGTTCAAGTGGTTGTTGTAGTTGTAGTTGTAGTAGTTGTAGTAGTCGTCGTCGTAGTAGTCGTGGTAGTGTTACTGGCAGTAATAATAGTGGTAGTGTTAGGAGCAGCAAGTAGAGCACCATATCCAGCTGCCTGCGACAAGTCCCGCCACCGTGCCAGGGCTGTGGTTATGAAGTCTCTTCGATGTTCGTTGGGATTCGATTCTCATTGGAGGCCTCTTCGGGGGGGTTTGGCAGCAGTCTTGGGCCTCTTTGGGGCTTGTGGGAGACCTCTTGGGAGCTCTTGGAGCAAAGAAACGCCCGAATTGACAATCTGAGCACGAAAACGACCGAATCGACAACTTGAGCACGCAAACGCCCGAGTCGACAATCTGAGCCCGGAAATACCCGACTCGACAATTTGAGCACAGAAACGCCCCAATCGACAATCTGAGCATGGAAACGCCTGAATCGACAATTTGAGCACGCGGAGGAAGCGGAGCACGGAAACACCCGAAATGCCACAATTCTAATGTGAGCGTGGATTTTTTGAACTCTTTTGGTGTCTCCTCCCCGTTCCTCCCGTGCCTCATCCCTCACACCCTTATCGCCTTCATGATCTGGTCCCGGAGTCCTCCATTGAAGAGGATAGTTTTTAGCATCACGAAGTGACTACGCCTCGGTGGCGTGTTTTTTGTCTTGAACTGCCTCTCTTTTCCGGCGTCGTCCGCCTGTTTTTTCTCGCTTTCCTCCTCCCCTGGATGATAGATTGATTTCGATGTTTCCACGACCAGAGTATGCAGGCAGTTCGCTAAACAGTTCGATTCACAGTCCTGGTGGCACATTTTCCTTTGCGGTGTTTCTTGCAGCTCTCTTGCAAGAAATTGTGGCAACCTACAGATGACGATGAGGGCGGCTTGTTTTATTCAATATCTTTGGGGCTGCTTGCTTCCAGAGTACCATAATAGTGATTAGTTCTGTTATATGCAACCCAAAGGCAGTCCTCCATTGGGCCACCCATGTCGACGCCAAGCTTTGTGAAAGTTCTAATGTTGTCTACGCTTGTTTGTATAGACCAACAATTAAATCACCGGCGTAATCGTTATGCCTTTGCATGATCATGTGCTTGTCGACCGGTCTCACCATTTGCATAGCCGTTGCTTTAAGAGTTTGCGGATCGGCTGCATTGATCGCTTGGTCCCGTTGAAATTGTATCCGTTGTGAAACCTACTGTGCGCAGAGCGTCATATAAGCAATGCCCATCCTTCGGAGTGCTTGGATTACAACGCTTACGTGCTGTCCAAGCACCTCGTGGAGAACTTTCATGGAATTTCTTTAGGGGGTGATTCATCACGCGAGGGTTTTGCGGCTGGACGTTTTTTAAGCAAAGGTGCGTCGTCGTTCCTGGTAGAACTGGCCGAGCTGGAACTCTCAGGGCCATTTTCTCCATCGTAATCATCCTCAACCGCATCATCGGGATGTTTCTATGTTGTTTGTATTTGTCTACGATATACTCTCGAGGATCGTTTCAATTGCAAAATGCGTTTCTCTTCAGGTCTCGTTGAATTGTGGCTGATTCCGACCCAGCATTCGCACCTATTGTGACAATAGAAGCGTTCCTGTTTGGACAATCCGCGCAACTCAAGGCATTCATTGTCGCTCTTCATCCATTCACGCAGCCGGCGCCAATATGCTTTCAGAGATTCCGACCGCTTTGCAGGAAACCGTCTTACCAGAATCGCTCCGGAATCGCTTCGGAATCGCTCCAGGATCGCTTCGGAGTCGTTCTGGGATCGCTCCGGGATCGCTCCCGAATCGTTCCGGGATCCCTCTGGCATCGCTCCACAATGGTTTCAGAATCGTCGCGGAGTCGTCCCAGAATTGTCATGCAGAACACACCCAGAACATACCCAGAAGACACCCAGAAAACACTCAGAAGACCCAGAAGACACCCAGAACACACCCAAAAAAAACCCAGTACACACACACCCAGTACACACACCCAGAACACACCCAGAACACACCCAGAACACACCCAGAACGCACCCAGAGCACACCCAAAACACTCCCAGAGTACACCTTTGGGCAGGGTCACCGTGGTACTTAAGATTGGGCCAGAAACCTTTAGAAGTGCGACTCCTCTGCAGAGGAGTGGACCAGTTTAAACGACAGCATAATCCTGTAAACAACTTTGAATTCAATTTTCTGCGAGGGTCGCCGAGACGTTGTCGTGGATGTCGGTGGCGCCATGAGCATGGCAAACGTTGCAGATATCATCAATATACTCTGCTATGGGATATACATCGTGCGTGCGCCCGCTGTTGTCCCTTCACTTACAACACCGCTGGACACAATATCATTGTTTGACGAAAGGGATCAATCCGTGCAGACAGAGGCGCGCCCGCCAACATTTCTTCGAACATGCGAGCTCGGCATACGTGGTCGAAGGCCCCAACCCCGTCAACATTGAAGATAAAATTGGATGTGTGTCCGTACCAGGTAAACACGCACTGTTGTTCGGAATTGATGTTGGAATTGTTGCGCCAGCGCCTTGGCGACTAAACGTCGAAATGCATCACGGTTTGAAATCACAGTCACCCGTGAGTTTGGCTCCACAATAGCCGTAAGCGAAGAAGTCCACATAACATCTTTGATGACGAGCGGGATGTCTCGTATCGCCAGCCGGTTGGCGACTTCGCGCAAGGTTTCGGACGTTGTTTCGTTTTCTAGCAGATTTTGGAATGCTCGCACCGACTTCCCCACAAGTCTCCGCTGAGGCCCCGTTTTGTTTATTACATGAGTGTCGCGCCCCCCGTAAGCATTTTGGCTCAAGTGTTGGCTCAAGCGTCGGCTCAAGTGTCGGCTCAAGCCCAAGTTCGGCTTGCAAGCTTCACAAGCTCAACACACAATCCTTGCATTCAATATGTTTCGATCTCTCGCGCATTTGCAGCACCTGTTCAGGCATGTCTGGTTCAGTAGTAACAAAGACAGAGAGTGGAACACGCAAGCTCCAACCTCAAGGAAGCAACCCCGATGCTCCAGATCCCAAGGCAGCAAAAATGGAAACACTCATTGAACCTATTGACGACGGCGACACTTCGGACATGGAGGGAGAAGGAGAGCCGATCACGATGAAGGCAATGCAGAAGATGTTCAAGAAACACCTGGCACCAACAATGCGAGCGGTGCGAGATCTTGGACTTGAGTTCAAATCATTGAAGGACAACATCAACACCAACCTCGACGATATGAACACTCGCGTCACAAATATGGAATCAAATTTGGGCGAAATGGATGGCATTGTCGAAAATACGCAAAACGCATGACAGACTTGGAAGATACAGCGAAACAGAACATGAAGAAAATCCCATGAGAGTTTCAAGCATTGGGACACAACACGCCAAAGCCAACATCCAGGATTTCACGTAACATGGCGAATGAATACCACTACCACGGGAAGCGCGCTGTCACGGCGGTAGTTGGCAATTTGGACAATTTCGAGTCGCCGGAGGCCGCATCCGCATATATACGGACCGAGCTCAACAAGATTCCCGGGCCGATCCCCACAAATATTTATTCAAGAGGCTAGCTCAAGAACCTCATCTTCACGGAGTTCGGGACGATGCTCGACCGGGATACGGCAGTCGCACAATTACGTAGCGCGAAACTACAACGAGGACGAGGAGCCAATACAACATGGTGCACGCCAGATCGGGATACCGCAGAAAGGGCAGCTCGAAAATTATGTTCTGGTTTGAAATACATCTTGAAGCAAGACATTCGAAGAGCTAGAAACGTTCAACCCCAGCTGTGAGTGCAACCTGGGCTGCGGGTTTTTCCTTGCCACGAGACCATCACCCTGGGTTGCACTCATTTCGGTTATTTGTCAACCTTCATGCGTGGTTGCACATATGTCGTTCGTTGTTTTTCGACGTGGGAAGGAACCTTCACCCTTGGTTGCGCGCATAGATTTTCAGGGGGTTCACCCGGGGTTGCACATTTAGCTCCGGGAACTTTCACCCCGGGTTGCGCGCGCGTCTGGGGTTGAACGTTTTTCGCCCCCTGAGACATGCAGATCGAGTACAATATCCGAGTATCCGATAAAACGCTATATCAAGTACGCGTGGGTGGGCAATTTGCTCTTACAGCAAAGGTCGATGGCGTCACCAGCGAGCGCAGTTGGGAAGAAGATTGGAAAACATTTTGAAGAATTGCACAACAATGCCAATTTCTTGGAATTGCTGAATAAATGCGACGCGATTGCAAAGATCTTCCGCGGGCGCGAGAGGCGGCGCCAAAGGCACATCTAAAGGCCAATCTGGGAAGTAGGAAGTGCGGCGGGCATGGGGCGCCAGGAAGCCCAATGCCACGACGCCGACTGTTCACAATCAGCCGCGACATACTTTTTCAAAATTGCGAGTTGGATGTGCAGAGCTGCACGTGGGCAGCGTTTCGGGCAAAGATGCCGACCAACCACAAGTACCACCAGAGACTACCCATCAACACGCTTTTACAGATGCCACAGCCGGAAGCGCCACGCCCACACATGGTGGCAATTGGTTTGCGTTGGATCATCTTCCGCAGTTTGTTTCTACATCTTGCTCGGACGGCGATGACGCTAAGAGCACAACGCAAGATTATCATAGTTTTCCGGGGCAGGGCAGAGCTACCTTCGACCCGCGCTTCTTTTCCACGTCTCCTACGACCACATTATCTGCAATGAAAGTGGCGATGTTCATGAAGGCCGTTGGAAGCAAGGATGCCAACACAATACATATAGATGTCCAAATCGCTCATGCCATTCATTTGGGGGGGCAATTCATCGCTACCTGGAATGTCCAAGGACTTGGACAAGTTCAGAGCAAACTTGCAGAAATCCAACATCATGACAAGCAAACATACGTCTATTCTGTGCACGCAGGAGACCCACTTGGCAGAATCGAAGCACTTCACACGGGATGCTTTCTTGCTAATCCTGTCTGGTACGGAGCAAACTCACGAGCGAGGGGCACCTTTACTCGGGCGTCGGCCCCTTGGTCGCCCCGAACGCGTTTTTTTGCTTTATATATGTATTTATATATATATATATATATATATATATGTGAGAAAAGCGTTGCTTGACGGGGCGGGCAAAGCTCGGGCGAAACATGGCGACCATGATTGCGCCAGTGCTATTGGAGATTTTAATACACGACTGGGCGAAAAAATCCCGGATAATCGGGCGCGACGGGGGGCTACATGATGAAGACCACCGCCAATGCCAACAGGGAGTTCTTGATAGAGACGCGCCGGGAAACAGACGCCGCCGCTGCGAACGCCTACTTCGACCACCCACAAGGGCATTCGCATACGCACTACGCGCCAGCCCCAGGCATAGGGCCAAAAAGTGCCATCACAACACACTTTGCACAATTGGACTACTGTTTGATAGATACGGGGGCGCTCACAATGATAAGCGACATCTGGACCGACGGGAACACAGCACTGCCAACCCGACATTTTTTGATGATGATTTCCACGGATATATATATATATATATATATATATATACATATATATATATCGGGAAAGTGCGGCCGAAGCCATCTGCTCAGACATGCTGTTTAACCACTTTGCGAAGTTCCCCTGATATTGGGAAAGCGTACGCGCCCGCCTTCGAACGAGCTCTCCGAGGCGACGCCAGCGCTTTACCTTTGAATGAGCACGCAGACGCAGCGGCAGGAGCAATGACAATAGTATCAGAAGTTGCGACCGCCCCCAGTCGGAAGCGCAAACAACAATGGATATCGGCATACACGCTTGACTTGCTCAACCAACGAAACAACGAGCGAGAAGTTGGAGACGAGACGGGCGAAGCTGAACTAAACTAACCAATCAAAAAATCAATGCGCCCAGATAAGCGGAGATGGCTGGATAATCAAGTGGCGGGAGGGCCATGGCAAGCAGCGAAATCACTGCGCAAAAAGCTGTGGAAACACCCACTGCGATCAAGAATGCGGCCGGGGAGCCAGCGGACAGCGATCAACGGGCAAACACTTTAGATTAGTTTGAGCAGATCCAGTGGGACATCAAGTACGCAGATCTACATCCGGAGGTTTGTTCCCCCCCCCCCGGGGGCGCCCCCACCGACCAAGGCGAACAATTTCACGGTGGGCGAATTGGCGCAAGCAATGAAGTATTTAGCAATGGGAAAAGCACCTGGGCACGATGGGATATCACCAGAATTCTGGAGGGCGCTTCGTACGTCAACCACTGCTTGCACACATCTTTTGGAATTATGTCAGAAGTTCTGGGGAAATAAAAATATTCCAGATTCTTAGCGGGTCGCCACTGCGGGTCTGCTATACAAAAAAGGTGAAGCCAGCCTCCCAGAGAATTATCGCCCAATCTCTCCTCTCCCCGTGGGCTACACATCACCCGCATGGATGATCCAAAAAAGACTTCAACACAGAGGTGTTGAGAGCAGGATCTGGCCGACACAATTTGGGTCCAGACCAAAACGCAGCACGATAGACGCGATTTCAATCGCTCGCCGTATGATCGACGCCGCGAGTTGCCACTTATCGGAACAAAGTATGCGGAACGTTCATTTCTTTTGAAAGATCCCGCGACATCACTTCTTTTGGGAGATCGCATTTCTCTTTATGCCAGCGCCAGGCAACAACGCGCAGGCATTGCTCAAGGCTGGCCTCCTCTCACCATACTTGTCCATCATCCTTCAGACGGCCATCTTCTACGACGTCGACGAGACCTACAACAACATGGCGGTTGATTGGCAAGAGCCAGCTTGCATTGATGTGACCTGGGACAAAACAGTGGTGATGCAAATCAACGGTACTGGGATGGTTTACGATTCCTCGTCACCGCCGCTCAAAATTGCACAGCAGGCAGCGCATTTTGGGGGGCCGTTACACAGCGGCGCCGCAAGCAAACCCACTGTCTGAGAGGACGTTGACGAGCGCCCGTGGGAGAGGTTCACACAGCTTCGACGGCCGCAGCGCAGGGCCCACCAATGTGTCGTAAATTGCGCCGCGCTGCATGGCTCAATTCCCTGTTCCGTCCTAAGACATGTTGTTTTCATCAGTCGATTCCAGTGTTATTGGCGGATCGTTGTTGCGGATCGTTTCTGGCCCGAGCTTGGGCAAGGAAGAAGTTGATCCCGATCTCCCGGGTCGACTAGAGCGACTCGTCGTCACAATTCGCGTTTTCGTGTTTCCAGGGGGGCCGTTGGGTGGAGGAGCGCGCGAGGGAGGAAGAGGACTAGAGTCCAGCCACGAATGCAATCTCCCTTTTCATCATCGCCCTTGTCCCAGCATGTGCGCGCACGATCTATTTCCACAAGGGTTTGCGGTAAGATACGTAGGAAGGGTGTTCTGCCAAGTTCGGTGTTGATGTTGATTTCTAACCGCACGTCCATTGCGTCGATTGGTCTACTTGTTGAGGAGTTCGGCGATGCCCGGCCAACTACTTTGATGAGTAGATACGCGCCAGCTTTCTTCAGTCGAAATTGTTTGTGGTGCAGGCCCCATCTGCGGAATGGCCGGCGGAGATTGGGCAAGTGGAGTTGGTGATGTTAATGTCGTTTTTCGACACGGTTGTTGTTGAGGCAGTGGTGTTCACATTTGTTCGTGCACGCTTGGGCATTTAAGTGGGTTTCCCAATTGCGATCGCGTAGCATACGATCTCCAGTCCGCGAACGGTTGCATTCAGCGTAGCATTTTCATCCAGTGGGGGCCTAGGGAGTGCCCCCTTGTTTATAAAGCACATTATCCAATCATGCGTTCGAAGCGACACTTTCAACACATACGCGTCAAAGTTTCCAATATGTCGCATGCCCGGGAAGCATTAACCAAATGAATTGAGCATAGCATCGACAATCGCAGAAGGGTGAAATGTCAGAAATTATTCGGAGCAGAGTTGTATCATGTCTTATTCCATACATGTAACGACTGGGATATCGTCGTGTTTCCCATTTCTTCCAATCGATTGGCAGGTCAAACGCACACGCGACGTCAAACACATGTATATATATATATATATATGTATATGTATATATATATATATACATATACATATATATATATATATATACATATACATATACATATATATATATATACATACATACATACATGCATACATGAATCCTTTAGTATATTTTCAACCATGGCATCACGACATCACACGGAAAAAAACACCGGATATCCGAATGTAGTTGCCGCCGGTTTCATTAATTGTTTTGGTTTGGCCTCCGCCATTTATCCTAACGTACGGTTTCAAGTCTAGCTTATTTCTGGCCGCCGGTAGCATCGCTAAGTTTATTATTATATATATAGATCAAATTTCCAACGATCTGCAATTTCAGTCCCAAGGTATTCCCAAAAAGCAAGGTACAGAACAAAAGTATTTCCCAGCCGTCTATATATATATATATATATATATATATATATCAACGTATGTATACATGTATATGTGTATGTGTGTGTGTGTGTGTGTATATATATATATATATATATATATATATATGCATGCCTATGTCGACACACCCTCCACACAGCCACGTAACGCCCAAATATTGGTGTCCACAACGATTGCACAACTTCCACCCCCATTTTCACACGCTTCGTGGCCTCAGAAGGGGCCCCAGTGAAAGCTCAAGCGGTTGCTGTCGCACGGCAGCACCGCACACATGTTAGTACACTTTTCTAAAAAATTCGAAATTAGATGGGGAGGCCGACCGATTGTCCAAGCCGTTGCGTTCGCATGGATTAAACGAATTTCGGCGTAGTTCTCCACGTGTTGTTGCTTTATATAGTATAAAAAGCAAATTTGAAAGCTCAAGCGGGTGCGTTCGCATGGCACAAACGCCCCCATGGCAGCTTATCTTTTTCATTTTGTGGCCCCATTGGGAATTCCACCGCAAGCCCACGGAATTGCGGTCGTGTTGCACAATTACACACATGTCCGCACACCCTCACACGTTTCGTGGCCCGATCTCTACCGAAGGCACGGGCGGTTGCATTCGCATGGTACCACCGCGCCCATTTCCGCATGCTCTTCGTATGTTTCGTGGCCCCAACAAACCCAGGGAGGTCAACCGGAATAACACCTTGCAACATTGGATTCAGCATCGAAAAACCGGTTTCGGCATCCGCACAACGGCTTCAATCGGTATCATAATACTGATATCGGTATATACAAGACCGGTTGCGATATCCATTTTTGCCGGTTTCGGTATCCTTCGACAGCAGATTCGGGTATCTATGAAAACCGGTTTCCATATCCATCCACCAAAACATGTTTCGGTACGCATCGGTTTCGGTATCACCGACAACGCTTACGGCATTCACCAGCATGTGTCCTGCTACGGTAACCGTCGTTTTTGTTTCTGCCGGATTAAACGAGAAGGCCGCTTCAGCGGAGAGCTGGAGAATCCGAGATGGATCCGTTTCTTCTCGCGCGGGTCAATTGGCGCTATAAAACGGCATTAGATTAATGATGACGATCTGCCAGATGATAAAGAGATTGTTTGTGAACTCAATGGCGACGACTTGCTCGACGAAACCGAAATTTACCTCGTTGGACCATGCCAATCTGGATTTTCCCATCTTTATTTTTTTTGCGTCATTTTGATTCAAGAAATTGTAACTCAAGGAAAAAAATTGGCTCCAACCAGGTTTTGGCTCAAACCACGCCCATTGACCGCCAAAACAATATCAACTTACCATTCCGCGCATCACGCCAAATGTGCCGAATATGCAGCAGAGAAACATATAATCTCTTCGCCAACAAAGATTGGTAGTCGTTGCGTGGAATCCCCTCATTGCAGTCCGATGCAACAAAATGACGGGGTTGGAAACCGCACCCGATTCTCAACGTGAACATGCCTTACCAGCTGACAACCCCGCTTAATGGACTTCAACAACGTGGACGATGAAGACCTGTGCCTCCACCACAAATACCAAGCGCCCATGCTGCAGTAATTATGGGAGCGACAAACACGAAGTAACTACGGAACTACCTCGCTCCAGTTGTGAAGGCATCTTAATAAATTTCAGGGCGCGATTTAACAGATTTCAAACAATCAGTGGAAGCCAGCATAGAACAAAACATCTCCATCACAAGATTGAAGACGATGTCGATTCTCTACAAAACCAAAAAAAAAAAAACATTCACTTCGCACACCGCCGGACAACGGCAACATCGAGGTCTATGGGTATATCTTTGGCAACCGGCCTACATTCACTTTACACCCTTGTAGTTGGGGGTCTGCCGCAAAACATCTTTGCAGATGCTAAAAAGAGATGGCCCAAATATTGGAGAACACTCATTGTCCAGCCCCTTCCAAAACATATCAAAAAAGGCTCTTGAAGAAATATCCAAAAACATTTTGTTCCTCGAGTTCCCATCCGAGACGCTTTCCCAACAAATTCTGCCAATTCAAGAAGCACGTGGGAATCAAAATCCCAGAGAAAAATCTCGCCGGGTTTAGTGCAACACAGACGCTCCCATGTCAGCATTATTAAGCTTACGATATATCTTGACCCAGTGGGATTTTGAGAAAAAATTCTGAAGGTCGACGGGGACATCGGTATTTTCAGAGCTGGGAACAAACCAATATTGAAAACAACACTGGAGAATTGAAAAATTAAGTTGGCGTACTTGGATCAAACATAGGAGGTATGGGACGAACATCAAAAAGCGGCAGAATAGAAAGATACGCAACACAAAATCAATGAAAGATTGGAGAGGAGCGCGGCCAATTCATCAGAAGGGGTGGGCACAGGTAACCCCGCACAATGACGACGCCAAAAACGCACAAACATAGCCCCACCGTCAGGGAACAACAGCGTCTCCGAGATATCGAATTCACTACTCAAAGTTGCAACATGGAATATCAAAGCTTTAACGGAGGAGAAATTGGTTGAAATTCGCCGGCCCAACGGGCCAGAGCGTGCTAAGATCTCCGGCACCTGGTTAACAGTATTTCTACTTCGCGCGCGCGGGGCGGCCCGTGGGGGTCCCCGGACGAAAAATACCCCGGCAAGGTCCCGGCAAGCTCGGGTCAGAGATGCCGGAGTTCTGCTACAGGGCCCCAGGACAAGCCAAGAGGCCCCCAAGAAGCCTCCAAGACGGTCCAAAAGGGCCCCGAGACGGCCAAAGATCGCCCGAAGACGCCCAACAGGGCCCCAAGACAGCCGAAGAGGCCTCCAAGACGCCCCAAGGGCCTTCCAAGAGGCCTCCGAAGAGGGCACCAAGAGGCCAAAATCGTTGATTTTCATGGTTTCTATGTTTTTTGCGTTCTGGCTTTTTCGGCTTCCGGACGCTCCAAGACAGCCCAAAAGGCCCCCAAGACCGCTCCAAGACGGCCCACGAGGCTCCCAAGACGGCCCCGGAACGGCCCAGGAGGGCGCCCAAGACGGCCCAAGTGCCGCCCAAGACGGACCAAGAGGCGCCAAGACGGGCCCAAGAGGGGCTCAAGAGGGGAACCGAGAACTGAAAAATCGAGCCCTCCGCCCCAGAAGGCGCCCAGGAGGCCCCAAAAAGGCCCCAAGAGACCCCCAAGAGGCCCCCAAGACGCCCCAAGAGGCGCCCAAGAGGCCCAAAAGAGGCCCAAAAGAGGGCTCAAGAGGCCCCAAAACAGCCCCCAAGAGGCCCCAAAACTCGGCTAGCCCACAACGGTGCCACAATATGGGCCGGCGGAATGAGCGAAACGATTAAATAACAACGCACATGGGTAATCACAACATTCAATTATTATGCGCACAAGAAACACGACAGAAACAGGCAGACATTTACGATTTCAATGGATACTTAATTTTACTATCAGGTGCAGAAGGGGAGGCGCAATCCTTCACTGGAGTTGGGTTCATTATTTCAGAATCGCTATGGAAGAGAAGGTGATCGTATACATAAGTATCGGACAGAATAGTTTGGATCAAGATCCGAATGGAGAAAACACGTTCGGAATATTCTGTGTTTACGCCCTTCCAAACCCCGCCCAGCCCAGAGAAGCTGCAATGTTATGCCGATCTCGATATGGAATACAGGAGTTGCTTTGCAAACGCTGGAAAGATTATGTTTGGGGACTTGAAAGCACGAGTCGGGCGAGCACGCAATGGAGAAGAACATATTATTGGGGATTACGGTTGGGGCAGAGAAGCAACACATGCAGTAGAAACTCCCAACCGAGATTTGCTAATCGAATTCTGCGACGGCCTCGATTTGAAGATTTCGCACTCGTTCTTCAACCGGCCACTTGAGGAGAAGATCGTTGTCATCGAGCCTGGCGCGAGTTTCATCGGGGAGATCACAAAAAGCCAGTATAACATATTGGACATGCTTCTTTGCGATGATGTCATATAATCGCAAATACAAGATATGAAGAGCCATCGACAAATACCATTGGCTACAGACCATTACCTTGTTACCTGCACCATGACATGCAAATAAATTGGAAGCACCACGCGAACACCAACACGCAAGAGTCGCACGCGAAGCTCTCCGGGACCACGGGCTACGACTACTATATGCAAAAAGATGTGTGGAACTATCGGAAGATTTCCCAACGACGTTAGAAACTGTAGAAAACCTATGGGAACAAGGGGCGCGGGCGGCTCAAGCTGCTACCAATGTACTTCCACCAGCTTCAACTGAAAAGAAAAGACCATAGATTAGCAAACGGACGTTGGATTTAATTGATGAGAGGAACAGGGCACGACAAGCAAGCAAAATTCAAGAAGAGAAGCGCTTACTCAAACAAGTACGACAATCACGCAAACAAGACAAATCATCTTGGATTGAACGGCGCATCGCAAATTGAAATTGGGATGCCATACGCGCTCATTGCCGAGCACGCCCGCGCAAACAAGGACGCCTACAATTCCTGGCGGGGGAATTGGTGGAGAGTTCCGGACGGGCAGACACGATGGCGGAGTTCCTGGAAAAAGTGCGATGGAGAATACGACCAGCATCAGTATTACCGACGGACCACTTGGGGCCTACATTGCCAGTCTGCGAAGCGGCACTCACACCGCAAGAGGTTGGGAAAATTGACAAAAAAACTCAAACGGAGCAAGTCTGCTGAAGCGGACGGGATTCCTGCAGAATACTGGAAGGCAGTGGCCCGAACTCCTGGCGGCATCGAATGGCTTAGGAAGTTATGCAACGCATGCTGGTCAGAGGAAGCTGTTCCCCACGCTTGGCGGCGCTCGTCGGCAAGCACAATATACAAAAACAAAGGGCCCGTGCACATCTGCGACAATTACAGACCAATCAGCTTACTTTACGTGGCGTATACAATGGTGGCAAGCTTACTTCTAAAACGATTGCAAAATGCTGGCGCTGAGGACCGGCTCGATGCAACACAATTTGGCTTCAACAGGGGGCGCGGCACGGCATATGCAATACATATGGTACGAAGGCATATAGAAGTATCAAACATACGGCGAAACGGTGGCTCAACATTCGTCGCGCAAGAAAGCCTTCGATTCAATTAATGTGGACGCGATGCTCGCAGCTCTTGGAAGGTTTGGTATCCCCACGCGCATTTTGGCAATTATCAAAAACATATATACTAACAGGAAGTTCTGTGTCACGGATGGTGGGCATAAGTCGAAAGAGAGGCCGCAACATTCAGGCATCGCGCAGGGATGCCCCCTGTCACCGCTCTTGGTCGTGATGGCGATGACGGTGGTAATGTGCGATGCGGCGGAACTCCTCGACAAACAATCAAAACTTTCGCTCAAAAGTGGTATTCTATCAATTCTGTTGCACGCAGACGATACTTTGATTTATGGCAGAAATCAACGAGACGTCCAAAACTTGTTGAATGCGGTCGCCACCGCTGGGGGGCAAGTTGGCATGGAGCTGCATTGGGATAAGTTTCAAATACGTAAACAACAATATGGAGCTATTTACGCCTCACGGGGAACAGATACATGCAAAAGACAAGTTCGTACACCTTGGGGCTACAATCTACAATACTGGACACATTTACGCAGAATTGAACAAACGACTGGGGCAGGCTTGGGGGGAATTCTGCAGGTATGCGAAAGTATGGAAGCACACCTCAATCAGCATCAAAAGGAAATTACAAATTTTCCAAGCGATGGTCATAAGCAAGGTCTTGTATTCCCTCAGCTCGGCATGGTTCAACAAAGCCGAGAAACGACAATTGGACAGTTTCCACGCAAAGTGCCTCAGGAAAATATTGAATATCACCCATTCGTTCATATCCAAAGTATCAAACAAGATCGTTTTGGAGAAAAGCCAAAAATTGCCTTACACATCGTAATTATTGCAACAACAACTTCAGCTATTTGGGAACATTGGCCGGAGCCCTAATTCTCATGCGCTGCGTGCCGCAACGTTTCAATATGATGGCCTCGCGCCGGTTACGATACTTTGCAAACGTGCGCGGGGGAGACCAAAAAGAGAATGGGCAGCAGGATTGTTATCATTTATTTCTCCTTGTTTTCCTAGCTCTGCAGCTTTAATGGGCACTCTGCTAGACAACAAAAAATGGGACGCGTTAGCAATCAAAGTTTCCAGGCCAATTGAATGCGGAGAAGACGAATACCTATGATATGCAGTGCATGGCTTGTGCGTCTTGGCAAGACACAAATACATCATCATTTTCCTCCTCCGCCTCCTCCTCCTCCTTCCGCCTTCCCGGCGCGCATTTGGCGCGTCCAGGCCACTTGGGCACGCGTTTGGCGTGCAATCGTATGTTCATCATTTTCCTCCTTCTTCTTCCCTCCGTCCGCTCGGCGCGCATTTGGCGCGTCCAGGCCAGGTTGGCGCGCGTTTGGCATGTCGCTCTAGTTTTCCTTGCCCACGCGCTTTTGGCGTATGGTTGCTTCGTTCGTTCCTTTGTTTCACCATCCTCTTGCCTTGGCCCCAGGATCGCGGCGCCCGCTGCCGGCGCTCTGCGAGAGGTGTGGCTATGCAGGCGTGGTATCACGGCGCATCTCTCTCATACTGCGGTGGTGGGAGGTGGGGGGTAGACTCTCGGAAAGAGATGGTTTTCGCTTGCTCGAGGCCTAGGCACGGAGCACTTCCGCTCGACTGGCAAGCTTGCCAAAGAGTGCGAGCCCCCCCCACGCACGGGGCGCGAGTACTTGAAGGCAGTCGAGAATGGACGAACTCCAGGCCACACGAAGTTGGCACAGGAGGTTAACGGCCTGAGGTGATTGAGGAGGGAGCGCGCAGCGCAGAGGCTAATCAAAAGCCTTCCTTCTCCTTCTTACGTTCCTCTTCCCCGTCCCCCCTTCCGCCGCGTCTCCTCCCCGCAGCAATTTTGAGGTTCATACCGATCTCAGCGAGCTCTTTGGAAGTTCCATTTCTGCGTTATCCTGGGTCCGTTCCGTTGGGAAGGATATTCCATACATCGTGGCGATGCGCATTCAGCTTGGTGCAGCATTCGCCATTCTTTCGACGTCCAAACCCTAAGTTTCCGCATCGTTGCTGTGTATATATATATATATCGTATGTAGTTTTATCATAACTATGCACAATACAATTTATGATGTGGATACATAACGTGTGTATATATAGATGGGAAAGTACATGAGGACAGAAAGGGGCACTCAGGGAAGATGGGTGAAGACGTAGGACAGGTGAGAATGGAACATGCATGACTTGCTCCCGTCGCTAAGGTCCGCCGTGGACTGGGACACGTTCAGCGACGAGAAGATGACACGTTTCCTCAAGCATAACTTTATGTGTTGAAAGGAGGTCGCACATGTGATTTGGGGATTCCTGCTTACTTATTCAATTCATGTATGTTCTCCCAAAAATGCAGCATTGCCTGACCCCTCAGAAAAGCCAACATGAATTTGAACAACAATTGGAGAAATACTGCAAGAACGGCCCGCAGAAGGACGACGTCACCGGCGCTGATATATCAGCACAAGGGTTGCACCACACCAAAAACAGTAGGCACTTAACATTACAAACAATAGTATCTTTGAAATATGCATTCCTGCAGGTACACTCAATTTATCTTGGGACAAAGGCACGAGAACGATTCCTTGAAGAACGATATTGCGACATGTGCAGACCCAGAGATGCGACTGGCATACCTGCACACACGCAGATCGACCTCAAAGGCAAAAAGGACGCCTTCGGCATTGGAAAACAACTTTCCCGCGCCCAAGAACGAATCGGATGCTGCAGCGGAGGTGTCTCTGCATATACGTGCGGCTGTTGACAGGCCGACGGCGGAACGTCTGTGGAAGTTATCATTGCGGAAACGTCTGTCACTACAACAGGACATACGGATATATGTTCGCAACTGTTCGCAATCACTTGCACACACCGAACGCACGCATATATACACGGCCATGTCACACACATATGTGCATGCACATAGATGTGCAAGCACATGCATTTCTATGTGCATGTGAATGCACACACACCATGCGTATGTATTGAGACCTCCGGCTTCTGACCGCCCTCACAGGAGGTCGATCTTGAAGCTGCGATTGAAGGCGATCGCGATCCGCATTCAGGACAAGGTCGGCACTCATCTTCGTCATTTGGGCCTTCCACGGGCCCTCCTCACACTGCGGCTAAACGGCTGAAGGTGGAGACCAAGAAAAAGGAAAGCGACGTGGACCCTGAACGAAATGGAGAACCCCTGGGGTGGTTGATGCAAAACTGCAAAACAAATGGACACAAGTGGGGGAACCAAGACGCACAAAGAAACGATTTGAAGAACTCGTGCGTGAAGATTTGAAGGACAAACACGTGCACATCGGCGTGTTCCGCTCCCGCATGAGCAGCGATGGTATTATGGACGAATGTGTGATTGTCAAATGCAAACAACACAAAAGTGCAAATGGGACGGCATGCCGCGGACAAATGATGTATGAAATGCGGAATTCTAGGGAGGCTGGAACGGGAGCGGGAGGGGAGGAAGGCGGAATGGGAGGAAACCGGAAGGGGAAGAATATGAACGGGAATGGGAGGAATGGGAAAAAGCCGGAATGGGAGGAATGGAGAAAGCCAGAAAAGGAGGAAGCCAGAATGGAAGGAAGCCGGAATAGGAGGAAGCCGGAAGGGAAGGAATAGGAACGGGAGTGGGAGAAATAGGAAGAAGCCGGAATGGGAGGAATGTCAGGAAACCGGAATGGGAGGAAGCCGGAATGGGAGGAAGCCAGAATGGAAGGGGAGAAACAGATGTGTCGGTGGATACCGAAACCGATGCCGATGGGTACCGAAACTGGTGTCGGTGGATACCGAAACCGGTGTCGATGGATACCGAAACCGGTGTCAATGGATACCGAAACAGGTGTCGATGGATACCGAAACCGGTGCCGATGGATACCGAAAACCGGTGCCGATGGATACCGAAACCAGTGTCGTGGATACCGAAACCGTGGTTTCGATACCGAAACTGTTGCTCAGATACCGAATCCGGTGTCTTTCGGTATGGCACCACCGCGCCCAATTCGGCACGCCATTCACAGGGTTCGTGGCCCCATAAGGAATTCCACCGAAAGCAGTACCTACAATGTAGTATTCGCAGCTGCGTATGGTCAGGTTACTACTCAGGTTACTAATATCGTTTCTTCGCTTCCGATGGCTACCTAAGGTCTCAAGGTGGCCCCAGAATGGCCCTAAGAAAGACCCAAGAAAGCCCCGAGACGATTCCAACAGCGCCCACGAGCGTTCCAACAGCCCGAGGTGCACCCTCCCCCTTCGGTATGATGGAGTACGCAATACGAGTTGGAGTTGCTAAAGCAGCACAGAAGAAGCTACTTGAATTCTTACCACAACTCCCTCTCTACACACTGCTTGGTTATTTCTAAATGATTTGCGCCGTGCCGCGCCTCAATCACATTCTCCGCACAACGCCTCTTGACCAAGCACATGACGCCCATCGTCACCACATGTTATGTCGTGCCAATGCGCTACACAATATACCAATGGGCGTGGCCTTGGTGGGGCTACAACGCTTGCTAGCCGCGCCAACAGCAGGACAATAGTGCACCGATGCTGGATGGCGCACCAAACCAACGTGGGATGAACAGCCACCACGGTCAGACAATGCAAGAGTCATGTTGGGATAATGGTGCCATGGATGGCAATTCCATGCGAATGCTTCTCTGGGCAAGTCTGCCCACCTAAACTTTTGATGGGATTTTGCGCCTCCGGATAGCCGGAGGAAGGCGGCCTCACCCGGGAAAGCAAGATATGTATCTTGCATTCTTTCTCAGCCATATGGCTCCTCGCTAGTCCTGATATGCTGAAATTCGGAACGACGAGTTTCAACGCGCCACGCAACGGCGATTGAGCAGGCTGCGTTGAGGGCCCAGACCCACATAGACACTCAGAACCGGCAAATGGAACAGGCAGGCGCATACATTCGAGACACATTGAGCTCACGAATTCATGGAGACAAGTTTTCGGAGAAGCGGGTGGTAATATTCCTGACCGCAATGTGGAACGAATTTGCGCTGCAATGCAGATTCTTGCCCCCCCAGTCATCAACGGAGAAATGACTTAGTGGTCCCAGGACTCATAACTGCGTAGGAATGGTCATTATTCGTTGAACCCCAGTACACGACAGAGCACGGCACGGCAGGGGATGAGCACCAACGAGGGGGCATTGCCGGAAGCAGCGGAAAGGAAGAATAATACTACGCACCACGGAAAATTTTGGGAGAGCGGTTTGGGACCCGTGTCCCCAGGCCGCGAAGAATACGAACCTCCCATGACGACGCCCCGTCTCCCGCGTAGGACGTTCGCGCCCCCAGTTACAAGCTACCCCCACCGACTTCGACATCCGACCTTCCGCATCCGCCCGCGCCCGCCAATATGCAGGATGCCCATGCTCCGCGGACGCCAGCGGCCATACTTACAGCATCTCCAACGCCCGAGGCGGGCCGCCCCCCCCCGTTTAGGCACGGCAAGAACTCACCACGGCAGACCGCCAGGGGCGCTGAAGAAGGAACCCTTCTCGTTGGGGAGGGGCTCGGTGTTCCTTGATTGTTCTACAGCTTGCCTTAGGTTTTCATGGGGTTTTCCATGGGAGATCGAAATTCAATGTATGGGGAAAAGGGGCCTCGTTCCTTATTTAGGGTTCCTTTGGTCAACGCCCTGACTGTACTTTCCAGGCCACTTGCAAGGACGACTTCTAGACGAACTAGCGACCTTCTTTGCGACGGCCCCGCGGATGGAACGAGTCTGTTGCGCCATCGCGGTGGGCCATTACCAAGCCTCAAACATTCAACGGCACTTGCACCGAACCCACTGCAGAACTCGTCCGATTGCCCCATGTAGGAAAACAAATTATCTGAGACGACGTCGACGATAGACGGATCGACGGGGACAGTGCGCCAACGGACGCAGGAGTTGCCCCTTCCGCTCATCCTGCGCACGCCGACGATCCAGCGGAGCCAAAGTCGGGCAATGTCTTCCCATGCCCGCTCCGAGATCTACCGTGCCAACGGCCGTTTGGCGATGCATGGGGTCCCTGGAACTCGAAGTTGAACTCAGCAAATCATCCACAATGTGTCCAAAGCCACCTCGAAGGTTCCAGGGGAAGCTTCACGCGAGCGTTCGGGACCGCATGGCACAAGTAGCGCCGCCAGCCCAACGCAGAAGCTCCACAGAAACTATTTTCCTGACCCCCCAAAAAGCTCTTGCGGGCGACCGACGACGACGACGAGGATGCAAGGAAACAACAATTTTACGAACGAATGCGCAAGAATGGGCTTCACTCACACGTGATTCTTCGGACGAGCCCGCCAGACATCGACGCCGACACAACACCCAAAACAACACCGCGGATGACTCTGCAAACGCCAGACGGCGGAGGGCCGCCGAGACGAAGGTTCGCTTACGCGAAATCGCCCTGGCCAAAATGTTCTTGATGTCTGATGGTCTAGCCCCAGGAAGTACCGACACATTGAACGAGCTCCGCAATCCGGACCCCCGCCCACACTACCCGACCGCACCGCAACGCCAAATTCACTGCGCCAGTCCGGCTGGACAGGCAACATTTGGCAAAAGCTTTGCGGGCGGCAGGGCGCGGGCCAGCGTCCGATTTGGGAGGCGCGTGGCATGAGCAGGCACGCGCGTTGCAAGATGACGACAATTTGTAATCCATCTTCGGCAATCTCGCTGAATCGCATACCCGCGCGACGCGCCGGCAGCGGTCGGAGCAGGCATTCGGATCGGCCAAATGACGGCGCCCAGGACGGATCCCAGAAGGGCGCTAAGAGTCCGCCGGCCCTGTCGGCGCGCGGCGCTACCCGCCCTTTCCCTGAGACCCCCCCTCCTTCTCAAGGGCGCCAACCAAAACGAAAATGAGCAACGTCGTAAATGCGTCGAAGGGAAGCCCCTTCCCTTCGATCCCCTCCCCGCCGCGGGCGGGAGGGGGGGTCCCGGGAAGGGTCCTGGGGGGGGGTCCCGGGGGGGGTCGCCACCCAGATACGCATCCCCCTTTGCGGCTTTTACAAAGAGGCCCTCTGTAGATGCGCTGGAGGAGGGGGGTTCGCCACGACGGATCCGCAAGAGCGCCCCTAGACGGCCCCAGCCCCACAAGACAGCCCAAGAACCCTTAAGGGCGGCCAAAAGGGGTACCCAGATGGGTCAAAAGAGTGCCAGAAGGACTCTCAAGAAGGCCCAGAGAGGCCTTCTCCTCCTCCTTTTCCTCCTCCTCCTCCTCCTCCTCCTCCCCAACCTCCCCTGCTTCCCCTCCTCCTGCTCCTCCTCTGCCTCCTCCTCCTCCTCCTCCTTCTTCTCCTGCTCCTCATCCTCATCCTCCCCCCCCCCCTCCTCCCCCCTCATCCGCCTCCTCCACTCCTCCTCCTCCTCCTCCTCCTCCACCTCCTCCTCCTCCTCCTCCTCCTCCTCCTCCTCCTGCGCCTCCTACCCCCCCGCGCTCGTTTTCATCTTCGTCGTCTTCAAGGTCGGCGGCACCGGCTTTAAGGCCTTCGCAATATGCTCAGAAGACTCGCGTGCAAAGCAATAGCCCAAAATACAGAGACGCATTCATGACAACAACGGCGCCGTTCCACTTCGCGCTGCAAATGCGGGCTGGGACCAAAACTCCAACCGACATCTTACAATGCACGACGAACAACGACCCGGACACCATCATTCTGAGTTTGGTTGGGGCGGGGCGTTCGATAACGTGAGGCGGGCAACTTTCCTCCAGAAAATCCACTCCACGCCGGAATTACAAGCCGTGTTGCCACTGGTGCGCATGTTGTACTCTACCGAATCACGCTTCCTCTGAACAGAAGCGAATGGATCAACCCACGTGATCACCCAAGGGGACGGCAGGGAACAAAGGTGCCCAGTGATGTCCGCCTTCTATACTCTCGCACAACACGACGCTCTAGCTAAAGCGGCACGCGATCTCCTGCCCACTGAAACGGTCCTCAGCTATTTTGACGATTTCTACATCATCACAACCAAGGAGCGCGCGACAGCAGCGTTTCGAAGTGTAGCGGAAAGCGTCGAAAGGCACAGGAGTGCGATCACATCTCGGGAAATTAAAAAGATGGCGCCGGCGAGGGGGGGAAGCCCCCGCTGCCATCCAAGGTTTCCCGACGTGTGGAAAGATACAACGAGCCTGCCACGAATGGTACCATTGCCTTCGGCACGCCCCAGGGGAGCCAGGAGTTTGCGACTGCCCCTACGGACGAACGGATATTGAAAAAGAAGCGGTCAGTGGCAGAAACCGCTTTGCTGAAGGACTCCCAGGGCGCATGGAACATGCCGCCCATGTCCGAAACACTCTGGGGGGCCCATCCAGCGCATGGCTTCGTGCCATGCCATCCCAACCAATCTACGTTATGACGCCTCTTCGGCTCCAAACGGCAATCCGCAAACGGTTCCGCTGGACGCTGCCGCTGTCCACAAGCCAATGCGGACATTGCAACCAAGAGTGTGATAAGTTGGGTAAGCATGCCGTGTTTTATCCCGCCGCCTCAAAGCGCGGTCAGTTCCTTTGGAGCGGGTTTGGAAGAAGTCAAGCTGGCGTTCATGTGCAGGAGAACGTACTGTTGCGAGACACGGCACTCCCGAATATACTTCTTACAAACGGTTGGCAAAGCGAGATGGTCGTGACAGGACTGCCGATTGCCAATCCACCATGGCGTGCCGTTGGCCATCGATGTCACTATGGTCTCGCCGTATCATGCGGACGGCACGGCAAAGAATGGAATAGCTACGCGACTTGGAGTGTCGCTCGGGCGTTCTTACCTCATTAAAGTGAGGAATCTTCTGTGTGGGGAAGCAGTGAGGCTCATCGAATCAGCAGCTTCAGCAAAGGCTCGGTCAATGCCCATGCCGCTGCAAAAATCTGCGGTGCAGTCATGGCGCTCCCTGTGGTTGACCATGCTCAGCGTAGCAGCCAAAGACGCTTTAGCCGCCACGCTTGTGTCGGACGTAAATGGGCAACTGGACTGGAAAAACGGTCCCGACCCGTTGCCCGTCAAATGGTGGCTGGACGCAGAAGCGCGGCAGCCTCCTCTCTCCCCTCCTCCTCCTCCTCCTCCTCCTCCTCCTCCTCCTCCTCCTCCTCCTCCTCCTCCTCTTCGTCTTCCCCTTCCTCCTCCTCCTCCCCCTCCTCCTCCTCCTCCTCCTCCTCCTCCTTTTCCTCCTCCTCCTCTTCGTCCTCCCATTCCTCCTCCTCCTCCTCCTCCTCCTCCTCCTCCTCCTCCTGCTCCTGCTCCTGCTCCTGCTCTCCTCCCTCCTCCTCCTCCTCCTCCTCCTTTTCGTCCTCCCCTTCCTCCCCCTCCTCCTCCTCCTCCTCCTCTTCCTCCTCCCCCAGAGTGCATCGTAAGGCTTGTCTTGGTTCCCAGCATGCCCTGGTGGACCCTGGCAAGAAGAACTCCAAAGCGGTCCTACAAGGTAAGCACCCGAACAGACTTCTCAAGTTGGGTCACGGGAGGTTTCCTGGAGGGGCGGCGCGAGAGCTTGCCAGGGGTTTTGTGAAGCCTCAGGGGCCCAGCAAAGAGGAACCAAAATTGGGCCCGATGTAGGTTGTCTTGCTGTTATCTGTCTCGCCGATTCTCTCCAAGCCTGTGGGCCAAATGACCTCGAACCGCGGACCTTGGGAGAACGTCTGGATCGATCTGAAGACCTGGCGTCCGACGAAGATTCACACGGTTGAATTTCCTCCTGGAGGGCCCTGTCGCTGGTCCCTGGCAGGTCTTTGGCCTTCCTGCCAGAGGTCGAAAATGATCCACACGGATTGCCCCCCCCTGGTCAGGGTTTTCTTCTGACTGTCGGACCTCTCTCTCTGACTCTCTCGCGCTATCCCTCTCTCTTTCCCCCAGTGGCGTGCGATTTTCCTCCTCCTCCTCCTCCTCCTTTTCGTCCTCCCCTTCCTCCTCCTCCTCCTCCTCCTCCTCCTCCTTCTTTGCCGCTGCTTAACGGAGATTTGTCGGCACTCCGTGCCCTACGGTCTCCACTGCCAGGCCACGCCAGCGCGCGTGCGCTCAAGGCGAAGTTGGCGATGGGAGGGAGGAGCAGATTTGGAGACCAGTGTCTCCTTAATACCGGCACTGGCCAGACAGCACACACGAGATCTCCATCCACGAAGTCGGTGTGGTGCACGATTGAGATTTCAACACCACTGATGGGTTATGTTGGGCTTGACCTTACAGAAATTTGTCGCGCATGGAGTCTTGCGTGAAACAACGGATATGCTGGAGATTCCTTGCGAATGTGCGCAGGATTGGACGGCATGGGAGCAGGTAGATCAATGAGTGAAGCAAAGCTGCCCTCGCTAGAGCTTTCCCTCCCCCGTTCTCCTCCTCCTCCTCCTCCTCCCCCTCCTCCTCCTCGTCTTCCTCCTCCTCTTTTGACGCTGCTGAGCTGGCTAGCGGGGGGGGGGAACTTCCCGCGTTTGAAAGGCTACACCCGCAAACCGATCATAAGTAAAACCGTGGGTAGCCGCAGGTAAAATACCAGAAGGTTAAGCAGCGGCTGGCAAATTAACCAGCGCCACAAGAGGATGACGAGGAGAAAGAAAGAGAACGCAATTCACATTTCACCGTCCAATCTTACCTCCGTTTATCTGCAACGTCCAGATGAGTAGTGCCGTCGTTGGTGAGGGTCGCTGCAAGAGCGTCGCGTACCGTCACTGATAGCATCGTAATCTACCTGGCCTAGATTTCGCTGCCGCTGCTTGGTCGATAATCTCCAATGCCTGGGCATTGAGGCGGCCTCCAGTTTCCACGGCAACCACGAACAACTTCAGCTGGGGGCTGCTCACGAGCTCCTGGTACGTCGTGGTCTTTTATCCGAATGGCCCAGGTAAACGATTTCCCTGGTTGGACCGCAGCCTGCAGGAAGTGAGTGCCATCGGCGTGGAAGTAGGGTATCATCGTAACATGGATTGCGATGTGTAGTCTGGCGAGGATTTGCCCTAGGCATGCAGAGACGGTAGTGAGGCATCCTAGGGGTAGCATTGCGAACTGCTGTAGTTAGGCGCGTCGTCGGGCTGGGGGAATTTGCCGCAGACGCAGCGCGAGCCGGCCTGTTCTTCGGCAGACTTGCAAATTGTGTAGTCATGTTTTTCCTGCTCTTCCTCCCCCTTCACCCCTAACTTTTTAATACATTTCGGCTCGCCCGTCAAGCCCTCGATTTTCGCATCTCGCCGCATCCTGTGGTAGACCAGCGGAACCTCCGTCGCAATGCCATTTGAAGCCTGACTGGCGACATGGTAAAAGCTGGATCGCTTGGGATGGCCCGCAAGAACGCCCCAGCCGGGCCACCAGATTGCGCGAGCAACAATGGTTTACAAGATTCGTCGCACTGTGGGTGCACAACGTGTTCGATAAGATGGCTGTCCGAGAATGAACACGCGACGCTCTGCCAACCTTGAACGAAATCTGCTGCATCAACACTCCGAAGTGGTGGAGCCAATCCGACTCCATTGAAGACCTCCCGCCAGCCAGGCATGTTACGAAAACCTTTTTCTTCCAGTCGTTGTTTGCATGCCACGAAGTTCGTGGCATGTTACGAAAACCTCCTTCTTCCAGTTCGTGGCGCGAACTGTTGCAGTACGACGGTGGTAGGCCCTTGCACCCCCATGACCTCATTGAATATAGCTGCTACGTTCTCCGGATTCTTTGATGTAAAACAGGGCTAAGATAGGGATAAATCGCTCCAGAGCGTTCCGGAGCGCTCTCAGAGCGTTCAGGAACGCTCTGGAGCGGCCGCGGCGCCCAATACATCCTCCAAACCCGCCGATTCTCAGAGATTTCGAGTTCTCCCGATCAGATTTTGTCCCGATCTTCGCGTCGTTTTATTGATGGCTACCCAAGACGCCCAGAAAGCACCCAGAGCAAAGCGTGTTGCCGAGCGTGGCTCCCCTCTGGTCTGATCGATGTCGTCCAAGATGGCACCAAAAGCACCCCCGAATCTCCCAGAAGCGCCCAAAAAGGACTCCAAAAGGCGCCGGCCCCAAGAGGCTTCCAAGCAGCTCCCAACACACGAGGCCCCAAGACGATCCCCGAGGTACCCAACTCTCCCTCCTTCTCTTTTTTTCCTCCTTACCCTCCCTCTCCTCTTTCTCCACCTGTTCCTCCTCGTCCTTGCCCTATTCCACCTCCTCCTCCTCCTCCTCCTCCTCCTCCTCCACCTCCTCCTCCTCCTCCTCCTCCCCCTCCTCCCCCTCCTGCTCCTCCTCCTCCTCCTCCTCCTACTCCTCCTCCTCCTCCAACGACGACTACGACGACGACGACGATTACTCCTTCATCCTCCCCTTTCGGAATATGTGACCGCTTCCCCCGCCTTATCTTCTGCATGCTCTATTCCTTGATCACCTCAACTCCTTTGGGCATCATTTCTCCATGGGCTGTTGGGAACACGCGAAGCGTCATGGTCAAGGTTTTACTCCGTCATATGATCATCGACATTTGCCCCATTCACCCCGCGCTTGCCGGCGAAACCGTCATCGGTTTTATGACCGTCGTCGGCATGAACTTAATGGAACGCACCTCTGAAGTATTTATTGCGGCAAACCCGCAACCACGCCAACCTACAAATTCAACAACGCAACACGACAAATATTCATATACGATTGTGGGCCTGGGGCAATTTCGGTTCTTTTGGAACCGTCGTCGCATAGTTTCGGGCGAAATTCAAGGAATCTTGGATTTTAGGTGGTTTGGAACTGCGTGGCGGCCGTCCGGATATCGACTCAAGAGAGGCATTCGAACGCGCTAATTCCGCTGCACGGCAATGGATGTAAAAAGATGGCCGGCCTTGGCGCGATGATTCCCGGAAACCACGCATGCGCGGATAGCCAAGAAATACGAGCGACACCGCAAGAACAGCAAGGACGTGCACCGAACGCCTTCCTGGAGCTATACCATTCGACGCGTTCTGGCGCCGCGTGCTCCGAGATTTGAGAAACCAAGACGAAAAGGATTGTGTCGGTTATATGCTGGGCACACACTAAAACAGGGCTAGGATCGGGATAAATCGCTCCAGAGCGTTCCGGAGCGCTCTCAGAGCGTTCCGGAACGCTCTGGAGCGGCCGCGGCGCCCAATACATCCTCCAAACCCGCCGATTCTCAGAGATTTCGAGTTATCCCGATCCGATTTTGTCCCGATCTTCGCGTCGTTTGACACACATCCACGAAGCAAAAAGCAAAGAGAGCGTGCACTAGTCCGCTCGGCCCTGGGAGGAAGACAAAGCCACGGGTGGACCCTGTGGAGTTTTTTTCTTCTCGCGCCCCCCCTGCGAATCTGTTTGGGGGCTTCTTGCAGCTCATTGGGGATTTCCCTGGCGCCAAGGGGGGGAGAGACGATGGAATCGCGACCCACGGGACACTTGGATCGCGATCCAAGGGCTCTGGGCGGGCCGCGTCCTGGGCCGGCCCCGAGCCTGGGCCTGGGCCTGGAGTGTCCGAGAGGCGAGGATCGGAGAAGAGAGGCGGAGAGGAGAGGCAGAATGGGAAAGGAGAATTCGAGAGGAGAGTCGGAGGGGAGAGCCGGAGAGGAAAGCCAGAAGGGAGTCCGAGGCGAGGGTCCGAGAGGAGAGTCGGAGAGTCCGATAAGGGAGGAGGGCCCGAAAAGAGTCGGAGGATTGTCGGAGAGGCGAATCGGAGAAGAGAATCGGAGAAGAGAATCGGAGAAGAGATTCGACAAGGCGAGTCGGGGAGGAGAGTCGGGCAGGATCTTCGGAGAGGGAAATCGGAGAGAACAGTAGGAGAGGAAGATCCGAAAGGAAAGTTGGAGAGGAGATTCAGAGAGAAAAGCCCGAGAGGAGAGTCCGAGAGGAGAGTCCGAGCGGAGAATCCAAGAGAAGAGTAGGAGAGGAGAGTCAGAGAGGAGTCGGACAAGACAATCAGACAGCAGAGGTCCCGCGCACTCCGCCAAGGGCACTTTTCTTTCGTCCGGGATCCTCTTGATGGCCCGGGGGCAGGATCACGCGCCAGAGAGGCCAAAAGCGAGGAAAAACGTCGCGTCGTCGGAGATCTGGGAGGCGTGACCTGGGAGCCTCCCTAACGAGACCTCCTGCCGAGGCCGCGCAGCCGCTCACGTCGCGGCGCTCGCCCCCCTCGACGGCGGGGACAGTATTGCCTCTCGGCTTCCCGCGACTCGCGGGAGGCGCAGACTCTGCAGGGGCTGACGCGACGAATATCTCCCTTGCTGCTCCCCCCTCCTCCTCCTGCACCTCATCCTCCTCCTCCTCCTCTTCCTCCTCTTCCTCCTCCCCCTCCTCCTCCTCCTCCTTATACTCCTACTCCTACTCCTACTCCTACTCCTACTCCTCCTCCTCCTCCTCCTCCTCCGCCTCCTCTTCCTGGGCCTCCTCCTCCGCCTCCTCCTCCTCCGCCTCCTCCTCCTCCTCCGCCTCCTCCGCCTCCTCCTCCTCCTCTTCCTCTCCCTCTTCCGCCTTCTCCCCGTCCTCCCCTCCTCCCCCTCCTCCTCCTCCTCCCCCTCCTCCTCCTCCTCCTCCTCCTCCTTCTACTCCTCCTCCTCCTCCTCCCCCTCCATTCCTTTCCCTTGTAAATAACTCCGCCTGTGCCAAAGCCAGTCGCAAGGGCGGGCCAGGCGTTTCGCTTGAGACCTCCTACCAATTATGATCCTGAAACTTAGAAAATTACAACAGTTGCACGGTTGGAGGACGTGTCGTTTTCAAAATGTGGCTCTCGCCTTAGCGCAGTGCACGTCCATTTTTTTTTTTGATCGGCGCACTCCTGAGAAGCTCCGAGGGTGTCGACTCGCATGGGCGCGTTCGGCCGCTGCTGTCGGCAGAGAAACGGCAAAAAAACGATCGGGGAGCGAATGCAGAGTGGCGATGCGATGTGCACCATCATACACCCTATGCTCCGTCTACCTTGGCCATGTGCTTGATGAGGTCAACGACGCGGCACGAGTAGCCCCATTCGTTGTCGTACCAGGCCACGAGCTTCACGAACGTGGGATCCAGCATGATGCCAGCCTTGGAATCGAACGTGCTGGAGATGGGGCACGTCTCAAAGTCAGTGGACACGAGAGCCTCGTCGCAGTAGCCCAAGAACCCCTTCATGTCGCCCTCAGAACGCCTCTTGATCTCGGCGCAGATCTCCTCGTATGTCGTCGCCTTCTCCAGCTCACAAGTGAGGTCCACGACCGACACGTCGATGGTGGGCACGCGGAAAGCCATGCCGGTGAGCTTGCCCGCCACCTCTGGCACGACCTTGGCCACCGCCTTGGCCGCTCCCGTCGAGGAGGGGATGATGTTGCCCGACGCCGCGCGGCCACCACGCCAGTCCTTCTTCGACGCCCCGTCCACAGTTGGCTGGGACGCGGTCATGGCGTGGATGGTGGTCATCAGGCCCCGCTTAATGCCGAACGCGTCGTTGACAGCCTTCACCATGGGAGCGAGGCCGTTGGTGGTGCACGAAGCGCACGAGACGCAGTTCATGTCACTCTTGTAGGTGTCCTGGTTCACGCCCATCACTATAGTGTGGCTGTCGTCCTTAGCCGGGGCCGAGAACACGACCTTCTTCGCGCCCGCCTTGAGGTGCGGCTGGATCTTCTCATCGGTCAGGAACACGCCGGTGGACTCGCAGACGTAGTCCGCACCGTGCTCCTTGAAGGGGATCTCTGCCGGATCACGGGTGTGCGACAGCGCCACCTTGTGGCCGTCGATCACCAAAGAGTCCCCGTCGACCTCGACCGTGCCATCGTACCTGCCGTGGATCGAGTCGTACTTCATCTGGTACGCAAGATACTCCGCATCGTAGCTCGCGTTCACCAGCTTGAGTTCCGTCTCTGGGTCCTTCATGACGATGCGGGCAACCTGGCGCCCGATGCGCCCGAAACCATTGATGCCGACGCCGACCGCCTCCCTGGTCACCTTCGCGGATGAACGGCGGCGGCTCGCGGCCACACCCACGACGCCGGCCGCAACAAGGGAGCACGCGGCGCTGGTGTTGAAGCCCGAGCTCGCGCCGCTCTCGACGCGTGGCTGGGGGATGGAGGCACGGAGAGCTGGCGAAGGGCCCTGGGCCGCCGAGGCGGGGACGCCCACGAAGCAGGACACGGAGTCGCACACCGCCATGACGTCAACAGCCAAAGGGGCCCTGACGAGGTTACTCAATCGTGCACGACTGGTCACAAAAGCACCTTGAGCCAAAATGGCTACGGACGCAGTGCACGTCCGTCTTAGAAAATTGCAAGAGCTTCACGGACGGAGAGCAGGGCAGGTCCTTTGTGGCGCTCGCCTTCGCGCCGCGTACACTCGCTTTCGAAAAATGGAGAAAGTTCTGCGGATGGAGGGAGGTGCTTTTAACATTGCGGCTCTCGACTTAGCACCACGCACAATCGCTTGAAGAGTTCACTACCAGTTCAAGGATGATCATAGCTGACGTCCCAAATATGGTGTGTTGGCAAGATTTGGGCGCCCGAGTTATCCAGGGTAACTCGGGTCCGGGGTAACTCGGGTTCGGAATCCCGAAAAACGAACCCGAGTTAGCCCTGACCCGAGTTACCCCTGATGATGTGGGGCTCTGGACGCCCGAGTTATCCGGGGTAACTCGGGTCCGGGGTAGTTCGGGTTCGGAATCCCGAAAAACGAACCCGAGTTAACCCTGACCCGAGTTATCCCTGATGATTCGGGGCTCTGAAAGACGTCGGATTGCCAAGTCCCAGCAATGGCGTTGTGGCACGATTCAGGATCATCAAGACGCAACAGTGTGGTGATTCGCGGCACTGAAGTCCCAGGAATAGTGTTCTGGCACAACTCAAGATCTTCAAAGGGTTGATTTCCAACGGGGCACTTCTTTCAGTGAAAGCGAACCCTTGTAGAAACCTATTGAAAGGGAACTTGGCGGGAAGGTTCATTGCAATATCGTTGATGCATCTTGGGTTTACAGTGGTCCTCCTCCTCCGCCTACTCCTCCTCCTCCTACTCCTCCTCCCCGTGCCAACGGGATGGCGCCGCCCTGGAGGGAAACGGTGGTGGACGCACAGGGCGCAAGCAAGGGGGCTTCGAGCCCCCGACGGGCATCGCCGCCGTGCCCCCATGGGCCAAGCCCACCTTGCCCATATGGGCAGAACGTCGATGCTCCAGCATCGACGAGCAGGGAAACAATTGAGACTGGATCTGGCAGAACTGTTCGCAAGACCTTCTCCCACACAGCAAGGCCGAAACGAGGGACAGGCGTTTGGGGCACAGACGCAGAACGCCATGGACTCCAGAAGTTCAAATGCAGCCCCCCGCGGGTCGATTCCACTGGACCGACCACTACCCTTCCCAGCAGTAACACATCGTGCCCGCACTTGAGAGCCCCCCCGTGCGGGGGCCCTGGCCGATCGCGCGTCGCTGTGGGCTGCCGGTCGGTGCGCCTTCAAATTCGTCTGGCAGGAGAAAGCCAAGGGGGGGGGGGGGGGGGGGGAAGCACACACAGACGACACCACTGATCGTCCTTCTCCAAGAAGACACGGGGAGGCGTGGGAATCTAGGGGGGGGAGACGAGCATCCAGAGCGTGCGGAAAGACAGAGGGGGGCTCCTGGGATGTGTGCGTGCGTGTGCGTGTGTGCGCGCGCACTTTTCTGTGTACCCCTGGGTAAAACAGTGCTAGGATCGGGATAAATCGCTCCAGAGCGTTCTGGAGCGCTCTCAGAGCGTTCTGGAACGCTCTGGAGCGGCCGCGGCGCCCAATACATCCTCCAAACCCGCCGATCCTCAGAGATCTCGAGTTATCCCGATCCGATTTTGTCCGGATCTTCGCGTCGTTTTACCTGGGCCCCTCTAGGCGAGGGGGCCCAGGGGCCCAGGCCCCCTCGCGCCCGGCGGGGGGGGGGGAGGCCTGGAAATGGGCACCAACACCAAGACACGGGGCTGCCTCCACAGGGTGGAGACGATCCTTGAATTCGGTGTTGGTGGTACTATTTCGATCACCTTGGAAGCCAGAATATTACCACCATCACCGAGATCGGGATTTTATTCCCTCGGTGGAGGAACGCAGCCGATCTTGGTGTTGGTGTCAACCTCTAGGCCTGCGAGCCCAGGGGCCCAGGCCCCCTCGCGCCCAGCGGGGGGGGGAGGCCCGGGACTCGGCCCGGCGCGCGCCGACCACTCCCCTCGGAGGCGGGGGGCGCGGGCCCGGCCACGCGCGCCGGCGGCTCGCGCGGGGGCCTCGGCCCCGCGCGGCGCGGACCTCTCTCTGGTGTGAAGTCGGGCCTGTCCCCCTACAGTCGGGGGCTTGACCCAAGGAACCCTACGTAAATAAGGAACGAGGCCCCTTTTTTCCATAAGTTAAACTTCGATTTCCGATCGAAAACATAAGGAAAACCTGAGGCAAGTTGCGAAATACTTAAGGAACACGGAGCCCCTCGCCAACGAAAAGGGTTCCTTCTTCAGGGCCCCGACTGTACAGGATGATTTTCGACGAACAATAACAAATAGCCCCAGAATGGTCCAAACATAATCCAAAAATAGTCTGGGGACTGTTTTGGGGGGTGTTCTTTGAACCTGTTTGGTGTATTTTTTGGGGGGGGTATTTTTCATTCTTCCTCGAAAATCCCCCTGTAGGGGGACAGGCCCGACATAACTCTAGTGCCGGGGCCGCTGCCCCTCTCGGGGGAAGCGGGGGGGGGTGCAGATCATGGCCGGCGGCACGTGCGCGGCCCAAGGGGGGGGGACCCAGGGACGTGATGAAAGAAAAAAAGGCGCCACGAAATCTGAGATGTCATGGCCCACGCCACGATATCCCCCCCCCTGGTCAATCACCCCCCTCTTGGCCGCCCCCGGCCCTCGTGCGTCGACCCCTTCTGCTGGGGCGGTGGCCCCTCATGCGTTGATCCTTCACGCTGGGGGCTGGACCACTCGTGCGTTCATCAACGAACCAAACAAAACTCTGAGCATGCAGCTTCCCTGCACGTGTTGAGGCAGGAAATGCCCGCAAATGTTCGTCAAAAGCTTTGTCGCCTGAAGGGAGTGATAAATATATATATAGAGAGAGAGAGAGAAAAAACAAAAAAAAAAAAAAAAAAAAAAAAAACAGCGGGGGGGGGTCCACCATTCTGCTACACCCCCCCTCGCCGCCAACGGTATTTCAAGGGGTGAGATAGATGCGCATGCCCCTGGAGCATGGATCGAGGGTCAATAAATGGCGAGCAAGATGAGCGACTGTATCTAACAGGGCCTCCCCAGTAATGCTCCCCAGACCTTGTCCCGACACGAGGGATCCGCCTTTGAGACACAGAGGCAGCGAGCTGCGGAGTCCGCGGGTTCGATTCGGTTGAATCGGCCATCACCCCTCCCAGTAGACTACTCTGCTGACGGGACTGGGGCTCGTGGTCCCAAGTCCTATTCCGCGCCGCGAGATAAAACGTGAGGAACACCGAGGCCGAGAGCTACGGACTCGCGGACTTCACTTGTAACCCTTAGTCGATCGATTCAAACGGATCGATTAAACCACAAATCTGGTATGTCCCCGCATTTGGGGGTGTTGACCCATCATACGTTGCCTCACGCGCAGTCCGCGATTCGATAGGGTCGGCAAACCCCCACTGTGAGTCAGATGCCTAGGTGGTCGTCATTTTCACTTTGAGGCAAGCACTTTTCCATGATTTGACCGAGTCGTCACCCTCCCCACGCTTCCAGAGTTGTGCAGCAAGCCCCCCCCCGCGGGGCAGAGAACTCCCATGACCCCATTGCGCTTCATATTGTAAGTCGGCACCAATGCCTCGTTTGACATTCATGGTCTGGGCGCGCACACCCGAAGTGGGGACACCCGTGCATCACAGTGTTGGAGCGACCCTTCGCCAGGAAGGTTTCACAAGATGTCCCTCCCCCCACCCCTGCCCCCTTGGAGTCGACTGCCGGGCGAGAGTGCCAGGCGGCTCGCGCCAGGTCGTCTTCTAGAGGGGGCGTGTTGGGGATGCCAGCCCGGGCTTGGCCGACGGAGTTGAAAAGTAACGCATGCCCCCCCACTCTTTTGCAGGGGGGGGGGCATGGCGATGTGTTGCGAGCCAGGCCCCACTCAGGTGGCTTCCGCCTCATAGCCATCGCCGCGACGCGAGGATCCGGCGGTGCATTCCGTCGGCACCAGTGCCTCGATTAACACTCATGAGCTGAGCGTGTAAGCTTCATAGTCGTGCAGCGGCCCTTCGTCGGGAGTTTTTGACAAAATGGGGTGCAGGACAAAGGGGATGGCGAAAAAGCCACACCTTGTTGGCGATATGTTGCGGGTCAGACCTCAATTAGGTGACCTCGCCACGCTGCTCACGCAGGTAACATCGCATCGTATCATGGAAGAGCGCACCATGCGTCTATCGTGAACACGGTTTGAAGGGCCTAAGAGTGTCACTATCGCGTTGAGCCCGTTGCCTCGGTGCGTGCTTGGTTAGGTGGCCACATGCGAACCCTACCCTTACCCCCCACGACGGCGGGCCACCTAGCGGACCCTGCCAGTGGGGCCCGCCCGATGGGAATCGACGTCGACGCGTCGTCGCACCGCTACTTCGCGAGATGGTACTCCAAGCTGGACGACAACGACAAGAAGCTTCTCACCATCTACCGCAGTGGTACAGTGTCTACATCCACACGCCGGCAGTGCCCGCACCCGTGCAAGTACTGCACCCACGCCCAGCCGTCTTTCCGGCACTTGTGGCAGGAATGCCCCGAATTTGCACACGAACGCCGTCATTTGGAGGGGAAGTTCTCCCTCCCACACTATTTCTGGGCGTCGCAGCCCCGAGTGACGAGCAAATCCGGATGGATCACCTACCAGGCGGGTCAGTCGCCTATGACGCGTGCGAGGTACTTGGCGGCGACGTGCGAGCTGGCGCTCTGCGTCCTTCGTCGGGGACTTCGCTGAAGCAGGCATCCTCCACCCGCTCGACATCGAGGGGTAGCCTGAGGATCTTCCAGTGGGTCTACTCCAGAGCTAGGGTGTCCCACCAACCAGAGAGGGTGTACCACCAACCAGTGTCCCACCACCCACCAACCAGTGACGAAGCCTACACCCTCCTGCAGCTGTCCCTGGACACGCTGCTCGGGGTCACCGGGTCGGCCGTTCCCGCGGCCGAGGTAAACCTAGTAGGCACTACGTGGCACCGTGCGTAGTCTTCTGATGACCTGTAAGAGTGACCTGTCGCCAATGAGCGGCTTTACAAAGCGGCATCATAAGAGTGCCAGTCGACGCGACGGTAGAGGCATGACTTCGCACCGCCACCCGCTGGCACTGCGGATTGAGGCAACGACTCGGTGACGAGTGGAAACATCGTAAAAGTCCTCTCTCTGCGTGGTTGTTGGACGGGCTCCGTGGGTGCCGGCCACTGCGGCGCTTAGGCCGTTGCGGGTTTCTGTTGATTGTCGTTCCGGGGAGTTTTCCCAGCGGGGGCGGGGGGGCACCGCGTTTTCCACCCAGCGCCGTTTTTCACGGGCACCTTCTTCACGGGTGTGCCGCTGGGGCTGCTACTGATCCTTTTTCAACGCTGCCGCTTGATGCGGTAAACTAACACGCGGCACCGCATATGTTTCCATATGTTGAGTAGCCATTTCTTTTAGTGGGTCTACTCCAGAGTTAGGGTGTCCCACCAACCAGTAAGGAATCGGGGGGAAGTCTGCATGTACTGCCAGGCGGCTCTTCGGTCAGGGGGTCCCCGAACACGACACGGCATCGCATGGGGGGGGGCTGGATGGAGGGAGTGTTGGGCCGGCAGGCGAAGCTGGGCGGGCTGGGGGTGTGGGCATGCGTGGGGCGATCCGTCAGGGGGGGGGCCCGAACATGATGCAGCAGCGCATGGGGGAGGTGGGTGTAGCGCGGTGAAGGCAGGCCAATGCAAGAGGATCATCAACCTCCCTTGGGGTCCATGCCGCAGACCTGATGATCCCCTCGGGTTCGAGCGAGAATGCAAATGAGATGTGGGCTGTCGGTGGGTGCGCCCTCCACCTTGTTCCGGCCGTTTGGTGGACATCTGACAGCATGAACCTGCGCTTGAAGACGTTCGCCTCTTTGCAAAGGATGCCCCCCCAGCCACGTTTCGATCGGATCCAAAATTTCGATCCGAATCAGATAGCGACTGCTATACATCACCCCCCGTCTCAGATCACGAGGAAAGGGCACCCATTCATCACTCATAATTACAGAGGCCCTCAGGTGCCGCGTGCCCCAATAGTCCTGCCGAGACAATCCTCTTCCTCCGCCTCCACCTCCACATCGTCATCCTTGATGTTCCTCCTCATCCTCCTGCGCCACATCGAAGACTTGTAGCTCAAGATAACACTACCGCTGCCGAGTCATTAGAACAAAAAACTCGCAAACCTTCCACTCCGCAGCAGCAGCGGCTGCATAAACATCCTTCAGCATATCAGATGGTACCTCACTGAATCGAGCGCCCTGGGTCGAACCACAAAAAAAATCGAGCGAGACACTCCGGCTGAATTCGGCGGTGGGCAGACCTCCCTTTAGTAAACCTCCCTTTAGTGAAAACGGCCTAGGGCCGAAACCGACGGACCTGGACCCGCAAAAATGACGGCCGCGACGCCCTCTCGCCGGTGTCTGCTGGGGCCCGGCGTGTGAGCACAGGTCCAGCCTACACCATAGATTACCCGGCCACTGCCGACAAAAATGAAGGCCCTAGGACACCCAAATAAATACACACAAAACAAATAACAGAATTCCCAATATTTTCCTATATTTTTTGTTTTTTGTCTTCCCCACCACTTCCCATATTTTCCCATATTTTCTGGGGATCGACGATTAATTGTGTCTGTGTGTTTCTTTCCCTCCTGAAAAAAGGGAGCACTAACAGGGGCCGTCAACTACGATTCCCACAGGAAACGAAACAGACCTGAAGCAGCATGCAAAGGCAGCCAGGGCCAGGCAGGGGGGAGGGAAGAGGCGGGGGGAAGGGGAGAGGCGGGGGGCGGGGGGCGGTCGTCGGATCGTCGTGAGCGCCGTGGTGGTGCCAGCCGTGGGCGGTGGGTGTCGTGGTGGTTGTCGCTGCGGTGGTGGTCGTGGTGGTCCCTGTGGTTGTGGTGGTCGTGGTGATTACCGTGATGGTCCTGGTGGACGAAGTGGTGACCGTGTCAGGGGTAATCTCGCCGCCGGCGGTCGCGCTGGGGGTGGTCCTAGCCTGGTGGTCGCCGCCGAGGGCGACGCTAGCCGCTAGCGCCTCCTCTCCTCATCCTCCTCCTCCTCCTCCTCCTCCTCCTCCTTCTCCTCCTCCTCCACCTCCTCCATTCCCCTCCCCTCCCCTCCCCTCCCTCCCTGTCTCCCTCCCTCCCTCCCTGCCTCCCTCCCTCCGTCCCCTCCTCCCACCTCCTCCCTCCTTCCCTCCTCTCTCCTCCCTCCCCCCCCTCCTCCCTCAACCATCGCCCTCTTCACTCCTGACATTCCGATTCCCGGTCCCTTCTCCATCGCCCCGCTCGCCTCCCTCCTCTCCCTCTCCCCCTTCCCTTCCCCCTTCCTCCCTCCCCCGTCCTCCTCCCTCCTCCCTCGCTCCTTTGCTCCGCCCTTCCGCCCCCCCTCGCTCCTCCCTCCTCCCCTCGCCTTCCCCCTTCTCGCTCTGGGGAGCGAACAAATAACGTACGCGCCCAACCGCGTACATGAATGCGGCCCCCCAGTCCGCGAGACCAGCCTCGTGCTGCGAACGTTCACGCAGTGGCTACTTCCGAAACCAACATGGATTGATAAAGTCGGGGCGTTGACCTAAGGAACGATAAATAAGGAACGGGACCCCTTTTTCCCACAAGTTAAACTCCGATTTCCCATCGAAAACCAAAGGAAAACCCAAGGCAAACTGTGAAGCAATCAAGGAACACGGAGCCCCTCCCCAACGAAAAGGGTTCCTTCTTCAGGGCCCCGACTGTATCGTGTACCTCCTGCTTTCGATCCTGGCGCTCGCCCCCATCTCGCCGCGGGCCTGCACGCCGGTCTGGAGCAGGAAGATGGGGTCCTTGGCGGCGTGCGCGCGGCGCGACGCGCGTCGGGGCCGGAGCGCGCGTCGTCGGAGCGCGCGTCGTCATGGGTTTGCTTTATGCTGCTGCGTCGGTCGTTCCCTGTTGCCAAGGTGGAGGCAAAGGATCGGAGGATCGAGGCTTCGAGGCTCGAGCAACGGCTGGATTTCCTCCGAGCTGCTGGCCAGAGCGCCCCCGTGGAGAGGTCCAGAAATCGATCTTCCGACCCCCGAACGAGACTTCTCAACCATCCTGGTCGTTGGGACCTAGTTGAGAATCCACAGCGCCCCGCGTCTCCCGTCCGTCCTTCCTCCTCCCCCTCCTCCCTCCTCCCTCTTCCCCTCCCTGGCTTTGCCCCCGTCCGCATGTCATCATCATCATCATCATCATCATCATCATCATCATCATCATCATCAGCATCATCATCATCACCATCATCATACCCATCATCATCCTCAGCATCATCATCATCATCATCACCATCACCATCACCATCATCATTATCATTATCATCATCATCATCATCATCATCATCATCATCATCATCATCACCATCACCATCACCATCACCATCATCATCATCATCATCATCATCATCACCATCACCATCACCATCACCATCACCATCATCATCATCAGCAGCATCATCATCATCACCATAATCATCATGATTATTATCATCATCACAATCACCATCACCATTATCATCATCACCATCACCATCACCATCACCATCATCACCATCACCATCACCATCACCATCACCATCATCATCATCATCATCATCATCACCATCATCATCATCATCATCATCATCATCATCACCATCACCATCGTCATCATGATTAGTATTATCATCATCACAATCACCATCACCATCATCACCATCACCATCACCATCCCCATCACCATCACCATCATCATCATCATCCTCATCATCATCATCACCATCATCATCATCATCATCATCATCATCATCATCATCATCATTATCATCTCACTATCACAATCATCATCACCATCATCAGCAACATCAGCATCATCATCATCCTCATCAGCGTCACCGTCATCAGCATCATCATCATCATACCCACACCACCACAACAACCACCACCATCGTCATCATCATCACCATCATCATGATCAGCATCAGTATCATCACCCGCATAATCATCATCATCATCAGCATCACCCTCACCATCAGCAAGCATCATCATGATGATCAGCATCCTCATCATCATCAACACCATCATCATCGTCATCCTCATCATCATCATCCTCACCAACACAACATCATCGTCATCATCATCAACAACATCAGCATTATTATCGTCATCAGCATCCTCATCCGCATCCTCATCCTCACAACATCACCATATTGAGTTGCCATATAAATAGCAGAACGAATGTCAGTATCTTTGTCATCGTCATCATCATCATCAGCAGCATCATCATTATCAACATCAACGTAATCCTCATCATGAGCATCAGCATCAGCTTCCGCCGCAAACTCGTCATCACCATCACCATCAGCATCAGTAGCGCAGTCGTAGTCGTAGTCGTCATCGTCACCGTCATCCCTACCATCATCACCACCATCGTCATCGCCATCGCAATCGCCATCGTCATCATCAGCATCAGTATCATCATCATCATCATCATCATCATCATCAGCCTCATCATCATCATACATTACCATCATCCTTATCATCATCAACAGCATCAGCATAATCAAAGGCATCATCATAAACAGCATCATCATCAGCCTTATCATCAGCAGCATCAGCATCAGCATCATCATCCTCATCATCGTCAGCGTCATCGTCACCAGCATCAGTATCAGCATCCTTGTTATCCTATCCATAATTATCATGGTCAGCATCATCGTCACACCATCAGTAGCATCATCGCAAGCATCATCACAACCACCACCATTATCAGCATCATCATCTTCATCACCGACATCATCATCATCATCATCATCATCATCATCATCATCATCATCATCATCATCATCATCATCATTATCCTCATCATCATAATCATCATAATCATCATCGCATTATCACCATACCAGCATCATCATCATCAGCATCATCATCATCGTCATCATCACCATCATCGTCATCATCATCGTCGTCATCATCGTCGTCGTCATCATCACCACCACCATCATCACAACCATCACGTGGTCATCTTCCTTGTGGTCGTCGCCACCGTGAGCATCGTCACCACCCTTCACACGTTCCGTGGCCCCGCCGGGGCGACGGGTCGGCGACAGGCCCTCGGCAGCGAAGCCGCACGGTCCTGCGCGGGGCGGGTCAGCAGGACGATCGGGGGCCCAGGCGTCCCCCCAGAGCGCTTCCTCCCCTACAGTCGAGGGCTTGACCTAAGGGACCCTAACTAAGGAACGAGGCCCCTTTTCTCCATAAGTTAACCTTCGATTTCCTGTCGAAAACATAAGGACAACCTGAGGCAAGCTGTGAAACACTTAAGGAACGCGGAGCCCCTCCCCAACGAAAAGGGTTCCTTCTTCAGGGCCCCGACTGTAACGTTAGGTCGGGCCTGCCCCCCTACAGGGGGACGTTGGGCGAAAAATTAAAAATAATTATAAAAAAACAAGATGTTCAAACATCGTCAAAAAATAGCCCCCAGACTGTTCGTTGGCTATTTGTGAGCGTTCCTCCTGTAGATGGACAGGCCCGACTTAACCCTGAAGTTGCCCCCGACACACGGAGGGCCCCCGCCCCCGAGCCCTGCAGGCCTGGCCCCGAGAGCACGAGACCTGAGACATCCAAGAGGTGCGTCGTGCGTTCAGCCTCTTACGCCGCGCCCACGGACGCAGATCCGGGTACCTACCCGGAGGCGGGTGCCCCGTTTGGCCCCCTCGGCGGCGGCGAGCACGACGACGACGACGCCCCGCAAGAGGCGCGCCGGGGCCTCGTACAGGATCGGCCTGCGGCCCACCTGGCCGCCGTCGCGGCGCCCCCCGGGCATCCGGCCCAGACCTCCGACGCACTGACAGAAGCAGGACGAAGGTTTCTCACGGTTTCTGGCCTCCTCCAACGTGTTGCAAAAACAGCACGTGGGTCTCTCGCAATTTCGGCCTCCAGGGACCCTCGACGGACCCCGCGACCGTGAAACAGCGACCCGGGGTGAGAACCTGGCCTTGGTGAGAGATCTCGGGACGTCTGGGGGGACCCGCATTCCAAAAAATCGATACATCGGATCTCTTGGAAAGCGTCATATATATATATATATATATATATCTATATATATACATATACATATATGTGTGTAAATGTATATGTATATATATATAGATGTATATATATGGAGCGGTGATTTCTCCCTCTCAGAGCTGGCTGGTAGGCAGAAGAACGCATAGGCAGAAGAGTGCATGATTGGCAGCTCTTCGTGAGAATCTTAAAAAAGGTACACCCGCTCGACTGTGAAGCAAGAAATCGGGGGGCATCATGACTGTGAAGCAGGGAACAAGAGACGAGCGGGAGGGGAAAGGGAGGAGGACGACGAGGAACGGGCGAAGTGAAGTTACAAACATATCAAATCATACACCGAAGTCGCCCACTGTTGTCGCGGGCACCCTCGTTTCCGACGGCGTGACCAGTTTTTGAGAATGTCGTCAGCATCGCACAATATGTATTTGATCAGGGATGGGTTTGGGGAGCTGACGATTCGACAGTACAGAGCTATCTGGCGCTCCTTCAGAATCTCAGATAACGGGGTCGAAACCGCTCGCTGAAACACGTCGCTGCTGCGAACACGAGAAACAAAAGAGTGGGGAATACCAAGTAACCGCCGCAAGCATATGGAGCGGAATGTGTCCAATCTCGACCTGTCTGCTTTTAACAGTCATACGGAATCCAAGGAGTACATGAGCCTGCTGAGCACGCAGCTGGAATGTATGATGTATGTACTTTGTCTCCCCTCTCAGAGTGGCTATCAAAAAACTCCTGCCCCACCGCCTGAAAGCTCCGACGGCGCGAAGCTCGAGTTGTGGGGCCTCGAATTGCCCGACAGGGCCGTCAGAACAATTGCGGGACCTAGTCTGAACTTTGTAAAAAAAAAAAAAAAAAAAAAAAAAAAAAAAAAAAAAAAAAAAAAAAAAAAAAAAAAAAAAAAAAATGCGGGCAAACGGGGGCCTTGGCACGCTCAGGTCTTGCGCTTCCCCCGATGCTGGCGAAACCCAGACGTCGGATGGCTGGGCCCTCTTCTCACGCCGCCAGCCCTCTGGGGGTGCTCTCTCGAGAAGGGGTGGGGGCCAACCGACTGAGGATTCACAGACGCCCACGGCGACATTGGAGGCCTGGAAATGGGCACCAACACCAAAACAGGAGGTTGCCTCCATAGGGGGAAGATGATCCTAGATTTCGGTGTTGGTGGTAAAAATTCGGTCACCTTGGAAGCCAGAATATTACCACCATCACCGAGATCGGGATCTTCTTCCCTCGGTGGAGGAACACCGCCGATCTTGGTGTTGGTGTTAACCTCTAGGCCTGCGAAGACCCACGGGCCGAAACCAGCCCACCGGGAGAGCAGCGGCGCAGCAGCCGCCCGGCCCGAACCGACGGGAACGCGGCCGGCCGCAGCCGCACCGACCAAAAACCGCGGATGACGGGCTCACTGTGAACCACCGCTACTATGTGTAGGAAAGGGAGGAGGAGAATGAGGAGGAGGAGGAGGAGAAGGAGGAGGAGGAGGAGGAGGAGGAGGGGGGGAGGGGGAGGGGGAGGGGAGGAGGAGGAGGAGGAGGAGGAGGAGGAGGAGGAGGAGGAGGAGGGAGGAGGAGGAGGAGGAGGAGAGGAGGAGGGAGGAGGAGGAGGAGGAGGAGGAGGAGGAGGGGGAGGGGGGGAGGGGGAGGGGGAGGGGGAGGGTGAGGGGAGGGGGGGGAGGGGGAGGGGGAGGGGAGGAGGAGGAGGAGGGAGGAGGAGGAGGAGGGAGGAGGAGGAGGAGGAGGAGGAGGAGAGGAGGAGAAGGAGAGGAGAAGGAGGAGGAGGGAGAGGAAGAGGAGGAAGGAGGGGGGGGGGGAGGGGGAAGGGGGAGGGGGAGGGGGGGGGGGGAGGGGGAGGAGGAGGGAGTAGGAGGAGGTGGAGGAGGGAGGAGGAGGAGGAGGAGGAGGAGGAGAAGGAGAAGGAGGAGGACGAGGACGAGGACCTCCCCATCCTCCCTTCTCCCCCGTCCTACATATGATACTGGTGGTGGGAACTTTGCCCATCAGCGGACACCTTTTGGGAGGCTCGGGGCTCGGCAGCAGGGCCGGGTCCAAGCTGGCATGCTCTGCATGGGAGGGGAGGTGCGCCCGTGCCCCGCCTGTCGTGCCATCCTGGGGGGCGTTCGACGCGGGGCCGCGCGCGCGAGAACGGCCGTGTGCAGCGAGGCCGTGCGGCAGTCTCTGGCGGCTGAGGATCTCCCGCCCCGTGGGGAGGAGGGGAGAACGGCCGAGGACTGGCGTGCGCTTGCGTTGGGTGGTCATGTTTGGGCCTCCCAGGACCTCCCCTCCTCCGCCTTCCTGCTCCTCGCCCTCCTTCCTCTTCAGATTCCCCGCCTCTGTTCCTCCCTCCTGCTCCTCGTCCTCGTGCCCCATGCGTATTCGAAGTCTGGGCTGACAACGGCCTGAAATCTTGTCAAAAAGCAATAGCCGGACCCCTCCCGAGGCCCATCCGAATCGATGTGTCATCATGGAACGAGGTCTGACAATCCCAAAGATCCCGGAACAGGCTTCCCGAAATCGAAAGATGCGGAATCGGCGGCGGCCCTTCCCCCCTCCCATTGTGTTCCCTCGCCGTCCTCGTCCTCTCAAGAATCGGCCCCTGGGCGTCTCCGGATGGGGCGCTCCGACTAGAGTTGCAGCGAGGAGCCTGGCCGTGACGAGGGGGAGGCGCCCCAGAGGCCAAGAGAGGGCAAAACACGCCAAACATCATCAAACAGATCCTCGAAGCTTGACCCCTCCTCGATTCTCAAAATTCAGCCCCTCCTCCAATCTCGAGATGATGAATTCTTTCATGGTTTTCGAAAATCGTTCATTACCGAAGTCTGATACCCCATCGATTCTCGAATCCCTAAATCATAGATCGTTCCTCGATTCTCGAAAGTGCATCCTGCCTTCTCGAGATTCGACCCCCTCGTTTCATCGGTTCTCGACGTTATTAGGTCCTCCTCGAATCTCCAAGCTCGAACCTCGACCCTCGATGTTCGACCCCTCCTCTTCCGCCAGGGGACGGGAAGGAGCAGCATCCAGGGGTCCAGCGGCCCATGCCCGTTCAATACGCAACCGCACAAAGTCTCGATGTGCCCAACGAGGCCCCGTGGAAGCCGAAACGAACAAAACACGCAGCTTCCGAAGCCCTGACATCAGCGAAGGCTCCCCCACCTCCTCCTCCTCCTCCCCCTCCTCCTCCTCGTCGAAATTGTCTCCATATAAATAACTCCTCCCTATCGCAACCCCAGACATGTCGGTAGGGCGGGCCGGCCGTTTCGCCTGAGATTTCCTCACCATGTATGATACTGAAGCTTGAATGTTGCAACAGCTTCAGGGATGGAGGGCGGGTCCTTTTCAAATTGTTGCTCTCGCCTTAGCGCCGCGCACAGTCGTCTTAGAAGCTTGCAACAGCTCCAAAGATGGAGCGCCTCTCGCCTTGTCGCCGCGATCTGAAAAAGTAGCAACAAGTTAGAGGGTTCGTATACTTGCGCTCTCAGGAACGGTGTTCTGGCACGGTTATGATTCAGGCCGCAACAAAAAACGTCGCGGTCCCAAGAATTGCTTTCTGGTACGACTTAGAATTGGCAGGACACAACGTCACATTCATTCGCGGCGTTGATGTCGCAAGCATAGTGCTGGCACGACTAAAGATTATCAAAGGATTGTCTTCCAATGGGCACTTTCCGCAATGGAGCCAAACTCTTGTAGGGTTAGGTCGGGCATGTCCCCCTACAGGCGGATTTTGGACGACAAACCAGAAATAGCCAAACAATACTCCCAAATCGTCGAAAAACACTCATCCATTCACTCAATCACTCACACCATCATCATAAGTCCCACGCGCACACACACACACACTCACTCACAGTCAATCATCACCCACTCGTCATCACACTCACTCGATCACTTTTATTCATTTCACTCAAACCGACCCCTCATCACTCATCATCATTAGCATCACAGCGCCATCCCTTGGTTCTCCACATCCAAAGTGGGGTTCTTGTTCCCCACATCCAAAGTGGGGTTCTTGTTTTCTCAAGACACCCCGCGCAGGAACAGGAGAACGCACCCTCTCCTCTTCTCTAATCGCACACTCACTCATTCAATCACTCACACAAATCATCACCCACACTCACTCACTCACACACGCACCCACCCACTTACACACTCTCACACACACACACTCACTCACCCACTCGCTCACCCACTCACACACTCACACACACACACACACATTCATCATCATCACTCAGTCACGCACTCACTCACCCACTCACTCACTCACTCACCTACCCGCCCACTTACTCACTCACTCACTCACTCACTCACTCACTCACTCACTCACTCACACTCTCATCATCATTATCATCACCACCACCATCGTCAGCATCATCTATTGTCATCACCATCATCCTCATCATCATCATTACCAGCATCATCAGTATCATCAATAACATCTTCACTCATCTACTCAATCATTCACTCACTCACTCACTCATCTCAGAACGGAGCCTCGTCTGTGAGTGAATTCCGGGGAAGTCTCAGGCGGGAGCCCACTCCCTGTGGGGCCCGCAGCGCATGTTACTAATCCGAGCGGGCCATCGGAATCCTGCAACAGTCGTCGCGGTTGGGTTCCTGAGGCCTGACTGTGGCGGAATTCTCAGGCGGGAGCCTCGTCTGTGAGCGAATTGCGAGGAAGTCTCAGGCGGGAGCCCCCTCCCTGTGGGCACGCATCTCATTGTACTAATTCGAGCGGGTCATCGGAATCCTATAAGTGTCGTCACTTTGGGCCTCTTCAAGCTTGAGTGCGGCGAAAATATGATGCGGTAGCCTCGTCTGTGGGTGAATTGCGATGAAATCTCAAGCGGGAGTCCCCTCCCTATGGGGCCTGCAGCTCATGTAATCCGAGCAGGTCGCCAGAATCCTGTAACTGTCGTCACGTTGGGCCTCTTCAAGCTGCAATATGACGGAAGTATCAGGCGGGAGCCTCATCTGTGAGTGAATGGCGAGGAAGTCTCAGGGGGGTGGCCCAACCCTATGGGGCCCGCAGCTCATCTTATCAATCCGAGCGGGTCACCAGAATCCTCTAATTGTCGACCTTCTTGGATTATTCCAGCTTGAGTATGGTTGATTTTCAGGCGGAAGCCTCGTCTGTGAGTGAATCGCGAGGAAGTCTCAGGCGGGAGCATCCTCCTTATGGGGTCCGCAGATCATGTTACTAATCCGAGCGGGTCATTGGAACCCTATACCTGTCGTCACTTTGGGGCTCCTCAGGCCTGCGCGCGGCAGAGTCTCAGGCGGGAGCCTGTGCGTGAACTGCGAGGAAGTCTCAGACGGGAGCCTCCTCCTTATGGTGTCCGCAGATCATGTTACTAGCCCGAGCGGGTCATCGGAACCCTGTAACTGTCGTTCGTTTGGGCGCGTGGGCCTGCATATGGGGGAAGTGTCAGGCGGGAGCCTCGTCTGTGAGTGAACTGCGAGGAAGCCTCAGGCGAAGAAGTCAGGCGAGGAGGAGGGGGAGGGAGAGGAGGAGGCGGAGGGCGAGGAGGAAGAGGAGGAGGCGGAAGAGCAAGAGGATAAGAAATGCGACGAGTGGGACGAGAATGATCAGGAGGAGTAGAATGATGAGAAGGAGGAGGAGGAGGACGCAAAGGGCGGAAAGAAGGCCTCCGCCAGTCGAAGAAGAAAAGAGAGAATGACAACTAAAATATGATCGTGTGGGGTCCCACAGTCGGAATATTTTTCTGGGCACCCCGCGCAAAAACAAGAGAACACACCGACTCCCCTTTACCAATCGCACACTCATTCACTCAATCACTCACACACAGCATCATCATTCACTCACTCACTCACCCACTCAATGACCCACTCACACACGCACACACATTCACTCAGCCCTTCACTCGCCCACTCATACACTCACACACACACACACACACACACATCATCATCATCATCATCATCATCATCATCATCATCATCATCATCATCATCATCATCATCATCATTCACTCACTCACTCACTCACTCACTCACTCACGCACTCACCCACCCACTCACCCACCTATCCGCCCACTCACTCACTCCCACTATCATCATCAACAGCACCATCGTCCTCATCATCATTATCATCATCATCTTCACTCTGTCTGTCGCTCATTCATTCACTCACTCATCTTAGGCGGGAGCCTCGTCCGTGAGAGAATCCCAAGGAAATCTCAGGCGGGAGCCCCCTCCGTATGGGGCCCGCAGCTCATGTAAGCAATCCGAGCGGGTCATCAGAATCCTGTACCTGTCATCATTATTGGCCAAGCTTGAGAATGGCTGAAGTCTCAGGCGGGGGCCTCGTTTGTAGGTGAATTGCGAGGAAGTGTAAGGCGGGAACCCCTTCCCTATGGGGCCCGCAGATGATGTTACAAATCCGAGCGGGCCGTCGGAATCCTGTACCTATCCTCACGTTTGGCCCCTTCAAGCTTGAGCATGGCGGAAGCCTCAAGCGGAAGCCTCGCACGTGAGTGAATTGCGAGGACATCTCAAAAGGGAGTCCCCTCCCTATGGGGCCCACATCTCGCGTTACCAATCCGAGAGCGTCATCGAAACCCTTTTAACTGTCGTCACCTATGGGTTCCTGAGGCCTGAGTACGGTGGAAGTCTCAGGCGGGAACTTCGTCTGTGAGAGAATCGAAAAGAAGTCTCGGGCGGGAGCCCCTTCCCTATGGAGCCCGCGGGTCTAATCAGAGCGGGCCATCCGAATCCTGTGCTGTCGTCACATTGGGCCTCTTCAAGCAATATGGCGGAAACCTCAGGCGGGAGCCTCGTCTGTGAGTGAATGGCAAGGGAATCTCAGGCGGGAGCCCCCTCCCTGTGGGGCCTGCAACTCATCGGAATCCTTTTCACTGTCGTCACTCTTGGGCTCTTGAAGCTTGAGTATGGCGGAAGGTTCAGGCGGGAGCGTCGCCTGTGAGTGAATGGCGACGAAGTCTCAGGCGGGCCCCAGGCCCGCAGCCCACGTTACTAATCGGAACGGGTCATCGGAATCCTGTAGTTGTCGTCAATTTGGGCCTCTTCTAGCTTGAGCGCGAGCCTCGTCGGTGACTGGATTGCGAAAAAATCCAGCGGGAGCCCCCTCCCTATGGGGCCCGCAGATCATGTTACTAATCCGAGCCGCTCATCGGTCCTTGTAACTGCCGTTACTTTGGGGGCTCCTGAGGCCTGAATATCTTGAAGTATCAGGCAGGAGCTTTGTCTGTGAATGGCGAGGAAGTCTCAGGCGGGAGCCTCCTCCCTATGTGGCCCGCAAATCATGGTACAAATCCGAGCGGGCCATTGGGACCCTGTGACTGTCGTCACATTGGGGCTCCTCGGGCCTGCGCACGGCAGAAACTCAGGCGGGAGCCTCGTCTGTGAGTGAACTGCAAGGAAGTCTCAGACGGGAGCCTCCTCCCTATGTGGCCCGCAGATCATGTTACTAATCCGAGCCGCTCATCGGTCCTTGTAACTGCCGTTACTTTGGGGGCTCCTGAGGCCTGAATATCTTGAAGTATCAGGCAGGAGCTTTGTCTGTGTGAATGGCGAGGAAGTCTCAGGCGGGAGCCTCCTCCCTATGTGGCCCGCAAATCATGGTACAAATCCGAGCGGGCCATTGGGACCCTGTGACTGTCGTCACATTGGGGCTCCTCGGGCCTGCGCACGGCAGAAGCTCAGGCGGGAGCCTCGTCTGTGAGTGAACTGCAAGGAAGTCTCAGACGGGAGCCTCCTCCCTATGTGGCCCGCAGATCATGTTACTAATCCGAGCCGCTCATCGGTCCTTGTAACTGCCGTTACTTTGGGGGCTCCTGAGGCCTGAATATCTTGAAGTATCAGGCAGGAGCTTTGTCTGTGAGTGAATGGCGAGGAAGTCTCAGGCGGGAGCCACCTCCCTATGTGGCCCGCAAATCATGGTACAAATCCGAGCGGGCCATTGGGACCCTGTGACTGTCGTCACATTGGGGCTCCTCGGGCCTGCGCACGGCAGAAGCTCAGGCGGGAGCCTCGTCTGTGAGTGAACTGCAAGGAAGTCTCAGACGGGAGCCTCCTCCCTATGTGGCCCGCAGATCATGTTACTAATCCGAGCCGCTCATCGGTCCTTGTAACTGCCGTTACTTTGGGGGCTCCTGAGGCCTGAATATCTTGAAGTATCAGGCAGGAGCTTTGTCTGTGAATGGCGAGGAAGTCTCAGGCGGGAGCCTCCTCCCTATGTGGCCCGCAAATCATGGTACAAATCCGAGCGGGCCATTGGGACCCTGTGACTGTCGTCACATTGGGGCTCCTCGGGCCTGCGCACGGCAGAAGCTCAGGCGGGAGCCTCGTCTGTGAGTGAACTGCAAGGAAGTCTCAGACGGGAGCCTCCTCCCTATGTGGCCCGCAGATCATGTTACTAATCCGAGCCGCTCATCGGTCCTTGTAACTGCCGTTACTTTGGGGGCTCCTGAGGCCTGAATATCTTGAAGTATCAGGCAGGAGCTTTGTCTGTGAATGGCGAGGAAGTCTCAGGCGGGAGCCTCCTCCCTATGTGGCCCGCAAATCATGGTACAAATCCGAGCGGGCCATTGGGACCCTGTGACTGTCGTCACATTGGGGCTCCTCGGGCCTGCGCACGGCAGAAGCTCAGGCGGGAGCCTCGTCTGTGAGTGAACTGCAAGGAAGTCTCAGACGGGAGCCTCCTCCCTATGTGGCCCGCAGATCATGTTACTAATCCGAGCCGCTCATCGGTCCTTGTAACTGCCGTTACTTTGGGGGCTCCTGAGGCCTGAATATCTTGAAGTATCAGGCAGGAGCTTTGTCTGTGAGTGAATGGCGAGGAAGTCTCAGGCGGGAGCCCCCTCCCTATGGGGCCCGCACTTCACGTGCTTTCTCTGGGTCGTCCTCCGGCGCACGCTTCCTCTGGGTCGTCCTCCGGCGCGCAGCCGCTGGGACGCACGTCGTGCGTTTCCTCTAGGTCGTCTTCCGCACGAGGAAAAGGAGGAGGAGGAGGAAGAGGAGGAGAAGGATGCAGGACGAGGAAGAGAAGGAGGAAGAGCAGGAGGAGGCAGAGGGGGAACAGGACGATGAGGAGGAGGAATGCCCTAGGAGGCCCCAGGAGGTCCCGGGAGGCCCAGAAAGCTCCAGGAGGCCCCAAGGCCCCAAGAGGCCCCAAGAGGCTCCAGGAGACCCCAGGAGGAGGAGGAGGAGGAGGAGGCTAAAGGATGAGGCAGGAGGAGGAGGAGGAGGAGGAGGAGGAGGAGGAGAAGGAGGAGGAGGAGGAGGAGGAGGAGGGGGAGGAAGGAGGAGACGAGGAGGAGGCGGAGGAGGAATAGGGAGAAGGAGGGAGAGGGTGAGGGGGAGGAGGAGATGAGAGGAGGGGGAGGATGAGAGGAGAAGGTGGAGAAATGAAGAAGGAGGAGGAGGAGGGAGAGGGAGGAGGAAAAGGAGGAAAAGGAGGGGGAAGAGGAGGAGGTGGTGGAGGAGGCAAGAGGAGGAGGCAGCAGGAGGAGCAGACAGGAGAACCAGGAGGCAGGAGTAGGTGGGAGAAGGGAGTGGCAAGAGGAGATCCCCAGGCAATTTAAACAGATTATCATGTGGGGTCCCACCGTCGGAGGAATTGAATGTTCCTCCTCAGTGACAGGCACGACTTAATTGTGGGGACCTATGAAGAGGGAATGTGACGGGGGGGCAACAGCAAGATCGTTGATGCGTCTTGGTTTTGCATTGGTCCTCCTCCTCCCCCTATTTCCTCCTCCTCCTCCTCCTCCTCCTGCTTCTCCTCCTCCTCCTCCTCCTTTTCTCCTCCTCTTCTTCTCCTCCTCCTCCTCCTCCTCCTTCTCCTCCTTCTCCTCCTCCCCTCTCCCCACCCCCACCCCCTCCCCCAACCCCCAAC
>CAUYUJ010018066.1:0-175000 GCA_963575745.1 Prorocentrum cordatum
TACTACTACTACTACTACTACTACTACTACTATTACTACTACTACTACTACTACTACTACTACTGCTACTACTACTACTACTACTACTACTACTACTACTACTATTACGATTATTACGACTACTTCTACTACAACTACTACTACTACTACTACTACTACTACTACTACTACTACTACTACTACTACTACGGGTAGACCACGACTACATATGACTACGCCTACGATTCCGACGACCACGACTTCGAAAAACAACTGCTACCATATCATTAACACTACTACTACGACGACGACAATAACAATTACTACTACGACTACTACGGCTACACTTTCTATTACTACTGCTACTATTACTACTACTACTACTACTACTACTACTACTACTACTACTACTACTAGTACTACTACTACTACGACTACCACTACTTCTACTATTACCATCATTACCGCGACTACGACCACGGCTGCGATTACTATTGCTATTACTGCCGCTACCACCACTACTACGGCCGTCAACACAACTGCAGCCGGTTTCAATAATCAACCTTGCCAATAACACGCGAATGCCACGCGATTGCCACATGACAGCGACGCAACCCTCCATTGAAGCCAACAGTAAACTGTCGAAGCAGACCTTCGGGAGCCCGCGTGTGGACAGCACGCAAATCTCAGAACGTGGGATAGTTACACACCAACTACATACATCAATGAAGCGTCCAGTTGGAAACGCGCACAGCATACACTCTCACTGCAAGCCACGCGTCTGCTTCGTTCGAATTGGAGAACTACCAACCGGTATGTAAATATACGCGACTTTTACGAAACTTATGGAATTTTCGTGCGGGGACCCAAGCAAATAACATATGATACCTCGGCAACTCCCACCTAAAGATTACATGCGCGTGCTGGGGCGTTGCAGTTTTCCCACGACGCCAGCACAATTCTCCCTTGAATGGGACGCACTACCCATCTGAATGCGATGTGTTCTAACCACGGCACCTGTGCAGCTACCACACTGTCTAGAAACTGTATACACTCCAATATAAGAAATCCCAGGGGGGGCCCCCCCCCAAAAAAAAAAGCTACGCAAGTCACGCCGCCTCCACGCCGCATTTCGCAAACCCTCGAATTGTCATTTCCCATGTAACAGCTCCTTGGCGCAATCTGCGCGCGCGGCGCCTGCTTGTTGGCTTCGCTCGAAAGCCAAAGCTTTCATTTGTAGTTCATGCCCCCCCCCCCCACACACACACACACACACACACACACCCACCCACGCTTGGATTTTACTACACTTCAAATATGTGTGCTGGCCCTTTGATGATATTGACATACGTTTGACCCTGTGGATCAATAGTTCCTCTTGATCTCACTGAAATACCATGCTCAAGTTCGCTCGACTTAACGGTGATGAACTTCTTCCCGCCATGCGAATATGTGGGGATGTGTCCGCTAAGCTTACGTTGGCCCTTGGAATGGGAAGGGGCCAGCCGGCCGCGCGCGCGCGGCGGGGCGGGCGCCGTCCTTTCTTTTGAGCCAGCGCGCGCAGCGACGGAAGCACCGCTGCGCAAGCTAAATTGGCGCGGGGGATCGCCTAAAATGACCCCCCCCCCCGCGGCCAGCCCAGCGCGCTCCGCGCGCGCAGGTGGGCGCGCCTGTTTCAGGCCACACCCCAAGGCGTTAATAAAAGCGTCGTCGACAGCGGCTCCGGCCTGCTGCGCGCGCGACGCAGGCGCGCGGCGCCCTTGCCTTGCGGCGGCCCATCCGCCCCAAACGGGCGCAGTCGACCCGCAAAGTGGTTGAGCTCGAGGGGTGGCCTGGCGACGTCGTCGCTGGCCCCTGCCCCGTTCTCTTCTCGCCGCCCTCGCCAGCGGTCAGTCGAGCCCCAGTTGTCGTTGCAGCTATCCGAGCTCCGCGTCCACGATGACCGCCAGTCGCTGGCGCCGCCCTGCCACGGGGCGGAGGAATCCGCATTCTGTTGCTCCGCGGCATCACGGCCGCGCCCGGTCTGACGCCGCGGAGCACTCCGAAAGTCCCAGGCTGCAGGAGGACGGACTGTTGGCGCATATCCTGACGATGTGGCTCCCGGGCTTTGCGGGCCATCCAATTGCGTCGGGCTGGCAGCGCGGCGCCTCCGAGACTCTCGTTGGTCATCTGGCGCACGGCTGCCAGTCCTCGTCGCCCCTTTGCTAGCGCTCTTATCCCCCCCCCCCCCGCCCACGCCGTCACTGCCCGTTCGCGCTGCCTTCGGGCGCCCCGCATGCTGCGCGGGACGGAGCCGCTTCGCGCCTTTGGTGGAAGGTTCGCGCCCGGGTATGCCGCCGACGTAGTCCAATGGCGCGCCTGCGTGCGTGGGCCTTGCCTTTGTTGGAGGGGGGAGCATGATCTCGGCCACGGGCCAGGGCTCTGCAATTTCCGCCTCCATTACCGCCTAAAGGCGGCTGAGTGGCTGGATGGCGCTCGCTCCAGGAGCCGTCATGCACCATTCGGACCAACAACAGCTGGGCGTTTCCTGGTGACGGTCTTGTGTGTTCGAATAATCCCAGACGAAGGGGTTCACTACGAAGTACCCCCTGACAGCGTACGCCACTTCTTCCATCTCCCATCTGCTGAGATATGGCCACCAGACGCTCGGGGGGGCCGCCGCGTCTGGCCCTGACGCTGGCGCCCTGAGGCGTTCGCTCTGGAACCTGATCCATAGATTGGCCAGCTTTCTCGTCTTCTCGAGCCTGCAGGGGCGCTGCGGTGGAGGTAGTGCATATTGCGGGCGCGTGGGCAGCCACGCGAAGACCGCCATGATGTTGCCATGGCACGCGGTCATTCCCATGAAGAGCGTTCTCCCAGCGCTTGCGCTTTGCAAGCTCGGTGACGTCGAACCACCTGAGGTGCGCATTTCGCTGAATGCGATCAGCGTCTGCGCCTTGCCACCTTTGGGGGCCCGAGGACGCTGACATCGTCTAAGCGCGCCTTTTCCAAGTCCAAGTCCTTGTGATCGAGCTGGAATGTAATCTGCTCGGCTTCGACAATTGCACTGCTGTAGCGCATCGTCATGCGATGCGGCGTCATTCAGCATGGGGGATCGCCGTCATATCCGATCCGATTTCGGCAGTCATTGCAGCATAGAAGATAGCCGTCATTCCACAAGTTAGGAGCGCATAGCGCGTCCTTCTTGACTTTGGCGACGGGCTCGTCGTCCTCGCCAACGTCGGGCAGGCGACGAATCGTACAGTTCTGCTTCGTAAAATCCAGGCAGCCTGTGCCGGCCTGCGGCTGAACCAGCAGCGCCGCGAATCGTCGACCATAGACCAGCGTCCACGACACCTTGGCATACTGAATGCCCGAGACAGCGGGCCGCATGATCTGGTGGATGTCGACCCACTTGGGGCGACAGGTAGTCGCCAGGGCGACGTCGCACAGTATCCAGACGCCCTGATGTTCAAAGAGGCGCGGCTGGAACGCAACTACAAACATGTCGGACCAGAGATGCGGGTACTCAAACCCAAACACAGCGGCATCCAAGTCTTGGCACGCCACCGACCTCGCCCATCCTCCAGGTCTGAGCCACCGCGGCAACTCACCGTCCACTTCGCCGTTCACGCCTTTCTTCATGTTCTCGACTATGGTCTGCGCCCTAAAAGAGCTCCATTCGCTGCCCCTCGCCACAGGATCATTAGTCGCTGGGTCTCAGGCGGCACTAGTCGGAAGGCATGTCATGAACTTGCATCGGCGAATTCCCGGGATATTCTTTGGCGCTCCAAGAGAGCCGATCATAGATCGCTTGATGGCAGCGTTATCCAGGGAAACAGCGATCGCCTCATTGGAAGCATTTGCTGCCGCCTCGTCCTGAACGTGCATTCTTTTTGGGTCAACCACTCGAGCTGAATCACTTCTGCAGGCACAAAATATAAACGGCGCCCTCGCCAGGGGCGGCAAGACTTCATCCTCCTCGGCGACGCCATCCTCTTCCATGGGTGATTGCCCAAAGCTGTTCTCCCAATCATCGGGCTCGCCGGTCGGTCCAATGTCCTTGCCCATCATCTCCGCGCCGAGCATCTGGACCGCGCAGGGAGGCAACTGGGCAATAGCGCGCATAAAGCGCGCCCGTGCCTCGTCGCACCCCTCGTCGTTCAGCATCTCGACGATGGCGCGCGCCTCTATCCACCCCTCCTGAGCTCCGAACGTGGGCCGCGCTGTGCACGGCCAAATTGTTGGCGATGAGCGAGCCCAGTCGCCTGGCCCCCTCCACGTCCAATCCTGAGAATTGCATAAAGCGAGCGTTTCTCGCTACCCAGATCCATCGGGGTGGGACGGGATTCTGGGGATGGAAGACAGTGGGGTTCAACCGCGCTGAACCGGGCGCGGAGAAATCGTCGGGCCCAGCAGCGCCATCCGAAGGCAACCGCGCAACGTACTCGAACAGCGGGTCTGCAACCAATCCACGCGCCCATTCCAAAGTTTTCTTCTCGTACCCCTTTTCCCCTCTTTCACGGTCCTCGAATGACTTTGGACCAGCGTCGTGGAGCTCCTCTAGCTTCCGCGCCAGTTCGACGGGGATGGCGCCTAATGCTATATCGTCCCCATCATCTATGAGCGGAGCGCCAAGCTCGTCCTTCTCGGAGTGCTCGAGCCCCTTGCTTGCCGCATCTACACCCTGCTTCTTCCTCTGCAGGAGATCTTCGACCGAAACCTGCCCGCCCCAGGGCGGCGTCGGCACCCTGCTGCGGCGAAAGTATTTGGACGTAAACGCTTGAGGGAGCGCGTCGGGCGGCATATCCAAGGGAATCCGATCAGGGAGGCGCCCGCGGGGTATAACCTCCACCGGCGCATCCCCCGCCATGTCCTCGGTCTTGCTGGACTCGACTTTCTTTTCCGACTCGCCAAACTCACCCTCTTCCCTTTCCTCCCCCTCCTCATCGCGGGTGCCCTGCGCGGCAGCTTGCGCGCGAGTCCCCGCCAGCGGCGCGGGCGGAGGAGGATCATCCTCGTCGGGCGCGTCCAGGTCGACGGCTTCCGGCTGATTCCTGCGTTCTTGCCGTCCCCGTTTGGGTCTGGCACCTTCAACTAGGTCGTGGCCTTGGACATCGGCATCAGGAACAGCGGCAGAAGGCGCGTGTTCGGGCGGGGGGGCGGCGGCATTGCCAGGCCCCGCCCCTCCCTCGTTTGCTGTGGGCGACTGCCCTGGCTCGTTGGCAGCGCTTCCAGAGTCCACTTCCACGTCGTCTGAGGGCGGCGCGTTCCCCGTCGCCTGTGGGCGCGGGGGGTCGACTGACGCAGGCGACGAAGCGTCGGCTTCGTCAGCTAACTCACGCGCGCCCTCGCTGACCTCGCCCTGGCACCACCACTCGAACAACATCCTCTCGTGGACAAGAATCTCTGGAGGAGCCTCATGTTCATAGAAATTTGCGCAATGGGAGCATGCTCTTTGGCGAGGAAATTATGGGCCTACGCGCAGCGCCGCGTTTTGGGCACCCCGCGCGCGAAATTACCGTCCGCAAGTGCATTGGCTTTCTCTTTGTGCCATGCGTCACCTCCTTGAACATGGAGCAATAGCACCCAAGCCGAAGACAGATGTAGACCTGTTGCAGTCGAGCCACCTTCTCTGCGGGCAATCGGGGGTTCCTTAGCGGCTTGTGGAATGGCGCCCCGCCCCTTGGATCAGGCCGCCGGTTCGACGGCGGCGCAGTCGGGTTCATCTCCCCCGGCGGGAAGCGAACCCGTGTACTTGCACAGTGGGACTTGGCAAACCCGACCGTGCCAAGGGGTCCCCAGCTCGATCGCCGGCGCTTCCTCGTCGGCAAAAGTCTCTGGCAGGCCGTCGTTTGCCCATGCGCGTCGGCATCATCAGACCTGGCGAATTCCATGACTGTATCATGATAAGCCTGCCTGCCAAATCTGATGCTGATCAACCCGTATCCTTCCTTGTCATTATCATTGTCGCGATGAGCGGGCGATCTTGGCCCGCCATCCCCCGGGTTCGGGACATCGCCCCCTCTGCCCGGGGGCGCAGGAATCATCGTCCTGCATCGCGCGAAGTCACCTCATGAACGCTGCACCCAACGCTCGCCCACCTCGACCTGCGCAGGGACGATGTTGTTCATGCTTAATCCCAACACTCGATCGTAGTGAGCCAGCTTGTTGGCATCAGGAAGTACGTGGCAGCCCTTGTAGAATTGGTCCGTCTCCAGCTCGAGGCCCCAGTAAACATCGTTTACCCATGGCGCGTTGGCAGCCGCGAAGGCGGGTTGGAGCTCAATAAGCTGCCGCCCATTTTCTTGGATCTCTTAGATCCGGGCTTGCTGTCGAACGCTACGCAGCTCCCTTCGGGCCTCGCGCATTTGGACCTTGCTATCGCTGCCCTTGCGGCTTCTCCGCTGCCTCCTGTATCCCCCAAGGAGCCACCGGGGCTGACTCTGTCACGCCGCCCCATCCTTGATCCGCAGGAAGGAATGGGTCAGGGTCGACCACAGCAGTGATGTCTAGTTCGAATCCGTCTCCATTCGGCACCTTGGGGTGGTATAGCCATAACCCTTTGGCGTGCGTTTGCGGAGGTGCGGCGAAATGCAGTCCAAGCGCAGTGCGAACTGAATTCTGGGGATGTGAACAGCAGTGCTGTGTGTTCTTTTCATTATCCACTGCTTTGAATCACCCTCAATCTGGCGGTGGGGCCAGGATCTGAAAGTCGCGCGCAACTCCTAGCCCGTTGTTGAAGAGGTCAGCCGCACAGGAGTAATGCGCATGCTGCCACGGGATGCGTGCTGACACTTCGATGGCATGCACTCCTTCTGCCGGCATCTGCGTCGTCTTGAACAGCTTCGTTCTGGCCCCGTCCTTCACTGTGGAGGCCACGAACGCGCCAGTATTCAGGACGAGGCCAAGCCTGTTTATGTTCACCGCGTGCGAATAGAACTTCCACATCTCGTTCAACTTTGCGCGAACAAGTCCTTGCGGGAGATCGACGAGCAAGGTGGCAATCGTGTGATCCATCTGCACGTCGGTCGACATTTCAGCGACATCAAAAAGGTTTCACAGCGCCCCCTGGGCGCCATCCTTTGCCGTGAGCAGGCGTTTCGCCCTCAGCCACTCAATAACTGCCCGGGCCAAGTACTGCTTGGTAAAATGTTCTTGCCGATTGTGTCGAGGAGGCAAGCCGGCCCTTAGAATTTGTCGCTGTTCCGCGTCGCAAAGAGTCCTCAGGCTCGAGGTTCCGGCCATGCCGATGGGGCGCCGACGGAATGTGCGACAACAACAGCTGATAGTCGACCGCGCTGTCGGCATTGACTTCCCTGCCCAGCAAATCCCTGTCGAGCTCATGCGCGAACGTCTCAGGCCCGACGCTAAACTGTTTCTGTTGAGGTAGGTAGGACTACAAGGCGTGCAGACACGCAAATCCTTGTCGCCGATCTCGCAAACTTGACAGATTTCTGACCGCCCTCCCCCATGGCGGGCGATGAAGCCGGTCTTCACGAACAGCGAATCCTGAATCCGTTCCACCTCTCCGCCAGGTCCATATTGTCCCATGTGTTCGGGGCGCCCTTGGCCGCCCCATCCGTGCGTGCCGTCGCTGGGTCGAATGCAATGGCATCACCCCTCTCCAACGCAACGCTTGCACACACTGACTCATTCTTTCGTCTGTCCGTTGTAGGGGAACACAATCATGGGCACATCTTTCCACGGCTGTCCGACCACCGCGCCCCTCTCTTTCACCTGGTCAGCGAACCTCGCAGGGCCCACGTTCACATACAAGAATAAAGGCACGCGGGGGGCACCACCGAGGCTGAGCGGGAGGAATTGCGCATGTTCCATGCCTGCCAAAAGACAGCGCCAATTCTCTCCGTGCGGCAGGCGGTTGACGAAGCACTCTACTCGTCCCGGGTGTGGAGACTTAGTTTGCCGCGGCATTTCGTCTTCGGTGCAGGCATGGCCCCTCTCGGACTCTCCCCTGGACTGGCGTTCACCTCTATGTAGACTCTGCAGGAATTGGCTATATACCTGGCCATCTTCCTCACATCGGAGTGAACGAGGCCCCTTGTGAAGTGCCACAAGTCGCCGGCACAGTGCTCTCCGTTTTTGTGCAGTTCTGATCCGCGCACGCGTGGCACTCTGCACGGAAGCCCAGCCTCCTCCCAGTATCTCATCCCGTTATTGGCGACAGCAGCAGCCCGGCTCGCAAGCGTGTTCTTGGAATCCACTGCCCTTCTGGTCTGAGGCAGTTGTATAGGAGGGGGAACAGGGGACAGGGCGTTTACACAGCTTGGAGGAATTAGTGAATTCAGTATGGGTCGGGCTTGAAGCGCCTCGAAGAAAGCGCGCGCGCCCGAATCGCAAGCGTATGACTATATGTGGACCCAGGACAGTTTGATTCCCGTCGTCGTCCTCGCCCTTGCTCCGTTCCCCCCCCTTTCTCCCCCCCCCTGGATGGTGTCGAAAGCGTCCGCGGCTGGGGCGGGGGAGCGCCCCTTCCCGCCTTCCTCATTATTCCTCGTTCCTCTTTGTCTCCCTGCTCCACCGTCCGTCGTCCTACCTCGTCTTCCATCCACGTTCGAAAAGTGAAGTCCCTGGTGCCGCGTGCCCGCATCAGCGGTATATCGCCTTTTCGGCATCCGAGAACAGCGGCGCAACCAAACAGAGGCGATTGACAATGCGAGCGTTCGGGGCGCACTCCAAACGCAGCGGGGCGGCCGCCGAGCACAGTCGCATCACTAACATGTGAATTATAAGTGCCTGCGGCAATGTCCGCCGACTTGCAAGAGCAGCGGTCTGCATGGCGACGCGCGGAGCTTTGACTGTTAAGAGGTCCATGGCATGTGACACCTCTCGTGTTTTCGGATTGCTGTGCGGCATTCTTCGGGGTCATTCGAAGCCTGTACGGTGCGTTTTCGGGCCGTTGGGGGCCGCGTTGGCGCCGCGTTTCACCGCGGCCGCGCTGGGCGCAGGAATCGTGCATTTGCAGCTCCCTCGGGGGCACCCTGAGCCGGGCAAGTGTGCATTTGCATCCCCCCCCCCTAGCTGGGCATGTCGACCTCGGTTCTGGGCTGGCAGAGTCGGGGCACCCTCGAGGTGGCGAGCGAGCAAATTTTCGAAATGCACAAATCAAGGTGTGATCTGTGTACACAGCGTGTGTCTTCAACTGTGTATTTTCGTGTGTGGGCCTACTGTTTACACAGATTGTGGTGTAATCTGTGCACGCAGATCTCGTTCCCATCTGTGCATTTGGAATTTGCGCCTCGCGGGTGGTGTTGACTGGGCGGGAACTTCCGAGTTTCTCTTTCGGCTGCTCGAAGGGGGGGGCGTCGCGCGCGGTCGAAATGCGCGGCTCGTGTCTCCAACTGCATATGTTGTGCGCCGCTCGCTGGAGTGGTCTCTGGGCGGGAGTTTCCGCGGATCTCTCGGCTGGCCCAGGAGGGGGCAGCGGTCCGGGCACGCAAAGGCGCGGGGGGGTGGGGATGGTGGGCCGTGGGAAGGAAGGGGTTCGATAGGAGGGGTGGCCTAGGGGCCAGGGGTGAACGGGGCTGGGCGAGAGGGGAGGAAACGGGCCCAGGAGGAGCTGCACGATCGGCGTCAGCATCGCGAGGGCGAGGGAGGCGGGGGGGCAGAAGGAGGGGGCGTGATGTGCACTAGGGCGTAGAGGATGGAAGGAGGGCAGGCAAGTGGACGATGGTGGAACGAATCCGGCGGAGGAGGACGACGAGGAACGACATGAATGGGCAGATGGGGGGCGACAGCGTGGATGAGGGGCATGATGAGGACCAGGGGTAATCGGAGGGGCATGAGGAGAGTGGGCCGAAGCGAAAGGATATTGGGCGGCGGCGGGGGATGGGGCATGAGTTCGAGGCGGGCGCCACCTAACGATTAGCTGAACAGTGTTCTGCGCGTCCGTGCCCCCCCCCCCCAGAACACAGTGACCGGTTGCAAAACTTCATGATATGGGCAATCGTGCGCTCGTGCTTCCTTGCCGTAGGCTCGGGTCCACGACGCCCCTTGGCGTCGCGTTGATGCCGCCCCGATTTGCCAGACCGCATATGCACAGATAGGCATAACATGTGTTTCAACGTTTGTTTCAGGACCCATTCTATAGTAACAGACCCAGGTTGGAAACCAAGCGTGTTCCAGGCGATGAACTCGCCGCTGGTAAGAGGAGCCCCCCAGGACATAGCATCGCCCAGTCCCAGGACAACCATGCACGTATGATCCCTCTGAGCATATCCTGCCTGCATGTCCACAAGCTGTTTTACTTGCTCCAGCAGGTTCTCCTCCATGTCGAAGTACTGCTGCATATCCGCTTCTGGGGCTGCGCCGCGAAGTCGCCTGTCTTCGCGGTCAGAGCCCAACCCATTTCCACTCCACAGCAGCACCCGACATCGCGCTCCGCTTTGTCGCGAAGATGCTCTGGCTGTCGAAGTTAATGCTCCCTTCTTGGTCTGCTGCTGCGATGGAGGTTAGGGTGGACCCGCCCTGACGGTATGAATCGCACCCTGCAGTTTGGTTGTGTATGCACATCCGAAGGAGCGTCCTCGCCCCCTCGGGTTGTTGTTCGCCTCGCGCTTACTGAAATATGGCAGTGGAATCAGAAAGCAGCATGACGTTAATGTCAGGGTATGATTGTCTCTTCCATATGCCGTCAGGGGCTGGACAATACCAATCTTTGATCGGCACACGCCTGTTCGCCAAGTCGAAGATGTCCTGGCCCGCGAACCGTGTGCGAAGTTCAGCCATCTGAACAAGCTCGGTGTATGCCGCACATGTTTGAGCAACATTCAAGTACTCTATGCAAGGTACCATCACGACGTGCACGAGCTCGGCCATCCTGGTCGTTAAGTCCCGAGCAAGCTCGACATAGTCGGCTGTCGGTAGGGCGCCTCTTGTCACCGCGCATATTGTGCGGGACAAGCCCAGCAGCCTTCTCCTCCCGCATCGCTCTGAGTCCCGCCGCTTCCCAAATGCCGTTCACGTCGTGGTATGATTGGCAGTAATATCTTCTGTATTCGGTGCCATGGGCGATCGACGCAGCGTCTTGCTGCTGGCATCGCCAAGCTTTTTTTTGGTGCGTCTCTTGGCGCTTCGCTCCCCGATGACTCAGCACTCCCCGATGGCCCAAATGGCGCGCTCTGCGGGGGCGGGTGGTCGCGAAGCCGTGGCGTCCACGGGCGGCGCGGGCGTGGCAGCGCTCGCCCTGGGCGTCGCCCTGGGGATCTTCGGGGGCGGTCCGTCTGGGAGTGGCGGATCCGCCGAGGCCGGCGGCTGGCCAGCCGGAGGAGGCGGATCCTTTGGTGGCTGCGGCTGACCTGGCGGCGGCGCCGGTGGCTTGGCCGCCGGCGGCGGCGCCGCGGGCGGCGTTGGCGGCCGCGTCGGAGGCGGGGGAGGCGTCTCGAGCCTCGCGGGCACGCCGCCCGTCATCGACGGGGGGAGGCCCTTTGGCAAAGGCGGTTGCGGCCCGCCTCCCGACATAGTGGGAGGCGAGTCCTTGCGCAAAGGAAGCTGCGCCGGCCTGGGTGACTGCGGTGACGATCCAGCCGCGCGCGTCGGCCCCGGTGGTCTATCTTGCGGCGCGTCGGACTGCGCCTTGGCGTCAGCCTGCGTTCGAGGTGCGGACTTCGGGGCAGCTTCGCGCGGCGGCTGTCCATCGGGCGGAGGAGGCGGCCTCTTTACCCCCGCATCCTTTGCAGGCTGCCCCCCCGACGGAGGCGGCGGCTTCTTCGCCCCCGCGCCCTTTGGAGGTTGCCCCCCCGGCGGGGGAGGCGGGGCCTTTGTCTTTTCCTCATCGCGCGGGAATGGCGCGGGAGGTGGCGGCTCCTTCTTCTGCTCATCGCGCGGGAATGGCGCAGGAGGCGGTGGCTTCGCCTGCTGCTCGGGCGGCGCTGGCGGCGGCGGCCTCGCCTGCGGCTCGGGCGCCTCCACCATGCCCTTCGCCTCGGGCGGAGGGGGCGCTGTCTGCGCCCGCCCGCGCCCTCCCGCCGCGCCTTTCGGTGCCCTTTCAGACTTACTATTGCCCGAGGATGACGCCCGCGCACTTCCCGCGGCTGGCCAGGGCACGGGCGCCCCCTTCGCCGGGCCGCCTGGGGCATCGCCGCCCACGGGCCTCCAGTTGCAAGTCATCCCCACGTTTCCCCTGTGGTTCGGCGGCCGCCATGCGTTGGGGATGCCCCTGTCCAGGTCCATATTCTGGCCCAGTTCTTCTCTCCACTTCTGCTCGGTCGGGGCGTAGTTAGGGCCCCCGAGCCACTTCAGGTGCGCACAACTATCCATGATCTCAGAGGGGTCGGTGATGCTGCCAGTCATCTCCGACGCGCATCCAGCCTTGGTGCAGTGCGGGTATATGTCATGTTCCCACTCCTGCCTCGTCGCGCCGTCGTCCACTTGGTGCTTCGAGATAAGCCGCTTCGGTCGGTGCTGGCGGAAGTGCTCCACGAATTCGGAATGCGGAAACTGGCGGCACGGCCTCATCGTCTCGTAATCGCAATACAGGACACGCCCCGCCAGCAATAACGAATCCTTCTCGTTCGCGATATCCGAAGAATATCTTCCCAGGCTCCTTGGCCCGAGGCGATTCACGGGCGCCAGTCGGTTTCGACTGGGAAGGTCGCGAAAAAGGACTTCATCCTTCTGCCGATCCTTCTGCGTGCTTGCGAGCCGGTTTCATTGCGCATGGCCCCCCAATGCGTAGGCTCCGCCAAGTTACGAGAGGCGTCCGCAATCGCGGCGGTTGAGAAATCCCCCCGCAGCCTGTCCGTCGGCTCTGGGGCCCACTTGCCAACGGGCATGGCTCGCTGACCAGGGGTCATGTGAGGCCTTGGAATCCTGAAGACGGCGCGAACAGTAGGGTGGTCCCACATGACCGTCACTACTGCTGAGAACTCCGGTGCGTTCTTCTTCTCGCCTCCCGGCCGGTTCCACCCCCGGTCACGAATGACGGGGTAGGGATAACCAATCCCGCCCACGAAGTGAAGCCCGCGAGTGCGTGGAACGCGTCGCGCCGCCATATTCACCCAGAAGGCCTTCCACAGGTCGTCGGGGAACATCGTTCCCCCCCCTGAAAGGAGCAATCGGGCTTGAACAGGGACAGTGTCAGCAAGCCGATGAGGTTGCCCATGAAGTGGGGGTGATGGGGATCGGTGTACTTTGGCGTCCACTGCTGAGTCTTCAACTTTTTGTTGGACTCGGCGACCTGCTGAGGCGCGCATCTAAGGTTGACTCCGAGGATGTGGTACAGGCACGGCACCTTATACCACTTCACAGGGTGTTCACGCCATTATCCTCCTTGCGTGTCCCAGAACTTAGCGGACCCGTCATTCGCCGTCCTCAGGTCACCCCCCCCGTGTACCCATCCAGAGAAAGAGTGGCTCCAACCTGTAGTCGGTCATGTTGACGGGCTCGCACTCGTGCGGAGCATTGCGTTCACGCCTGATACGGCAGCCTGCGCGGTAACGTTTCTCCGTTTCTGGGTCGCAAAGGATGTTGTTCGCCAGACCAACAAGATCACGGATCTCTTTGATGAGCTTGACGCACTTCTCTTGCCATGGCATATCCCGATTGTCGATGAACGCGGGAATGGGGGGGGGGCAACCGAACACATTTGGGGCGTCGCCCTCGCCGCGGAGCATTTTTCCACATGCCGCGGCGATGGCCATGTGAGACGCACGCTGGCATCTTGGCCTCTGGTTGAGGCAACTGCCTCGCTGTGGGTGCTCGGTGTATAACGCGGACACGCGCTGCTGCTTCCTTGCCTCCTGCAAGCCCTGTCGGCCCGCGGGCGCTGGGCGCCCTGCGCGAGGTGGCCCGCGTGCGGGCCGCCGCGGCGCGCGCGGCTGAAGGCGAAAGGGGGCGGCCGCACAATCGCGGAGGCACCCCGGAGGCTGGCGGGCGGCGCGGATGATGATGATGTCTTGAGCGGACACGACAGCAGGCGCGCAGGGGACAGGGGAAGCACGCGCAGCAGACGGTGCAGCGGCATGCCCGGCAGCAGCAGCATGTGCAACTAGCTCATGTGCACGTCGAGCAAACTCGCTCGTGTAATCCTCGGCAATCTTGCTATCCCGACCACGTGCTTCAACGTGACGATGCGATCCGTCGCGACACCGGATAATTCTATCAGCTAAAACAACAGAGTTAATCGCAATGCTCCACGGCTTTTTCATGCAAGCTCCATTTGTCCTCTTAAGGCCAGAGGCGCGCCCGTGCAGTTTTACCCGAATCATACCGTTCTAACCTAGTATTCACGCACTTGAGGATCACACCAATAGAGACATGATGTCCGCCATTCTAAACATACAATGCCATTGTGTTACCTTCTCTGTAAGTCTTTGAAGTGCCCAGAATAACTTCCGAAAAGTCGCCCTGTGATCCCGCGGTCTCGTCAACGCCTTTTCATCGCCGCTGCTATAATACATGACTTCGTTCACGCATTGCCGGGGTGAACCGCCAGCGCAGGGGATGGAGCCCCAAAGCGTAATTTGGGCACCGCAACGTCTTCCACTGTCTTTGCGGCACATGCAACTCCCGCCTCCGTCGTCATATCCTTTTACTCTGTCAGGCGTACCACTGCACGCCCATGATCCATCCAATTCTCAGGGCCGCCCGATCTGCAGCTCGGCACGCAACCACATTCCAGCGGCAACCTCCTCGGACAAGTGGATGCATCATGAGAGACTCCAGAGATCGCATTCGCAGGCTCTCCCGCCGCAACCACTTGTTCACGCGGCTTGGTGTCTATATTTGGCTGTCCTTTGTCTGGGCGGTCGGGCTTCTTCGCTGCCCTGTGTCCAGCTATCTTTCCACCATTGACAGGAGACGACTTGGGCCCCAGTTTCGGCATCAGGCCCCCCCTTGTTTGATCGGCAGGGCGTTTTCTCAATCAGAGAGAAGCTGCGTATAGTTGCTATAGCTACTCGCTGACCAGAAGGTAGGTGCGACCACTTGAATAAGATATAGTTTTGGCCCATGAGGGAGGTTGTTCAAACCTCTCTGCCCCGGCGTCTGCAGCCTGATCCTGCGTTGGACAATTGGCCATATCGATAATACCTCTCGCAAGCTCCTCAGCGACAGCCGCGGCATCAATCCTGTGCGTCCGCGGTAGGTGCACCAATGTTTGCGATCCTCCGGCCCTGCAGACTTTGACGACTGCCAGATTGTCCTTCACGCATTCGGCTTTGGGGGATATTCCCAACAATCTTTCCCGCAGCGGCAGGGCGGGCAGGACTTCCCTTCGCGCCGCCTCGTCTGCCGACGCAATTTCTGCCGAGGGTACTGTGCGATGTGGCAGCCTGTCTTCTTGAGTGACAGCTCTGCGGAGCTCTTGTGTTGGGTCCCCACAGTTTCTGTGCATTGGCGCTCGTACTCCGATGTGCCCTGATGTCGCTGGCCAAGTCTGCGTCTGCATCTTGAGCCATGCATCAGCGGGCTCGCCTCCTACCCACGACACCACGCGATAACTCAGAGTCGCCTTGATGTAGCATTGAGGCGGAAGAATGCAACATCCTGTTGTTCAGTCCACTGTGTAACGCACGACCCTAGTGTAGAAGTCGCTCTTAATATTTCATGCCTGGCCATCCTTGCGCCATGCAATATCTTCATAAGTATTTTCGCGGCTATCGGCTGCAACGCGCCCCATGGGGCAGGGGGTCGAAGGCAAGGAGACCCATCGTCGACCATCGGCTTCCCGCCCATCACTGGAACTGTGTCCTGTGGGCCCACGTTGGTGCCAATCCCTAAACATTCCGCAATAGCTTACTCGGCTGGGTGGACCCCTTCTCGTTGGGGACCTCCCTGCCCGTCCTCCAAGCCAGTCAACTCAGGGCCGTAAGGAATACCAGCCAGTGGGTGTGTCTCAGGATCAGTATCCGTCAGTTCAGCGCACAGCTTGACGCATGACGTAAAGAAACCTTCCATGCCATAATCCATCACTTGTACATTTTTCCGGCCCTGGCACACAGTGCTTCTTGGGCTCCTCATCTGCAGCTTCACTGACGTGATCATCTGATAGTTCAGCCAGTCCGGCAGGTGTGAAGAAGCATCCTAGTTCTTCATGATTCGAACCCTGCTCGGTCGGTCGACAAGGGGCAGCTGGTCGCACGCCCCCCCCCCTTCCCCGAACGGCGAACATCGTCGCCGTCGGATTTGTAGAACAATAACGTCGCTACGTTGCGGGGGTGCACCGTGCCCTCCAGAAGCTCCGCATAGATCCTGCCCCGGCCAACGTCTTGAGGATTCGTCATGTCCTCTCTAACTTCCCACGTGTCGCAATCCACTGCAACTCGCTGAACTACAGATCTCCAAGCTGGTCCCGAGGGCAATGATGGTCTGAAGCATTAGCGATGGCATCAGATCGAAACCATGCACTTTGGCCATTCGGGGGAGGGTAAGAACGATCGGTATACACTGGAACTTTGCCCGCGGCCTTCACTGAGGCAGGGTCATGGAAGCCGGCGTTCGCGGCTGCCGCGTCAACGCCGCGGGATCTTCGCTCTTCGCCCTGCCCGTCAATCCATCTTTCCGAGAGCCTGCGTTCGCAGCCCAAGTACCTTCCAACCGGAACAGGTGGGCCCATGCCAATTCCCATGGGCGCGGTCTCGGAAGGACTCAGTATGCGGCCCCATCCTTTCGGCATGTCGGCGGCAAACCGGGCCAACTTGAAGTCGTCAGCGTACACTATCAGGAAGAGCACAAGTTCAGGGTGGCAATAGCAGCTGCACCAGGAAGAGATATATTCGAATCCCTTAGAGATCACGCGGGCCTCGCAGCGCATTTAGCGTCTGGATGACCATGCAATGCCAGTCGTAGAGGACATACGGAGTCGCGCATACCTTCCCAATGGTTTGGCCACGCTTACCTTGATACTATGCCCCAAGTGGGTGTTCCTCCCAATGATGTGCGCGCCTGACGTGCATCGGCCCGTTGTATATCATGATCTGGGAATAATCAAAAGGCATCGGCGGCCTTGCTCGCCTGAGTAGTTGCAGGGCAAGACGAGGGTTCTTGAAATAATGCCGCGTTCTTGTCTTGATCGATGACGTCAGACCCATCGAAAACAACGCGCCCCTTGAACTTCCTGTCTTTGCGCCCATCAGGTAGTTCCGCATTCTCCTCAACAAGGATAACAAAGAAACTACCAATATTGAACATATCCCCCCCGATCTGCCTGCGAAGTTGACTCAGCTCCATCACCTTGCTCTCGCCCCGCATTTTGATTTCCCGTAAACGGCCCCGTTCCTTTTTCAAAGCCGCAGTGGCCCCTTCGCTGTTTGCAGCCTCGGCCTCGGCCACCGGCCGAGCCGCGCAAGCAGCGTTGGACATGTGTGCGACCCACCTCGATGGGGCAGCGACTGGGTTTGATTCTCCACGTCGATCGCAAGTGTCCGCGAAAGGGTCGCTGCATGGTCGCGCCCTCGGTTCTTTCTCTCGGCGTTCGAGACTGCGCGCGTCTAGAAGCTCCAAGGGCATGCGCGGAACGCAACGCCTCACGGCGGCCGCCGCACAAGTCGTGCCCGCGGCATTCCTTGCAGCGTCGGCACCGGAGTCGGCGTCGAAGGCGTAGCCGTCACCAGTCCCTCTTTCACGATCATCTGTTTTTTTTTCGTTCCCCCGCGGCGCCGCTGGCATAGCCGCGCGACGCCGCGGACGATGAAAATTCCTCGCCCACGGCCGACGTGGCATTCTTCACCGGAGGACGAGGAATGGCGATACCGATCTCTTGAAGCAAACCAGTGTTCGGGCCCGGGCCCTCGAGTCCGTGGAACCTCCTCCTTCTGCCTTGAACTTGGACATCGCCCGTGCCCTCGCGGGGCCTCCCATCTTCCGCCGCCGCGCTGGGTGAATGCCCGTTTTCGTCGAGTCCTTCCGCGTTCTTCTCAGCCAAGCCTTTCCGCATTCAGGGTCTTCCGTCTCCGCGGTATCTGGGGCCCGGTGCCGCGGGTCGCAATAGAAGACTACGCGCATCTGCGTTCCCTTGGTCCTTCCCGTTGACGGCAAAGGCTGGCTCAGCTCTTCGCGTGTCCTCCCGACAGTGACCGCGCTGCGCTCGACGCATTCGCTTGTCTGCAGGTTCTGGGCGGCGCGCGCCGTGATCTGCTCGAGCTTCGGTTCTACATTTCCGGGGCTGCAAGAAAATGCGATTGCCTTGCAATCGCGACCTCTCATTCCGCTTAACGAGCCCCCCGCGGCGCGGGAATAATGCAGAAATCTCCGCTCGGCGCCCGCAGGTGGCGGCGGGGCGGGCGAGGGGCCCGAGGGGCCCTCATCGTCCGTCGGATCCCCCCCTGCTCCTGCCACAGCTGCCTCTCCTGCGCCCTCGTCACGGGCAGGAGGCGGGGGCGCGTCGACCGCTGTCTGGCTTCCAACTGACCCGCTTGACGACGCGGACCCCCCCCCCCGCGGACGACTGGCCGCCGTCCCGGGGCTTCTCCCCACTGCCTTCTGGAGCGTTCTTCCCCGAGAACAGATCCCCCTGGTCGACCGATTGCGCTGTCATGGACGCGGCGCCGTAGGCCTTTCGCAACGGGAAATGGACAGCAGCCCCCAGAAGCCCAGTGTCCGCCGCGCCCTCCGCGCCCGTCTCAACGTCCGCCTCTGCGCCAATATCGGCCCAAATCTGCTCTGGTCTCTCAACAGCGGGCTTGCGCCCATCTTTCTTCATCCCCGTTTTGAAGTTCAGTCCGCCAAGTTGTTCCAAATGCATGCAGTCATGGTCGGGGCCCGCCCGCCCCCCCGCATGTTGTGCGCAGCCCAGGTAGATGCCCGCTCTCGCCTGGGGACCCGTCTTCGGCTGCCCGACGCGGGGCTCAGGGGGCGGCGGGCACCTCGCGGCAGAGCTGAAAGGCACCAAGGACCCGTCAAATGAAGTACCAAATCTCTTTCTCCATGCTGATCCACCCGCATCTCTCTCCTGCGTATATTAACATAAGCAAAAGTACGGTACGGCATACACCCAATACGGGGCTGGAGGCCCCGCCGTCACGAGCATAGCCCTTGCCCCGCCCTGGACAATGGCGCTCGCCCTCTCAGCGACTGAGAAATGCTTCTTATTCGCGGGCTGCGTGGAGCCATGGGCCGTCGTGGACCCACTGAAGGGACGCGCGTTCAGCGACTTGCAAGCCTTCTTCAATTCAGGGGCCGCATCAATGCAAATGCACTCTGGCTTCTCCGCGAGCACCCTCAGGTTCGCAAGGAAATCAACCACGTACTCTGCCGACTTGTCATGGGTGCTCTGGCTGGCCAGGAAGCCGGCGCACCGGTCGCGCAGTGTCACGCGCGACGTTTTTCGCGGAGTCCCCTCGAGAGCTCATCAGCCGCGAACCAGTGGCCCATGGTGCACGATCCCCCGAACTGTTTCGGCTCCGAATATGGTCGCATCTGCTTGTAAGCCTCATTATTGTTCTGCCGTTGTTGCGCCTTCGACGTCTTTGCCCACTGGCATGTTGAGCAAAACGGATTCTTCGGCAGATGGGCAATCAAGTGCCGGCGTGATGCTGCCTCCCGCCTAAGACGTTCGTACTTGGACGCCCCCTCGGGTCCTGCCTCCTCAATTGGGTCGTCACCAAGGCCATCGGCTACCTCCGCGGCCCCCGGGCCCTCGGGTGCCGCATCAATGATTTCTTCTTCTCCTGGCGCTGGCGCCGCCGTCGCGCGACGCGGCGTAGCCCTGCCCGCGTTCTAGCCCGCCTCCATGTCTTCGCCACCAATGAAACCAGCGCCCTCTCTTTTCCATCCCAGCTTTGTCGCCGCGTGGGGCTCGTAGTAGAAGTGGGTGAGTCGATCAGACTGCCCCGCCAATGCGGCGTCGTTCGCGGCCGGAAGTTCTCGGGCGCCGTCCGATTGAATATTCGGCTTGCCATTAGAATAAAAAACCTTCTGCCATCGCCGCCCGCGAGCGCAGCTCGAGGGTCGCGCGGTGCCTGCGTGCCTGGAGCGGGGGGCCACCCAGCGTGCCAGGGCCATCCAGGCTGGACCTCGCGCCGACCTCCACGCGCGCCCACTGCTCCAGCCCTGTTGGGCCGGCGGGAGCTGCCTCGCCTACTTGGCCCAAGGCCCCTTCTGCCATTCATGGTAAGATAAGGGGATCTTGCCCTCCGCTGAGGGTTCCAACCTTTTTCCCCGCGGCAGCAGTGAGTGCGGTGCTCTGCCGGTTATCCAGCGGAAACTGCAACCGCGGCCCACGCAGGGCTCGCCCGCTGAAGCCGCGCTCGGGGTTTCCGGCGCGACGGTCGCCTCCATCTCCCCTTTGCTCTGTTTGTCGCTTGCGACCTCAACTGTCCCGAGCGCCTCCTAGTAACCGCCCTCAGCGTTCAGGGCAATGGGGACGGCCAATGGAGAGATCCCGTCGACCATACCTGCCTCGCGCAAATACTTGACGGATACCAGGTTTGAGACGCATCCCGCATCGACGATGAACCTCACCGACCCATGGCGGACGGCGTTCGACTTCGCCCCCCTTGTGGCGCTTCATCTTTCCTAGCGGACACAGCGGCGACATAGTCGCCGTCGTGCCCGCTGCTGGCGTCGCTGAGCTCGCCGTCTGACTGCTACTCCCAGCCAACCCACATGTGCCAGAGCTCTCGTTCCAGTGCCACAGCGCCATCGAATGCCTGCCGCGCTTGAATATTCGCCCTTCGCTCGCGCTTCGCAGCCCACCGAGGGTCAAACTCAAAAGGTTTCCCTCGTGCACTCGGCGCCGACCAAATTATTTTGTCTCTTTGATCGGAGCGCCCACGTGGCCGGTTGCCGCATGCTCGGGTCTTTTCGGGCCCGGCGCTTTCCACTGACCGGGGCGTGCTTTTTCCTCAAGCAATCGTGCCGTTAAAACGCTTCTCAACGGCTTCCCGTTCCTCAACTGTTCGAGAGCCCGCTTTGGAAGCAACGCGATCCCGCCTGCCGGGGAAAATCTCAGCAATTTCGCATGCAGGGACTATCTCTTCCCGCTCTGCGTCTTCGCTGGTGCTGCAAAACGAACTTGCTCGCGCTCAACTTGCGTTCGCCCAGCGGCGGCGCTTGGAATCCTGATCCAGCGCTGAAATTGGCGGGAGCGGCGATCAAAGGCGCCCCCCACGAGGGGGCAGCAAGCTGTCACAGCCCCGCTCAGGCCGACGCTGGTTGCATCGCCACTGCGAGCCCGCCTGTTTCGTCATGGGTGTCCGGGGGCGTCGGCCCTGTCCAAGCAGTCCTTGCCAAACTGGCGCGTCTGTCCGGCCAGGTGTCTCCAGCGCTGCCTTTTCTCCTTCGTCTTGCCCTTGCCCTTCGGCTTATCCTCGTCATTCCCCTGGGCGGGCGCTGCGTTCTTCTTCGGATTCTGCGCCGCGGCGGACAGCCGCTCTCCGCTGCGACTGCAAGGGGTGGATTGTCCGATCTTGCCCACGTGCGTCTCGCACCTATCGCGGGAAGGCTTTTCTTCTGGAGTAGCCGGGCGACGTTCGCGAGGGCACTTTTCCGCGGGCAGGGGGCTAGCCCCTCGGCTACATGCATGGCGCAAGCCGTTCTTTCGGGAGTTGACGCTGGAGGTGTGACTCTGCGACCGACCACGATCCTTGCCGCCGCCGTTGGGGCGGTCGGACTGACGCTCCTGGCCCCTGCCGCGGTCGCCACCATTATCCTTGCCCCCCCCCTTGTTCTGGTCCTTCTTCTTCTTGTTCTCGCAGCCCGGTCCAATCCTTCCCTGACTGGGCGGGCGCAGCTTGGGCTGGAGCGGCAGGGTCTCCACTTCCTTCTGGATGCATGCACCGGCGCTGCGCCCGAGAACGCGGGCATTTATCTTCGAGAAACTCGTTGCGTATGACCGACTTCGTAAGGCGGCTGTCCTTCATATGCAGACTCTGGCCCCCCTTGCCGGCTCGTTATCCTTTCCCCCATGCCCTTGTCGACATCCGCGGGTAGGCCTCGTGGGTGTCTTCAACTGCCTTTCTCGGTTGATATGCCCCCCTTTCTTTGCGCGTGCAGTCGCTGACCTTGGACATGGGCCATTCGCGCGAATTTGTGCCCACCCCGCGCTCATCTTTTCTATGATCGAAAATGACCAGGGAACAATGCGCGCAATGGAACTTATGCAATTGGCGGCGCAAGTGCCCCTGCGCGGCCGGGCGACAAGGAGGAACCCAATTCCCCCATCTCGTTGGGTGTTCGTACCTACTCGTCATAGAAGCGGAACAGGTCGGCATCCGCTTCCGTGCCATTACCGCGGATATGAATTCCCATGGGATTTGTGCACGTGCACGCCCGGCCATGATCCTGCCTGGCGGTCACGCGCGCAGCAACGATGCGCAAAATCTCCCGACCTTTCGCCAGGCCGCCTGCGATGCGAGATCCAATCGCTCGATCTCGCTCGCAGGATGGCGCAATTAAGATGACGCCTGCCGATCCTTGATGATCTTGTTGACTTTGGACACTTAGTCAGCTGAGATCATTAGATCGAGCCGAATGAACATGCCAGAATATTTCAGCTCCCTGGCGTCGACATTCTTCAAATCGAACGCTTCCGATATCCGGCCGACTGCCTCGTCGCAATTCTGAGAGGAAGAGGCCGCCGCCCTGACGACGTTGCGCCTCCGGCGCTGGTAATTAGCAGCATCCAGGATCGCCTCCAGCGCTATCTTATCCGTCGTGTCTGCGTCGTTCCAGCACGGGGTGGCGGGGGCATAATCCACCGCCGGAAACGGGGGGGCACCCCCACCGCCGCCGCCTCCGCCAGGGGAACCGCCTCTGGGAGGTCCTCCGCCGCGCCGGCGCCGTCGATCTGGCTCGCTTTCCCTTCTCCACCAGGCGTGGAATATCCGTCGTCTTCACCGTAGAAATCGCCATCGTCACCATCGCCGCCATCGCCTCCGCAGCCGCCGCCAGGTGGGCCCGCGCCTGGGCGTTTGAGCCCCAGTGCCTTCCGCGGAGGAGTCAATTCAATATCCTTGTCAGCGTTCTTGAACATGCCCGGCAAACCCCCCATCGGTGGCGGCGTGCATCCCGGAGAGAACGCAGCGGCATCGACTCCGGCCACCGTCGACTCCGTCTGTCCCGCGTTGGCAACCGCTTCGGCCCTCTCCTCGCGCATTTCCTGGATCTTCACCTTTCGTTCGGTGCGCACTCTGGCTTGCTCTTCTTCGCGCTGCGTGGCCTGCTCAAGGCGTTCCCTTAGTTTCTCATTCTCGGCCCTCACCGTCTGCCCAAGCTCGAGAAGCCTGTTAGATTCGGCGTTCTCGACCAGTCTTCCATCGCTCCCTGAGGCGCAGCCCTGGGCGCGACGAGGCCGAAGCGAGAGGTCTCGAAAGGGAGTCCCCGGCACTGACGCAGCGACTTCGTGCTCCTGAAGTTGATTTCTGGCCTGTCTTTCCTCGCATTCCTTCTCTTGGAGCCTATCATTTTCCTCGCTCTTCTCGGCTGCGGAGTCCCCCACGTAGCAGCGCGCGCAGACCCCGCCCCCACAGTGCGGCGCTAGCGAAAGCGCGGCCTGCTGTCAGGCCGCTGGACGTGCAAGCCGCGAAGCGGTCAGATGCGGGCCCTCTGAAGACGATGATGATGCCAGCGATGGCGGCCCCTTTTGCCACTGCGCTGGCCGCGCGCTCCTTCCGCCGGCGTCAAACTGGGCGCCAGGCGGGCCCCTCCTTCCGCCGCGCAAAGCGGGCCTCGCCGTCGGTGCCGTCGGACACCGGGGCAAAGCCCAGGGCGGGCGGGCAAAAGGGGGCCCCTGCGGGCCCTGGGAGGGCTTCGAGCCCCGAAGGCTTGAGCGGGAGAGAAAGGGAGAGAGAGAGAGAGAGAGAGAGAGAGAGAGAGAGAAGGAGAGAGAGAGAGAGAGAGAGAGAGAGAGAGAGAGAGAGCAGCAGAGGCAAGGGCAAGGAGAGGGAGGAAACCCAAGCCGACTGGGGAGGGCGGGGTCCAACCGTTTAGGTCAAACAACTAAGACCCCGCCCCTGCAGTAGGGCGCTAGCGAAAGCGCGGCCTGCTGTCAGGCCGCGGGGCGTTGCAAACCGCGAAGCGGTCAGATGCGGGCCCTCAGAAGACGATGCTGATGCCAGCGATGGCGGCCCCTTTTGCCACTGCGCTGGCCGCGCGCTCCTTCCGCCAGCGCCCAACTGGGCGCCAGGCGGACCCCTCCTTCCGCCACGCAAAGCGGGCCTCGCCGATTTTGTCCCAGCGGTGCTGGCAGGTTGCTGCCAGCGATGCCGCACGCTGGTCTGGCGGGCCATGCACGTCAGCATTGCAGCGGGGGCGCCGTGAGGTGGCGCCGTCAAAACTGGGTGCCAGGCTGCATGTGCAGCCGGCACCATCTAGACTCTGGAGCTGCGCCGCAGGCGGTGCCTTTGCCGGTGGCGCTAGCTGCTCGGGGTGCGCACAGCCGGGCGCAGGCGCCGGCGCGCGCGTGGGGCCCAGCTGGCCCTCATGCTGGCCGATCGCCGCCAGGCAGTTGATGCCGGCGTGCTCGGCTGTCCGCCGCAAGGCTAGGCCGGGGCTCACGCCGGCGCCGGCGCACTGATTGCCGGCGGAGCCCGGCCTCGGGCCAAGGCCCGAACATGCCGCGAGTGGCGCCTGGCCGATGCCGGCGCCGCGGCGCCCGCAGCGCGCGCTGTGGCCGCACAGTTCTCCCGGCTCCCCGCCCCCCCCCTGGGTGTCCGGGGCGGGCAGGGTCCGGCCCCTGACGGAGGGGGTTCCCCGGGCCAGCGCTGGCGCACGGGCCCGCACTCGCGCGCCTGAATTCTGGCGCCGCTGGCTGCGCTGGGCTGTGGGCCGGCAGCTGTCGCAGCCGTGCTGGCTGCTGTGTGCCTGGCACGACCAGGCTCAGGAGGAGAGCCGGCGCGCCAGGCGGGGGCCCAGCATGGCCCCTGTTCGGCGATTGCAAAGGGCGTCCACAGCATCCCGGGCACCGGTGGAGCCCGGAGCAGGCAAGCCCGCACGCGCATGACAGCGCGGAGGTATTGGCCGGTGCTGGAGGCACAGGCTGAGGATACCCTGCGGACGCACGGCTGGCATGCCGGCGGCGCGGGTGGTAGCTGAGCTGCAGTGTCCCAAGCACGCTCGGCGGTCATGCCGGCGGCTTGGGTTGGGCGCACGTCAGGTGTACTTGCACCGGCGGCGCCCGCCGCAGCCCCTCGTCATGGGCTTTCACGCCTGGCGCTCTCGGCGCCGGCGGCGGCTCTGGCGGGTGTACTGTCTCTCGCCGGGTTGGTCAGCGATGAGGCGTCCCTGGCCATCTTGCTGGAGACGCCCTTCATCGGCTCGCGCGACTCCCACAGGTAGCCGTGGAACGCGTCCGACTGCCAGCGCCCGAACCGGGGCGCCCGCGAGAGGTCCTCCGTCACGTGGTACATCGCAGTCGCCCCGCCGATCCTCAAGGAGCGGCTGCCGATTTCCTCCCTGGAGAGCCCGGCGGCCAGCCCCGCGACGGTCAGGAAGTGCTGCACCTCGGCCCTGCGAATAAGAGTACCTGACGCCCAGCGGAAAATGGGCAGCCGTTCTTCGGTGCCCTTTATCCGCTGGGGATGGTGAGCCTGGAGCCGCTCCATCGCCGCGATCGGGCAGAGCGACGTGCCGGCGCGGTAGTGGTTCCTCACCGCCCCGACGTTGAGCTGGTCCGTCTTGCTGCCCTTGATGTAGATCACCATCTCGTCGGCGTCCCGGAAGTTGGGCACGCGCTTGCCGGCCCTCCTAGGCCCTATGCCCTCCCCGTGCAGCACGCGCTGGAAAGACCGCGAGCGCCCGTCCTGGAGGAGGTACTCCGAGGCCCGCAAGAGGAAGAAGAAGGCCGTCACGATCGCCGCCCAGATGACCACTGCGTCCTCCTCGGGGAGCTTGGTCTCCTGCTGGAGGAAGCCGCGGAGCCACTCGAGCATAGCTGGGGTGATTGGTTTCTTCCGCTTAGTCTCCGGTCCTTGCCAGCGTTTGAGCTCCGCTAGGGTGCTCCAGAGCCGGCCCCTGTGGAGCAGGGGGTCCGAGTAGCCAGCCACCAGGTGAGCGTAGCGGACCGCGAAGAGCTTTTGCTTGATGGTCCCCTCCGTCCTCCCGACGACCCGAGCGAGAAGGACGGCGAAGTTGATGAGCGCCTCCTCCTCGGCTAGGCGCTCCTCGCGGTCGCGCCCTGGGAGCCAAGGGCTAAGCCCCTGCGCCTGGCGCACGGCCACCCAGAGTCGCCAGCCGCCCTCGTAGCCCGCTCTCGTGCCTTCGCTGAGTTTTTGCAGCATGGCCTCCATCTTCTGCTGCGCGAACCAGCTGGCGTGGCCCGCTCCGCCTGGCTCAGCTCGGCCGGCGGGGGCGAGCTCCTTCCCGGGGTTGTTGCTCTTCCTCGCGGTGCCCAGCGCCTGCGGCTTCACCAGGTTGGCAGCCGGCGTCTCCTTGTCTCTCCGAGGGCTCTTCTTGCGCGGGCTCTTTGAACGGGACACCTGCTTGTCCCGCTTGACTGCCTCTGCTGCTGGGGCTTCGCGGGGTCCGATGATCGCGTCCTCGTCGATCTCCCGGAAGCGGATCGCCTGGGCGCGCCGGCGATTATTGTGCATCTCGTCTGCGAGTGCGCAGTGCGCCGCGTGCCCTTGCCTCGCCCTCCGCCAGCTCCGCCGTTAACGCGAGCGCGGGCTGGTCCGGCGCCTGAGCCCAAGCCCGGAACCAGCGCTTGGTGGCCTCCCACGCGGCCTGCTCCTCCGGGTCGTGGCATACCCCGGCGCGCTGCGTGCTGGCACGGCTGAGGGCCTCCGCCACGGCGCCCAGGACCGCCTCGGCAGTCCTCGGTGGGAGGGCCCTGGCCGCGCCTTTCAGGAGCTCGTCCTCCGTGGAGCCCCGTGCCTGCAGGCCGGTCCACTCGTCGTCGGTCCCCCCCTGTACCCTCCAGACTTCTTGGGGTGTCAAGGCTCGGGCCGTGCCCTTGCTCCCCCCGGTGACCCGGAGAAGTGTGGCGCCTGGGCCTTGGGGTCCCGTCCCGGGCCACCGGACAGTGCCCACGGGACCTTCTTCGCTGTAGATCAGGTGCTTCACCCCGTCCTTCTTGAGGTGGCCGACCGGCTTGAGGAGGAGAGGGTCGCTGGTGGACTGGATGCGGGGGTCCCACGACACCTCGCCTTGCTGGTCGAGCCAAAGATGATCCTTCCCTCTGTCCAGGAGTGGCTTGACGCTGGCAGCTCGTGAGCAGGCCGGCGGCATGTTAATGCTCGCCAGGCCTGCTCCCGTCCTCTGACGCCCCCCCGTGAGCACCTGCCTGGTCCGCGTGGCGGCATCCCCATGGTGCGTGCAGATCACCTCGAACTTCTCGACCGTGCAACCCAGCTGCTTGAGCGCCTTTTCGAGTCTGGCCGTGTCCACGCTGTTCGGGGCGTCAACGATCCCCACCTCGGGGCTCTCATTGGTCGCTGCAACGAGGAACGCCTCCATCTCTCGGCCCTTGGGGTCGAGGGACAGAGATGCCATGAGCCAGTCCGCCTTCTGATTCTCCCCCGGCTCTGACCCGCTAAGGCGTTTGAGGGCCTTCAAGTAGGGTTTGAGGAGGCCCCCTACCTCCCTGCCCACCTTCCCGCGGGGTGGGAGGGGCTTCGGCGGCCCGTGCCCCTTCTGGAGCGCTCGGTGCCGCAGGGCGGACTCGGCCACTGGGCCCGTCCCCCCTGGGAGGCGAAGGAGGCGTTCCTTGGCGTCCTCCAGGATCTGGCCCCAAGCCGCGGGGGGCTCGAGTCGCTCCCATCCCTCGGTGGCCAGCGTGTCGTGAACCTTCTTGACCTCCTCGCGGGTGAGCCAGTCGGCCACCTCGTTATGGTAGGTCCGAACGAAGAAGGAAGTGATGCGGCACCCGTGCATGGCCTCAATCCGCTCCACTAGGCGAATCAGATGACGGGCGAGGGTGTTCTCGGGGCTTCGTTTGGTGAGCCACGCTTTCACGTTCTGGTTGTCCGCGACGTAGAAGACCAGCTCGCCCTCCCACTTGGGGCCCTGCTTCGTAGCCAGCGCGACCACTGCCAACAGCTCGACCACTGCGATGATCCTCGCTGCTTTCTCCCCCAACCGCCTGGCTCAAGGCCTCGAGCAGGGGCTTGGCGTCCGTGGCCATGTACTCCGGCGTGGGTGGAGCTCCTTCTGCGGTTGCACGACCCCAGTCGACGGCGCCGATCGACGAGGTGGTGGCGTCGCCACCTGTCCATCTCGTAGCGCGTGCTGTCCCAGGCAGCGCAAGGCGCTCACGTACCGAGAGCGCCTGCGTGAAGCTCGCCTGGAAGGTCGTGCTCCAAGCCTCGGGGGCGTCAAAGAGCATCCTCAGGAAGCTCGCGGAGGCGTCCCATTCTTCCCAGGCGAGTTCGACTTCTTCGGGGGTGCCCTTTGGCTCTGCCCAGCTCGTACCACTGCTCAAGAGCCGGTCTAGGGCTGGTAGCTCTGGGCGGAGCGCGGGCTGCGCGGACGCCCAGAACTGGGCACAGCCTCGCAGCTCCTGGGCGACTTTCAGTGGTACCCGCCGCGAGCCTCTGAGCTCTGGGAGGGCGAGCAGGTACTGGGCCTTGATGCACTTGGGCTCCGGGGGCCTGACCACCTTCGTGTTGAAGTTCATGTGGAGGCCCCAGATCAGCTGCTCGTCGGCGAACTCCCCCTCCACATCCAGCTTCTCCTCGTCGACCGCGCCCGGGCCCCAGACCCACTTCGTGGCCCCGTCGAGCTCCTCGGCCGAGAGCCAGGGCCTGAGGCCCACCAGTGGTTCGAGGACGACGCCGTCGTCCATCAGCCACTTGGAGGCGTACTTGACGGTGTCGTTGACCTTAGGCTCTGGCGGCTTCCGCATCTCGTGCTCATTCTTAGCCGCCCAGGCGAACGCCATGTACTCCCCTGGGCTGCCGGCCCAGCCGAAGACCAGCACGCCGTGGATGAGGATCACGCGCCCGTGCACCCCAACTTCTTTGCCTGGAAGCGTCGTCCCGAACTCGGGTACCGCGGCCGGCTCCAGGTGATGCCACTTGCCTGGCCACGTCCCTCTTCGCGACCACCTGCTGGGCGCCTGGGTGCCTTGCCTCCCACCACAGGCTGAGTCGAGCAAGCCCTCGGTGGAGGGGCTGCTTGGCTGGCGGGTGCTGCTCCTTCGGGGAGAAGGCGTTGGCTGCACGCATGTCGTGGATCGGCTGGCCCTCCTTCGAGATGGTCCGGTCTGGCAGCATCTTAGGGGCCCTCTCGCTGGGAGATTCGACCAGGGCCGAGGCGGCGAGCCCGTCCTCGACCTCTTCCGAGGCCCAAAGGACCACGCCGTAGCGGCTGTCCTTCCAAGATTCCAGGCCCTCTCGAACATCTCCAAGGCGTGGTCCACCGCCGACGAGTGTGACTTGGCCTGCGTGCGTGCCCGCTCCTCCGCGCGCCTCACCGGGACTCCTCTGGTGGCCGTCGCTCGGAGATAGGCTGCGTGATGGGGGTCCAAGGACCTCTGCACGTCCTCCTTGAGCACGCCACCCAGTGGGTTGCCATGGAGCTCCTCGCGCGCTTGCTTCAGCAGCGCTGCGTCCTTCTCCACGCTGCCGGCGAGCCTGAGAAGAGAGTTGCCCCGCCGCACCGCCTCGGGGGCCCTCTCTGGCTGGAAGTCGGGGTGGTGGGCGCACCACCTGACATAGGCGCGCGCCTCCTCCTGCTCCTTCCCTTCGCCAGTCGTCGCAGGTATCCCCTCCAGCGGGGGGCCTCCGCAGCGGCCTCCTCCGCGTGGGGGAGCTGGCCAGGGCGGCGGCATCATTGGCGGCATGCCCGGTGGTCGGCAGATCTGGCCGGGGAGGAGTGGGCGCCATCCCCTCGGCCTCAGCAGCGGCTGGACCGCGTGGGGCTGAGGCGCGGGTGGTCCAGCTGGCTCTTCTTGGCGAGGCTTGGGCTGCGGGGGGTGCCCCTTGGAGGTGGCTCGCAGGTGGGCGCCTAGTGATCCCGGCCTGGGCCCGGGTGCGGGTGCCTCCTCCGGCGCCCCCATGCTGCCTGCGTCTGCCCTCCCAGTGGGCGGGCCTCGCCGGCGGCCCGCCGAGCTGCTTGCACAACCGTCTCCGCCGAGCGGCTCCGCCTCACAGGCGCGGCCTTCTGAAGGGGCGCGCTGGCGGGCTTGCCTTGTGGGGGGCTGGCCGGGCCAGGGGAGGCCTCGAGGGCCTCGGGAGGTGGCGGTGCGCCGGGCGACGGCTCGGGGGCGGCCGCCGGGGCCGGGCCCCCGCTGCCGCTCGCGCCAGGAGAGCTCCGGAAGGGCTTCTCCTTCCCTCGCTCGGCTGTGGCCGCTCGTCCCGGCCAGAGGCTCAGGGGGTCCGAGTCTTCTGGGATGGGCGGGGCTGGTCCTGTTCGTGCCCCCGCGTGCGGCTCCTCCACAGCTTCGCTCTCCGAGCTCTCGACGAGGGCTGCGTCGTCGCTCGGGGTGCCCTCCTCCGCCTTCTCGTACACGGTCCCAGGGCGCTTCTTCGCGGGGTATCGTCCAGCTCTCCTGCCTTCACCATCTTGCGGGTCAGCTTCTCGAGGATGTCAACGCACTCGCCTGCTATCTCTCCCTGCTCCTCGTAGGGGGTGCCAGTCCAGCTCCGCGGCAGGTCCTCGAACATGGAGCGGATGCCCTCGATCAAGAGCTCGCGGGCCTTCCTCCTCCGCTCTGGCCCCGTGGGATCGCTAGCCGGGACCCCGAGCAGGTTGTTCAGGATGCACTCCGCCTCGTGGCACTTGTTCTCCCCGTCCAGGATGGCTGAGGGGAGGGGGGTCTCGTCTTCCCAGGCCGGGTCGAGCGGAGTGGCCGCGCTCTGTCCACTGGGGGGCTCGGAGCTGGCACGGCGGGGATGCCTGGCTGGCGTCTGCCCTCCTTCGCGCTCGCCGGCATCCCTCGCTCGGCGAGCTCGCCGGCGCTCCTTCGCCTCTGCCAGCTGTATCTGCAGCTCCCTGATGCGCTTCTCCTCCTCCTCCAGGACGCCCACCTCGGCCGCTCTTGCGGCCTCGAGCTTCCTCCTTATGCTTTCCAGCTTCATGCTGTCTGCCGAGCTGCCGCATCTGCTGGATCCTCCGGCGGGGGCCTCACGGCTCTGCCTCTGGAGGGCCTGAGCGGCCGCCAGCTGGAAGCGCTTCCTCTCGGCGCGCCTCCTCCAGGCGACTGCGAGCTCCGGGCTGCCAAAGCCCTGGGAGCTGGCGCGGCCCGCGATCCTCAGCGTGCCGCTGCGGTGGGAGGTGGGGGCGTCCTCGTCCTGACGCCAAGGCGCCTCTTTGCGCTCCTCACCCTCGGATATCTTGGCCCAGTGCGGCGCCCAGCTGGCCCAGTTCTCGATCTCCTCGCGCCCGATCCAAAGGGGGAGGCGCTCTCCTGATTCGACCTGGTCGTCGTCTGCCAGCGGTGGTCCCTCTGCCCCTGCTGCGCCCCCCTCGTCAGTGTAGACGAACAGGTGGAGCTCCTCGGGGCTGAGGACGTCGTCGCGCAGGCACCTGCAGGTCTGGAGGACGCCCTTGAGCTCGTGGGTGTACAGGGGGGCCCCGGGGATCTGCATCCACCGGTCCCCTCGCTGCGGAAGGAGGACTTTGACTGGCTCGTCCTCCTGCTGCTCGGCCTGTCTGGACTTCTTGACTCTCCTGGGCGGCTCCTTCTCCTCCTCTTCTTCCTCTTCTTCGCCTTCTTCTCCCCCAGGCTCGTCATCTCCACCGTCTCCTCCAGGGCATGGTGGGGGTGCTCCTCGGTCGGGGTCCCTCTTCCTTGCGTTGTTGCGCTTCCATCCTCCTCTCTTCTTGCCTCTGTTCGCGCACTGCCACCCGCTGAGCACCGCTGGGTAGTCCTCCTCTGCCTCTTTCTCCATGGCCGGCACGGTGTGGAGGCGAAAAAAAAGGGGGGGGGGTCCGCCAGGTGACCCCTGTCACCGGCCTCCGCCGCCATCTTGTCCCCAGCCCGAGTCGTGACGATGGGCCCAAGCTTCCTCAAGAGCTCTGCGGGGGGGGGTCCCGCCCCCGCGGCCTTGATGACCTCTGCCCAGGCTGCGCATAGCTTCGTCGGGCACTGGCCGGCGTAGCGCGTGCGTCGAAGTCCGCGCTGGCCGACCTGGAAACCGAGGGCGCCCAACTCTCCTCGGAGGTCCTTTGCCAAGGGCGGGGCCCCGCTGGGGACTCGCCCTCCTCCCCTGACATCCACGCGCTTCAATTTAATTGAAGCGCTCGCAGACGCTTCAATTTAAAATCACAACTATGAGAAAAATCAAACGTGAAATTAAAAATTGAGACGCAGGGATAACATGCATTGGTAGGTCCTGCATTGGTACGTTGTATACAACAGACATGATGGTATGATACACAGCTCCGCTACCACTTATAAGTTCGTGCTTGCAGGGCGAAGTTGCATACAACATATATTGCTCCGCTACCAGCTGTTGGTGCGAATCCAACGGGTAGCAGCGCCGAGTCCGCATCCGACGGGTAGCAGCGTCGGGTATGAGGCGGAGATCGAAGGAAAAGGAGGAGAAGGAGGAGGAGGAGGAGGAGGAGGAGGAGGAGGAGGAGGAGGCCCGAGGAGGCCAGAGGAGGCCAGAGGAGGAGGAGGAGCAGGAGGGGGAGGAGGAGGAGGCAGGGGAGGGAGGGGGAGGCTGAGGAGGGAGGAGGAGAAGGCTGAGGAGGAGGAGGAGGAGGAGGAGGGGGGGGGCAAAAGGAAGCGGAGGGGGGAGAGGAGGGGGAGGGAGAGGGAAGGGGAGGAGCTTCTGCTTTCGCCGCGCCGCCGCGCTCGCCGTTCCCGCGGGCCCCCGCGGGGCCCCACGGTACCTCACCACCAGTCCGCGGGGCACTCCCAGTTCTGCCCGTACCTACGGGGGACCCCAGTTATATTTATAAAAAGGGATTTGTTTTGAAAAGGGCGTTTCTCGATCGTCTTCGTGGCCTGGAAAGCGAAGAACCCCACCCACAGCTTGTCCACCGCCTCTACCAGAGGGGGAGGGGGGCCCATCAACAGGGGGCTTCCTCGAAAGTCTAAGGCTTCTTAGATTTAGGCCCGCTCCTCGAGCGGCAAGGAGTGCATCAGCCTATGAGTCACGTATCCGAAGCAGCACGCGAGAGCGTACGCGGCACTCACGCTGGGTCTGAACGAAACCTCCTTGTGCGAGCTCCACCAAATCTTCCGTGGATTTTCGGCGCACTGGCTCTTCCAATGACAGGGCAGTGGATGGGCCCCAGGACCCAGACATCCCCGAGTCGACTCATCCAAAAAACAAAATAACACAGAAAATCCCCACTGTCATCCAACATGTTTATAAATCCCCCGAGTCATCCAACACATAGGATGTCCTAAGGGGGGCCCTTCTCACCGCCTAGTATACTCCAGCACGGCGCGATCGCCCCTCCCTGTAGGCGGCATGACTGGGCTCCGCCGCGCGGCGCTTTCTCGAGGGGCCCTCGAGGAGCCGGAAGGGAGACGAGGCCGAGGGAGGGCAAGGATCGAGGAGAGGGAGGGGGCGGGAGGGAAAGGGAGGAGGGGGGCAAGAGAGGGGAGGGGAGGGAGGAGGGGGCAAAAGGGGGGAGGGAGGAGGAAAGGAGGCGCCCTCGAGGGGGCTCGCGCCCTCGAGGATCTGCCGTCGAGAGCGTCGCGCCCCCTGGTCCTGCGAAAGGGTTTTTGCTTCCTCCTCCGTCCTCCTGGGAGGGAGGGAACGGGTATGGATGGGGGGGGGCAGGAAGGAGGGAGGGGCGAGGAAAAAGGGAGGAAAAGCAGGCGCTCTCGGGGGGCACGCGCCCATCGTCGCTTCTGGTCCTGGGACATGGGCTCCCTCCAGGACGGATCCGTGCGACCCGAATCCGTCGTCGCCCCTGGTCCTGCGGACGTGCCTCCCTCCTTCCTCCACCTTCCTTCCTCCCTCCTTTCCTCCCTCCTCCTTCTTCCCCCCCTCGTCCTGCAGGGGCGCCGGATGGGCACCCGCCCCCTGGCACTTCCAAGGCGCGCGCGCTGCTGTCCGTCCGTTCGATCGCTTGCTCCTCCCCTGGGGTGCAATGAGATGTGGCAGAACGTTTTTCCTCAGAAATTCTGTGGCATGGCCTTCTCCAAAAAACTAAAATAAAAATTAGAGCCCATATGCAACGATTTCGCTATGGAAGACATTGCGCGGTTCTCTGTCTCGTCTAAGTATGTCCAATACTTGCGCGGGTTTCCTAAGAAACCCGCGCGGAGCACGAGATGGAGGAAACAATGGTGTTTAAACACCATGTGGCCGCCCGCTCTCTTCCAAAAGTGCACGAATGCAAAGGCGCAGTCCTCGAGATCTGCCTGTGCTGCAGCTGGCATCCGCCGAGGGCTCCTCTCAATTATGTCGTGGAACCTCTTCATTTGAATGCAGCAGTGGGGCAAGTACGCAGCAAGGCTCCCCTCGAACAGCGCTGCGTTCTCACGGCACAGTTCTGGCAACAACTTAACGAGCTGGCGTGTTTCCGCCGCTTTGGCATGCAAGCGGGGGTTGTGAGGAGGGCCCAACATTTTCAAGGATATCTTAAATATCTTGCTCATGTTGCCTCGGTGAAACATTTGACCGTTCGCTATGTAATATGCTCTCAGACGCCGCCTAAGGTGAAGAATGTTATCCTTCCGTCTTAAAATGATAGTCCGTGCTTGGCTGCCCGCGAAATTCCCCTCCACACAGATGCTCATCACTGCGCCGCACAGGTGCTGAGAAATCCCGAGGTCCACGATATGCATCACGTCTGGGCACAACATGTCGATGTCGAAACCGAACACGCTGAAAATCGGAGCGATAAAGTTGAGCCCTATCTGGTTGCTTGAATCGAAAAAGGTCAAAACAGCAGGATCATCAGCCGAACACTCTATCTCCATCACCCTGTGGGTGTCCTTCACAGGACCAGTCTGCACCAGCCGCCAACCAGCTGTCAAAGCTAGCTCTGGGCACGATCTCCACAACCCGAAGCCACCTATGTCTTCGTCGTGTCGCATGCAGGCAACTAAACGTGCCAGTTGTGCTTTGCTTGTGACCCGTACAGTTTTTACACAGGCCTGAACCATTGCTGCATACATGCGTGCGTCCTTCTCCCGCCACCTGCAATCAGCACGTGACCGTGGATATTCATGTAAATCAGCTTTCTTGCAATCGCAGAAAAAACATGGGGTTTCAACATTGTCCCATCTCTTCACGCCCAATGCTTGTATGAACTCCAGAAGGTCGGCTCTGTATTCGCACAGTGCGCCGACGAGCCCTCCCCTGCGAGGTCAAATCCCCGCTTCAAGCTGCGAGTTTCATTTCCGAATGGCTCGTTATCATGATTACTTGCAGGGTACAGGCCGCCAGCTAATATATTCAGGCTCCATACGATAACCCGCATAATGGCGCCTATGGTGCAGGCGGCTTTACAACCACACTGGCACATGTCTGATTTACGGATCGCCGTTATCAGGTATCGGGCTTGGGACAGGCAGTTCGACCAGTAGAACGCGAGGAACGTGTCCTTCTTACTGTGAGGGACGCCATCGCTGTAGAACCCGATGGGGACACTTTTTGCTCCATTGGCGACCGTCACTGGATGGCGTGGGTAGTGAGGGGGCAAGTCTTCACTCGGGACGCTGCTCACATCGAAGTCTGAGGGGTTACGAGCAACGGCCTCTGCGAACGCCTCGTGTGGGAGATAGAATGGAAACTGGATTTCTACTCTGCTCTCCGAGTCTTTGTCCCAAATGGGCACACTTGTCGACTGCAGCTGTTCTCGGCTTCGACTGCGCAGCGCTCGCCGAATATGCTCCGTGTGATGCGTGGATTCTGGGTCCAGCGCCAAATCCCCCACACCTGTTCCGCCACATCTCATTGCGTGATACGCGATTGTGCAAACATCCTGGGGCTGAACGCCGCAACGCCCGAACCAGACCTAGCCGCCAGACAAGCTTGCCCGACATATCCCTTTCCTCATTGTTCCTCCACTCCCCTCCCTATCTTACTCCCTTCTCTTCCCCTCCTCACCCTCTCCGCGTTTTCCCCTCGCCCTTCCCTCCCTGCCCACCTTTCTCCTTTCAGCCGTCCTCGTCCCATTACTGTTCTTCACACCTCTCTCCCTCCCTCTCCTCAAATGTTGTCTGGAGCGGGGTCAGGTACGAGGTTGTGGGTTTAACCGTCCTTCGATGTGAGCTTGCCTTGCGACCACCTGGTGAGCAAGTATGCTCGCAAACCGGCCCCGCCATCGTCCACGATAGGATCAGCCTGCATCGAGTGGCCCTGGCAAAATCACATCCCCACACATGTTCCACATATCGTTTTCTCACGTGCACGTACACCCATGGTTCCACGACCCTTTGATGGGGCAAGTGAGGGGCGTTGTGATTTTGTCCTGCCACTCGGGCCTCCATCGGCTGTGGCCTCTCAGCTCCGCCCCCAGCGACCAGCAGGCTCATGGCAGCTGCTCGCACAGTCATGGCGGTGAACGAACACTGCCAGAAACCAAAACAGGTCCTGCACCAGAAACCGTTCGAGCAAAAGCGGCTGGAAGGCTACTGCCAATGGGGCTTGCAACAGAGCGGAGCATGGGACCATCATACGTGTCATGAAAAAGCTCCTGTCACGGGAAACTCTGCAATCGTAACCAAATCCGATGCATCAACATGATTTCTACACATTGCTCCCATGCTCCAGCCCTGGGGCAATTAGACAAAACAGCTCGGACATAGAGAATTCCGATCCAGTTGAGCCCTTCTCCCGTCCCTCCTCTCCCTCCCCCTACCTCCCGAACTTCCTCGTCACCTCCCTCCATCCCTCCCTTCCCCGTCCCTCCCTCCCTTCCTTCCCTTCCCTCCCCTCCCCTCCCTTCCCTCCCCCCCAAAATTCTCATAATGCGCTCTCACGCGCGTCGGGCTTCTCAAGATCGCCCCCTCCAGAAGACAGAACGGATAGCACCTGAAAACTCGAACAGATCTGGCCTGAGCGCTGGTACCCTTCCCACCCTTCTGGCAATCGCGCCAAACGATCATTTCTCTCGCCGAGCGCCGTTACGCAGTGCGCTCGAGTATATGGCCGCACGCCTCCGCATGCCAAGCGACGCTGAGGGGGGGCCCTGGTCGTGGAGCACATCATAGCACATCATATGCATATAGTATCATTGTGCGTGAGCTGATGACGTGAAGCAAATTATCTCATTAAACCGGCTACGGTCTGAACAAGCCCACAAGGGCCCTCCTCATCGTGCTCACGGTTCCAGGGCCCATTCGAAAAAAGTGCACGTTTGAGCTATATCTTTGTATATAGCTCTCTGCACGCTGCACTGCTCACAGCGCATTTCGTCCTCAGGTCGCTTCCAGGCATGCCCTCCCCCTCCCTTCTTCACTCTCTCGCCCTCCCTCTCCTTCCCTCCGCTTCCCACAAGGCGGCACCAGCGGCGCCCCTATCTACCTACGCCTGCGCTTGGTATCGCCCTCGCCCTTGAGCGACTCCTCCGCCTCCCCCATGCTCTCCTTGATCTTGGAGATACGCACGTAGGCCACGCGCGCCTCTGAGCAGCCAAAGGGAGCAACGCAAGAAGACCTAAGAGAGCAACCAAGAAGTTATGAACTTACACTGGAGGTAAACTGCAATGCAAAGAGATAGCAAATGTCAGCTGTTATATTCTTGCGCATGGTGCAGTGCTCCTCGTCCTCCTCACGCCCTCCCCCTTATCCAAATCTCATCCGCCCTCCTCCTCCACGCCACCCTCCTTCTCCAAACCCTCAGCTGCAAGGCAAGGGGCCCCATTGCCTCCTTCATGCTGGTGTTCATTGTCTCAAGGTTCGGCGCGGCCCCCTCCTTCGACCTGGCACAGGGACCCCGCTCGTTGCAAGTCGTGGTCGTGCATGCCTGCTCTCATTGCTCATGCTCCCCATCCTTACTGTATAGATCAAGCACGCGGTTGATGCAGCCAAAGGTCTCCGTTCGCATACGGCATCACCTTTTTCACATCATTCCTACTCCCCCTGATCCTCCTGCTCCTCCTCCTCCTCCTCGGAGGCGGTTTGAAAGAACAGTTTCTACTTTGCACGTTCGGTGCTCTGCCAACTCGTCCTCCTCTTTTACTCCTCCCTCCTACTCTTGATCCTCTTCCCCCGTACCCCTATCCTCTCTCATCGCAATCCTCATCACCTTCACTGCGCCTCCTTATCACGATACATGCCATCACTAAGAGAAGAGCTGACTTCCCCTGGATGCTCTTGATGGTCTCGTCACGCATATCCGACATCACTTTCTTGTGCGTCTCGATCGACTTCTCGAACGGCTTTAGCCACGGGTTGTCTTTCACCTCCCCTATATCAGAAATGCTTCCACGCTTTCGCTGTATACCCTGTGCCGCTCCCTCTCCAGCCTCCCTCCTCCCTCCTCCTTCTTGTCGCCATCCTCATCCTCCTCATCCTCTGTCTCCTTGCCCCTTATCCCTTCCTCCGCTCGTCTCCCCTCACACCTTCCTCTCTCTTATTTATTATCCCTTACCCTTATCATATTACCCATTACCCCTCCCTCTTACCCCTTGTCTCTATTATCCCTTATCCCTCTTATCGATTATCCCTCGTATCCCCTATACCTCGTATTCCTCTTATCCATCCTATCCCTTGATCCCTCTTATCCCTTGCCAGTTCCTTCCTCTTACCCCGTATCCCTAGTTTCCCTTGCCACTCCCTCTTATCCTCTTACCCCTTATCCCCCGCCCCTTATCCTCTTCCCCCTTACCCCTTCCTCCACTCTTCTCCTCTCAAGCCCCGCCCCAGCTCACGGCGCCGAGCCCCTCGAGCAGCACGATCACATTCACGAGGTCCCCGAGCGCATCGGGGATGGATTCGGCTCTCTTGTTGATCATCTGCTCGTCCGAGTTGCCAGCCTGCGCATTCTTATCCTGGGGATCGAGCGGCCGCGCCATCGATCCCTCGATCCCTTCCGCCTCCTGGGCAATTTGCCTCCCTCACTCCCCCTCCCCTCCCTCCCTCCCCTCCCTCCCTCCCCTCCCTCCCTCCCCCTACCCTCCCTCAGGAGTTCCCCCTCCTCCCCCTCCCCTCCCTCCCTCTCTGTTTGTCCAGTCGATCCTTATCATTACCACTCGAGTCGGACTCGGACTCGGAGTACGAGTACTCACTGTCGCTGTCGCTCTTCTCAGCTTTCACCTCCGCTACACCCTCATGCCCGTATGGGTTTACTCATTGTTGCCACCTCCACGTGACACATACAATATCTCTCTCACACTACATACGCTGAAGTCTGCAACCTGCTAGGGCCAAAATGCTCGACAGTTTCACGCGCAGGAGCTGACCTCCGAGAGCCCCTGTCACCCCTTTCGCTGGCACCATCGCCAGCGATGGCCCACTGCTGGACGAAAGGTCGACGGTGTCCGACCTCATCGTGGTCCTGATCGCCTGGGTGTGGGCCTGGCGGTGACCAGCTATGTCGATGCGCCGTTGCTGCTGATCGCTACTGTTTGCTGCACCGTTGCTGCTGATCGCCACTGTTATCGCCACTGCTTCTCATCACAACTACGCTGCTGCATAAACTCGTCTGCCTCCTCCTCAGTCTCCTCCTTGTCAGCCCTCCCTCCCCTACTCCTCCTTCTCCCTCTCCCCCCTCCTGGTCCTCCTCGTCCTCCCTCGCTTCCAGCATCCATCCTCATCATCCGTCCATGCATGCATGCATCCCGCTCCCTCCCTCGGGGCACGCATTGATGATCTCGCCGTGCTCGGTCACCCGACAGTACAAGGTGTCGCCAGTCTGGAGGTCCGTCTGGCCCCGCCCCAAGATTTAGCATTTTCACGTGCTCATCCGCCTTCCCCTCCTCCTCCTCTTCCTCATCGCCATCCTCCTCCTCGTCATCATCCTTATCATTATCCTCCTCCTCCTCCTCCTTATCCTTATCCTCATCCTTATCATTATCTTCAAATGGAGTCAGAACCAAAGCCCCGTCCCATCCTTGATGTGCGTCTTCTTCATCTTCAGGCAGTAGGCCTTGACCGCCTCGGTACGTTCCTTGGCCCTGGAGGGGGATCATCATTCGCCCTCCACCTCATCCTCATGTTCCTCCTCCTCCTGCTCGTTCTCATCCTTCATCCTCATCATAATCCTTTTCATTATCCCCCGATCCGCCTCATCCTCATGTTCATCCTCATCCTGCTCATCCTAATCCTTCGTCATCTTCATCCTCATCCTTGTCATTATCCCCCTCCTCGTCACTATCCTTCTCCTCCTTGTCATCCTCATCCTTGTCATTATCCTCCTCCTCCTCTCCTCATAATCTTCAAATGGCAAAGCTGGCTCCTGATACCCTTGTCCGTCTTCGCGTTCTCTGGCGTCCAGCCGAAGGAAGCCAAAAGGTCGTCATCGTTGTACCAGTTCGAGGACACCTTGTTCTCGTCCTTTGTCTTGCGCTCCTCCATCTTCATGCAATCCGCGTGGGCGAAAGTGCCTGGACGGGGGGAGAGGGGCAAACTTCCTGGTTTCTGATCTTTCTCCTATCCCTATCGTTCTGTCCTCCTTCTCCTCCTCCTCCTCCTTATCCTTACCCCCCTCCTCCTGATCCGTACCCTTATCCTCCTTATCATGCTTACCCTATCCTTATCCTCCCCCTCCATATCACTATCCGTATCCTCGTCCTCCTCATTGTCCTTATGCTTTATCCTCCTCTTCCTCCTCATAATCTTCCGTATCCTCCTCATCCTCATTATCCCTCTCCTGATCCCACTCCTCATCATCACCACTCTATTCATGGTGCTGCTGTGGCTCCGTATCTACCCCTCTGCATACATGGCTGGCCTGTCTCCTTCCAGATCTTCATGAACTCTTTCTGCCCCTCGCGGCTCTTGGCTTTGAACTCTTGCCGGACCGCGCTCTTGGTCTTCTTCATGTGGTTCCTGCCCCTTTCATTGTTCCCTTGTCTTCCCCTTGTCTGCCTGCCCTGTCCTTTGCAAATCGTCGGTGTTCTGTATTCCTCATCGTTTTGTTACCCCCTCCTCCGCATCCTCATCCCCCTCCTCCTTCCTCCTCGCCCGTTAGTGCGCAACACACGCACGACCGCATCTGAGACAGAAGGGCCCTCGAGCAAATGGGCCCCAGACCAGTCCCCGCCTCATCCGTTGCAGGTCGTTTTCGTGCTGCCTCTTCTCAGGGTTGCTCCTGTTCGACTTGGCCCTCTTTTTCCGCTCAGCAGCACTCATCTTCGCTTTCGGGGGCATATCGCCTCCCCTCCCCATATTCCAGAGGAGTCGGAGCGACAGAAGGATCGACAGAAGGATCGAGAAAAGGATGGGAAACCGTGTTTCGCGTTTCACTTTCAGCGCCCCGAAGGGAACAAGTCTGACTCCTCAGGGCGCTTACTGGAGCTGGAGTGAGCATTCTGGCCATGCAATATCCAGACATGGAACACTTGCGCCATTCCTCCCACGTCACCGCGCCTGTCGACCTCCCTATCTCCTGCCCCTCACCGAGCGTCCCGTACATGCCGCTCCCGCTGATGTAACTCCCTCCACATAGGTGCTTCCATCCCCCATCCCTACCTGTATCTATGTACCTCCGCCGCTGCATCCACCCCTACCTATGTCCCATCACCCCTATATATATAATGTACCTCCGCCATTCATCCTTCTGCTTCCTGCATCCACCCCTACCTATCTACCTCCATCCCTCCACCTCCCTCCCCACGCTTTTCTCTTTCCCTCGCTCGCTCCATTTTTTGTGCAATATCCAGACATGGGAATCGGCGATCTCCCCGTCGCCTGCACGCTGCGGCCCTGAGGGCAGACACACGGCACGATGGCCAACGTCGATCGATCGAGCGAAAGGGAGGTGCACTAAAGAGTTGCCGCGCTCATGGAACTGGAGCCTATCTCCCCCCGCCGCCCTGGGCGCACCCACACGCGCCCCTCCCATCGCCCTGAGAGGGGGTCACGATTACCCTCGAGTCGATCCCCCGTGCACTTGGAGCTCCCCCGCCCCCCATCCCCCCCGACTCTTCGGGCGCGCGGTCGAACGTCGAAGCGTTCGCGACGCGCGCCCGACGCTTCGGGGGGACGTCGCAGCCTTCCAGGGCTCCCCCCGAACCCTCTGGGGGGGACTTAAGGCGCCTTGGGAGGGGCCACCGACCCCTCCCGCCCCCCCACGGACCTCCTGGGGGGGGGGCTTAGGCGCCACGGTACGAACAAACATTTAAAAAACATTTAAAAAACATTAAAAAACATTAAAAAACATTAGAAAACATAAAAAACATTAAAAAACATTAAAAAAACATCACCATAGAAAACGTTAAAAACGTTAAAAACATTAAGAACATTAAAAACATTAAAAACATTGAAAAACATTATATAAAAAACATTACGAAAACATTAAAAACATTAAAAAACATCAAAACCATTAAAAAACAACACATGAAAAACATTACAAAACATTAAAAAACATTAAAAAACATTAAAAAAACATTAAAAAACAACAACACCACAAAAAAAACATTAAAAAACATTAAAAAACATTTAAAAACATTAGAACACATTAAAAACATTAAAAACATTAAAAAACATTAGAAAACCTTAAAAAACAACACCATAAAAAAACATTAAAAACATTAAAAACATTGAAAACATCAGAAAATATTAAAAACATTAAAAAACAACACATGAAAAACATTACAAAAACATTAAAAAAAAAAAACATTAAAAAACAACACCACAAAAACATTAGCAAAACATTAAAAAACATTTAAGAACATTAAGAAACATTAAACACATTAAAACACATTAAAAAACATTAAAAAACATTTGAAAACATTAAAAAACAACACCATGAAAAACATTAAAAACATTAAAAAACATGAAAACATTAAAAAAACATTAAAAAACATTAAAAAACATTAAAAAACATTAAGACATCCATGCGCCACGTAGCCACAACAAGCGCACCCTTGGGCCGCTTCGAGGCCCAAGGGGGCGACTGTTGTGGCAACGGAGGGGGTGTTGGGGGGCGCCCAGGGGGGGGGGTGGGGCGGGGCGATTCGGCCTTGGGTGTGTTCAGGGGGTGCATCTGGGGGGTAGGTTTCCATAGGAGTGAGGGTGGGCAGGGGTTAAGGTCCTCTGTTACGAGCCACCCACAGGTTGGGGTTCGAAACAGAGAGCTTAACCCCTACCCCCAGGGGTGAGGCCACCGAGTTCGACCTCCTTAAGGAAGATCGAAATCGGCCGCTTTCTCCCCTGGGTGGGACCCCGTGGACGGGGGGGGGCGCATGGGCGTTCAGGAGGTGGGAGGGTGGGGGCGCTTCTTGCCCCCACCCTCCCAAATGCTTCAGTAAATGGTTGCAAACGGTGCGCTTCATGATCGCCAGTTGATTGTGATCTCCTGGTCAGGGCGCCCAGGTGCACCTGGGCGTACACTCTGCACTGCCTCCTGCAAGCTGCTCCACACCCCTCGCTCGCTGCTCTGCCCGTCCTGCCCTTTCTGCAATCCTCCTCTTTCCTCTTCTCGTTCCAGTCCTCCTCCCCCTCCCCACTCCTGGCCAACGGGTGTCCTTATTCATTGGTTTTGCCCCCCCAGAGTCCCAAATGTTGTTCCTCCTCCTCCTCCTCCCCCTCCTCCTCCTCCTCCTCCTCCTCCTCCTCATCATATATTGATCATCCCCTCCATCCTCGTACAATCACAGCCTCTTCCCCTCAGTGTTTCGCCTGCTGGTTTTGAAAGTATGATTGCTTTGAAAGCATAGCAACACAGCGCAGCACGAAACTGCAGCACAGCAAAAGGCAACACATCACAACGCAACACATGCAACACACAGCATAATGCAACACCGCAAAATGCGACACACCAAACTGCAACCCAGCAACATGCAACACAACAAAATGCACCAACATGTAACATAGCAAGACGCAACACAACAACATGCAATACACACACCAGAATGCAACACAGCAAATGCACACTGCAACATGCATCAACATGCAACGTAGCAAGACGCAACGCAACAAAATGCAACACACCAGAATGCAACAGAGCAAATGCACATTGCAACATGCATATCCGCAATCTGCGCCCGAGTAACCCACGGGTATGATGGTGGCTATTCGTGGCTGTCCGTACGGGTGGCTGTTCGTGGTTGTCAACACAGGTGCCTCCTCAAAATGTTTCCTGCTGGACATCTCCGTGTTCAAAATACCTCCTCCTGGACTTCCTCCTACCCAAAATGCCTCCTCAAAGTGCCTCCTCAAAGTACCTCCTCCAAAATGCCACTTCCTCTTCATCGTCATCCTCCCTGCCCTCCTCCCCCTCCTGTACAGCCCTGAGCCTCATCATCGAAAATCTTCTCCACGATCCCCCCACCCCATTCATACATGGCCCCGTGCGCAAAAAAATCATCTCTCTGATCTCCCCGTTCGCCTGCAAGTCCCTGGGTGCACGCGCACCGTGCGCGGAGCTCTCGGGTCGAGCACTCAGCTGTCTCAGCTTGAGCAGTCTGGGCACTGCGCGGACAGGTAATAATGAAGGCAGAGCGTTCCTCGAAGCACTCGCAAATCACATGACAACTTGAGACGTGGCATAGAATCAATGACGGGGGTGCTCGAGGAGTGCACTTATATCTGGCATCGGAAATCTGGTGTTTCGTATATGTTGTTTTATATCGTTTGTCGAATACCTCGCATCATATGTTTTATATCGTATCGGGTCGGCTGGTATTTCATATCGTATGTCGAATCAGACATGACATATGGACTCGGATGTTCAGTGACGTATTCGATGCTATACCGAACGACGTCGTATAAATATCTTATGATGGTTGAACACACCATGTGTTATCGCGTGTGTCGTACCGCACACGATCAGCACAGCACTCAGCCTACCTCCTTATCTCATCCTCGAGGGCGTGGCCGTCGTTCCGGCCTGGATCACACAATTAAGCCATGATCACCTCGATGCTCTCAGGGTCAGCTCATCCCATGTCTCCCTGAGACGTCGTTCGGGCCCGACGCATCCACTTTCCCGACTCATCCACTCACCCGCTCATCGTTCTCACCCGCTTCCCCGATTCATCCACTTTCACCGAGCGCACAAGGGCAATGCATGCCCTCCCCGCGGCTGGTCGGCGATATCTCACCCCGTTCATGCATTCACCTCGCGGCTGGAGAGATTAGAGGGGGACGGATTGGGATGGAGAGGTGAATGGAGGGAGGGGGAGAGGGTGCCAAAAGCAGTGATCGAAGGAAGCCGAAAGCAAGGATCGAGGAGGGGACCCCCCCTGAATGGGACCTCGAGCGGGATCACACCGACAAAACTGGCCTCGTGCCTCAAGCGCCCTCCCTGTGTCCCGCATTCCCCAGGGGCCTCGCCGAACGTAAATCAAGATGAGAGCGCTCACGTAGCTCTCGCGACATCTCGATACCGCCCTCCCTCCGTCCTCCCTCCAATCGCATTGCCTCCTGGGCGAGCACTCTGCACTGCCTCCTGCTCGCTGCTGGTTTCGGGGCCCTCCAGAGTCTAAGATTTTGCCTCTCCTCCTCCTCCCCCTCCTGGTCAACGGGTGTCCTTATTCACTGGTTTGGGGGCCCTCCAGAGTCCAAAATTTGGCCCCTCCTCCTCCCCCTCCTAATCAACGGCTGTCCTTGTTCATTGGTGTCGGGACCCTCCAGAGTCTAAGATGTTGCCCCTCCTCCTCCTCCTCTTCGTAATCATCCTCGTGCTCATCCTCATCCTCATCCTCCTCATCATCATCATCATCATCATCATCATCATCATCATCATCTCGTCCTCGTCCTCGTCCTCGTCCTCGTCCTCCTCCTCATCATCCTCGTCCGCATCCTCGTCCTCATCATCCTCGTCCTCGTCCTTCTCCTCATCCTCATCATCCTCGTCCTCATCATCATGATCGTTTTCCTCCGCATCCTCATCATCCTCGTCCTCCTCATCATCACCACCATCATCATCATCATCATCATCGTCCTCATCCTCATCATCCTCATCCTCATCCGCATCGTCATCCTCGTGCTCATGCTCATCGTCATCACGACCGTCCTCATCCTCATCGTCATCGTCATCCTCGTCCTCACCATCCTCGTCCTCATCGTCATCGTCATCATCCTCGTCCTCATCCTCATCGTCATCCTCAACTTCCCTCCCACCTAGATCTGGAGCTCCGCGTAGACGTCGATCCTCATCTGCAGCGCCTGCTCCTTGGTGGTGCACTCGTGCCAGCAGAGCTTGTTGTAGATGTAGTGCATGACGGTGCTCGACGCGTCCTCCTTGTCGGTCATCTGCAGCACGTTCAGCTGCGCCTTGCTCCAGCTCGCGTCGCTGAGCTGGATCATCTGCCGCCACGGGCCCTTGCCGTCCTCCTCGGTCTCGATCTGGTACTGCACGGTGCTGATGCTCTCGGACTTGCGGCGAAACAGCTTGAGCCTCATCTTCGTGTTGCCACCGTCGCTCCAGAACTCGTGGATGGTGCCGTAGAGGTTCCTTGGCGGGTACGTGGGCTCGTGCTGGTCTGGCACTGCGGCTGGCGGCGGGGCTGGTGCCGCGGCTGGCCCCGCGGCTGGCGGGCCCTCCTCCTCCGCCTCCTCGTTGAACTCCTGGTCGTCCTCGTCGTATGCAGCCACCTCCTCGTCCACCTCCCTGACCTCTTCTTCCTCGCCCTCTTCGGGATCGGCCTCCTCGAAGCTGTCTTGCTCCTCCTCTGGGTCCTCGGGCGGACCTGGGTTGGCCTTCAGGCGCTTCGCTGCCGTCGTCTTTGATTTGGCCTTCGCCTTGCTCTTGCCTGCTGCTTTTGCTGTTGCTTCGCATTTGGCTTTCGCCTTGCTCTTGCCTGCTGCTTTTCCTTTGCCTTTGGCCTTCGCCTTGCCCTTCGGCACGGGCGCCGCGGGCCTCCACCCCAGGAGGGTCGAGCTCGCGGCGGCGGATCCTGCGGCCTGATCTCCTTCGGCCTCCTTTTTGACTTTCTTGTCCTTTTTGCTCTTCCTCTTCCTCCTGCTCTGCCTCTGCTTCTTCTTACCTCCCTCCTCGCGGCCAGGATTTGTGGACATGAGGCTGTCCATGAATGGCAGCGCCCCCGCAGCCCACCTCGGGCGCGCGGAGCTCGGCTCCACGGCCGCTGCCGCCGTGGGCGGTGCCATGTCCTCTGCCACTACCGTGGGCTCCGCCAGGCTCGCAGCCGCCGTGGGCTCCGCCAGGCTCGCAGCCGCCGCGGGCTCCGCCAGGCTCGCAGCCGCCGCGGGCTCCACGGCCGCTGCCGCCGTGGGCTGCGCCAGGTCCACGACCGTGGGCTCCGCCATGCTCGCAGCAGCCGTGGGCTCTCGCAGGCTCGCAGCCGCCGCGGGCTCCGCCAGGCTCGCAGCTGGTTCCTCCAGAGCCGATGCCGCCGCGCCCGAATCCTCTTCTCCAGGAACCTCCTGGGAGCAGGATTGCGGGAGCAGGAGAAGCAGAAGGAGGAGGAGGAGAAGGAGGGGGAGGAAGGAGGAGGAGGAGGAGGAAGGAGGAGGGGGAGGAAGGGAGGAGGAAGAGGAGGAGGAAGGAAGGAAGGAGGAGGAAGAGGAGGCTAGGAGGAGGTCAGGTTCAGCAGAAGAAGAGGAAGAGGAGGAGGAGGAGGAGGAGGAAGAGGAGGAGGAGGAGGAGGAGGAGGAGGAGGAGGGAGCGGCGAGCTGTCCTCGACGCCGTCGCCAGACATCATCTTGAAATACATGTCCAACTCTTCTGCGCTGATGTCCTCGACGTCGTACGCCTCCCGACCGCGTAGTATCCCTCTCTCTCTGTCTCTCTCTGACTCCCTCTTCCTGGTCCTGATCTTCCTCCTCGGAGCTCTCGTCGAGCTGATCGCCCTCCTGATCCTGATCCTCCTCCTCCTGATCCCCCTCCTCCCCCTGATCCTGATCCTCCTCCTCCTGATCGGAGCTCATCCTCATCACAAGTATCATTCATTGCCACTACAACTGCCACCATAGGCATCATCATCATGACCACCACATTCGTCTTAATCGCCATTGCCGTTATCATCATCATCACCGCCGCTATCGACATCATGAACACTATCGCCATCGTCGTCGTCATCATCATCACCAACGTCATCGCCATCAGCATCATCATCATCACCACAAACATCATCACCATCATCATGGTCATCATCGTCGCCGTACGCAGGCATCCTCACTATCCTCATCGTCATAGACATCATCAGAATTGCTCTCCCCTCGGACCCCCATCCCCGTCCGCGTCGTAGTCTGCCGCCTCGGCCTTTGACGGGGACTCGCAGCTGTTCTTCGCCTTGTCTTTCTGAAAGTGGGCCAACATGATCCTCAACTGCCTGCGCTGGAGGAACCTCCGAGGGGGATGGGGAGCGGCATTATACAGGCTGACCCTAATCGTCCTCGTCCTCACGCTGACCCTCATCGTCCTCATACCCATCATCCTTTTCATCCTCCCCCTCATCATCCTCGTCCGCATCCTCAGCATCCTCATCCTCATCCTCATCCTCATCACCCTCGTCCTCATGGTCATCCTCGTGATCCTCGTCCTCATCATCATCACCCTTTCCATCCATTCTCCTCCTCGGAGCTCCTCCTCATCACGAGTACAATTCATTACCACAACAACTGAATCCATAGACGACGGACGACGACGGACGACGACGACAGCGACGGAAGGTGTGGGGAAGGGGATGACTAGAGGAGGGGGAGAAAGGAACCGAGGTTGGAAAGGGGAAGAAGGACGAGGAGGAGAAGGAGGAACAGAAGGAGGATGGGGGACGGATGAGAAGGATGAGGATGACGAGGACGAGGGCGACCAAGACGAGGACCAGGAAAAAAATGCGCCTGTACCCGCTAATGATCGACGCCGTCGGCTTGCGCATCTTCTGGCGCCTGTAGCCGACAATGAACTCTTGCTTGAACGCCTCGTCCCACCCAGCCTGGCAGCGGCCCAGAGCGGACGGAGGGAGGAGGAGGAGGAGGACGACGACGACGAAGACGTCGACGAAGACGACGACGACGACTGCGACGGCGCCTGAGACGACGACGACGACGACGACGACGACGACGACGACCACGACGACCACGACCACGACCACGACCACGACCACGACCACGACGACGACGACGACCACGACGTTCGAGACTATCGACTGAGACGGCTGGCACGACTGAGACGACCGAGCGACAACGAGGACGACTGCGACGGCGATCGGCGACGACGGCGACAGCGACGACGTCGACGACGTCGTCGACGGCGGCGGGGACGGCGACGGCGACGACCACGACGACGGACGAGCACGGACAAACAACGGACGGCGTCTGGGAAACGAACAGCTGGCATCCAGGTTGATCTTGGGTTCTGGGCCCGCAGGAGGAGGAGGAGGGGGAGGAGGAGGAGGAGGATCAAGGAGCAGCAGCAGCAGCAGCATGGCCAGAGGGGCTGGCGCCTCCGCAGTCTTCTGGCTGAGCCGCTTGCCCTGCGCCACGCGGTCTACGTTAACGAGCGTCGGGATGAAGTCCTGAGACGGAGACGACTGAGACGGCTGAGACGGCTAAGACGACTGAGACGACTGAGACGACTGAGACGACTGAGACGACTGAGACGACGACGACTGAGACGACTGAGACGACGACGACGACGACGACGACGACGACGACGATGACGGTGAGTACTTTAGCCCCCCCGAGCGCCGACGGGGTGAGTACTTTAGCCCCCCGACCCCGAGCGACGACGACGACGACCACTACGACGACGAGGGTGAGTACTTCAGCCCCCGAGCGCCGACGGTGTGAGTACTTGAACCCCCTGAGTACCTTAGCCCCCCCGAGGCGCACCAACAGAATTCGAAACCGTCTCTTATCCATCCTTCCTCTTATCCCTTCTCCCTCTCACTCTTATCCCTCCTCCCTCTTATCCCTCATCCCTTCCTCCTAGTCTGGGGCTATCGTGTAAATGTTTGCCCCGTGTGTCCGCTTTTTGTCTGGGGCTATCAGTGTATATAGTAGAACTCAACTTATCCCCCTCCCTCTTACGCTTCCTCCCTCTTATCCCTCCTCCTTTTTATCCCTCTTATCCCTCAACATATCCCTCCTCCCTATTATACCTCCTCCCTCTTATCCCTCATCTTGCACTCCCTCCTCTTGCACTTCCTGCTCCCTCCGATCCCTTTCCCCCGTCCTCTTGCACCCCCTCATCCCCTAGCCCCCCTCGCACGCACCGAAAAAGAAGAAACAATCTCCGTCAAAGCTGCGAGCTGCGGGCGGCCGCTCGAGGTCTCGGCCGCGTATATCGCGTAATTCGGGATGTTGAAGCCTCCCGGAGGGCTCGCGCGGCCGCGGGCCCAGCGTCGACGGGGGAGGTGAATAAGACAGGAACTCTGGAGAGGAGAGAGCTGGAGTATCGACGGAGGGATGGGCACTGAAGGAACATATGCCGTCGTCTTCGTCCTTGTCGTCGTCGCCGTCGTCGTCGTTTTCGTTGTCGTGTTCGTCGTCCTCGTCATCATCATCATCATCATCATCATCATCATCATCATCCTTATACTCCCCATCGCCCTCATCCTCATCACCGTCATCCTCCTCATCATCCCCATCACCATCACCACCATCATCATCACCATCACCATCCTTACCCTCACCATCATCATCCTTATCATCCTCATCGTCCTCATCATCCTCGTCCTCGTCATCATCATCCTTATCATCGTCCTCGTCATCATCATCAGTATTATCCTCATCGTCATCATCACCATCATCATCATCATCATCATCATCATCATCATCATCATCATCCTTATCATCCTTATCATCACCATCGTCATCATCACCCTTATCACCCTCATCGTCCTCATCCTCATCATAGTCTTCGTCGTCAACATTCTCATTGTCATCCTCATCGTCCTCGTCCTTACCCTCGTCGTCGTCATCATCCTTATCATTATCATCGTCATCATCATCATCACCATCATCACCATCGTCGCCATCACGTTCGTCAACATCTTCACTATCATCATCGTCAGTGCCAGTATCGGTATCGGCACCGCTGCCGCCGTCACCTTCGTCGCCATCACCACCAAAATCATCCTTCTCCTATCCCCCTCCTCCTCATCATCATCTTCCTCCTCGCGCTACTCTTCCTCACCCCCTCCTCCTCATCCTCCTCATCCTCCTCATCGTCCTCGCCATCTCCTCTTCCCCCTCCTCATCATTATCATACTTCTCCTCTTCCTCCTCGTCGTCCTCCTCACCCGTCCTCCTTGGCCCCCTGGGCGGGGGCGCCGTCGATCATCGGCATGCCGTCGATGATGCAATTGTCCGTGAGAGCCTCATGCTCGCGGCGGCGCGCAAGGGCCCTCTCTCCCCTTGCTATCTCCTAACCTCCTACATCCCTCCCCCGTCCCCCCTCCGACCTTCTTCCTCCCTCTTACCTCCTACATCCCTCGTCACTCCTACCTCCCTCACCCGCCCCCCTCCCTCCTCCCTCCTACCTCCCTCCCCCACCCCCCTCCCTCCCCTCTCCTGCCTCCTTCTTCCCTCCCCCCTCCTACCTCCTATCCCCCTACCTCCCTCCTCCCTCCCCCCTCCTCCGTCACCCTGTTCCCCCCTACTCCCGCCCTCCCTCCATGCCCGCGCCTTCTTCATGACGTCGGGAGCGACGATCGCCGTCTTCTCGTGCCGAGGGGCGCTTTTCTTCGCCGACATCGCCAGGGCCTGGCGCCGTGCGCGCGGTAAGGGGGGGGAGGGGGGGGGGAGGAGGACGATCTGGAGGCCTCAGCTCACCAGGGCCATATGCGACTGATAACGGCATCTCCGCCCCCATCTGCACATCGACTTCGGGATCATGTGGCCCTGGTCCCCATTCCCGATCTCATTCGAGAACGCCGTCGGCTGCGGAATGTCCTACAGGAGGTAAGGGCGAAGAGGGGGGGGAGGAGGACGATATATCGGAGATCAGGGGGCGTAAGGGCGAAGAGGGAAAGGTCGAGGACGATGGGGAGTAGCTATACTCCTCGGGGCACCACGTCGGTACCCCCGCGCGGTCGAATGCCGCGTCGATGTTATATTGGCGATCGTTTCCACAGATGTCGCCCATGCCGCCTCGAAGGTGGTCGTGCCACGATTATGGGCATCATGGACACGACGATCGAATTCGATCGTCATGTCCATGACGGCCGTCTTTATCTCGAGGTCTGGCACGACCGCCCTCGATGCGCCATGGCCCCCACGGCAATTGACCTCGAGGCACGCCACCGAAGATAGTCGAGCGCCTACCCAAGACATGACGTTCGATCGGTCGAACGAGCCCTCCCCGATCCGCGCCTTCACGCGCGCGGGCTGGCCGCGCCGCGCGCGCGCGGCCAGGGGGCTGCGCGGCCGCGCGCGGCAGCACACTCTCGGGCAGTAGAACCTGCGCGCGAGGCATGTTGCTCGGGCGCGGGCGCAGTTGCAAACTTCCCAAATAGGACGAGAGAGGATGAGGAGGGAGGCGGAGGAGGAGGAGGAGGAGGAGGAGGAGGAGAGCGGAAAGAGGAGAAAGGCGAGGAGGAGGAGGAAGAGGAGGACGATGACGAGGACGAGGAAGGTTTGAAGAGAAGGAGGAAGCGAAGGAATAGGTTTTTCTGTTGTCACCAATCATACCTATCTTACATATTATTACACGCCCGCGTCTATGCTTACCTAACATTATATATACACTTAACGCGGGTGCCAGTACATGGCCGATCGCTACATGGCCACATCGCATTGGTACGTATCTACATATTTTCAACCAAAATGGTCGGAATCCAAAATCGAAATTGAACCCAAAAACCAAGACATAAGGGCCGTCTCAAAAAAATTACAGCTAGAGGATGTCAGGGTCCCCGCAGGTGCGGGGGGGATCGGTGCGCGATCTTGGCCGCGAAGCTGTTGGCTTGGTCGTGCCCGTAGTAGAGAGCCACTGCGCCCCCTGGGAGGTCCTCAAAGGCCTTCCCGGTGCGCGGCTCAACGCGGCTCCAGTGGAAGTTCGCGGCTCCCGAGCTTGTCAATGAGGTTGTTCAGGGGGCGCAGCAGTTCGGGTCCGAGTTGCGGGGCCTCCAAGGTCCTGGCGTCCGCGGCGAGAACTTGGGCGTGCGCGCCCGCCAGGGCCAGCCGGTTGGTCAGGCTCTAGATGTCCTTCTGCTCGGCAGAGCTGAGGGTGATCTCGGAGGTGTTGTAGTGGTCGATCTGGGTCTTGGTCAGGTCGTAGGGGAGGGGGCCTTCGAGTGCAACATGCTCGTGCTGGTTGGTACAGCGTCTCGCCAAGGAGAGTGCCCAGGGGTAAAGACCCTTCGAGACCATCCAAGACGTGAGCTTGCGGTGCCTCTTCGTGGGCTCCTCTGGGGGCCCGAGGCCCCACTCGCACATTGCGACTGAGATGAGATTGGCCCCTGTGCGCTTCTGCAATTGCTTGATCCTGGCCCGATCCCAGATCTTCGGGTAGCGTCCGTCGCTGGCCGTGTTCTCGAGCATCCACTCTCGGCCGTTGGCGTCGAGGCGCTCGCAGAGGTCGGCGGCGAAGTCCGTCATGATGTTACTCTCGATCTCCGCCTGACTGCTCCCGTCACCGTCTGGGTGCTCGAAGGTGCGAGTCCCGCCGTTCTTGAGGCACCAGGCCGAGTGGGTCGCGCACGGTGGGGCCAGCTGGTAGACGTTCGCCTCGTCGGGCCCGGGGGCTGCTCCTGCATCGAGAAGGAATCGTTCCCGCACCTGTGGATCGAGGACGTTGTGCTCGCCCTGGCCCAGCCTGAGCCAGGGGGTCCTTGAAGTACTCCGCGGACGGGGCCGTCTGGAGCCCAGCGTCGCGCATGGCCTTCGCGCAGTTCTCGGTGCCGGCGAAGATCTCTCGGGCGCGGATGCCCCAGGCGAAAGCAGGCTGGCGCAGGAGAGGCGCGAGGTTGGAGAAGTCCTCCTCCTCGGGCTCCTGGTTCCCGACGGCGCCCTCGCGTGTCGGGAGCTGCGCCTGCTGCATGCGTTTGCAGTGCATGCAGGGGGGTGGCCGGCTCGGTATCACTGGTCCTGCAACCTCTTCTGCTTCCAAATATAGCTCCCAACCCACTGCGAGCAGCTCCCTGACGGGCTTCCCGGCGATCGCCCAGGTCTTCAGGATCTCTCCGAAAGCCCGGCCCCGCAGGTAGACTCCCTGACTGGTGGCGTTTGGCGGCCGGATGACCCTCATGTGGCCTCTGTGGATCATGACGTGGACCTCCTTCTCGCTGGCCTGAGTCGGTAGGACGGAATCTATCTCGAGTTGGTTCCAGTGGTTGATTCTCCAGACCCTGACCGTGGTCTTGCTGAGGGCCTTCAGCGGGAAGACGGCGATGCACCTGAAGTCCTTGTCGTGGCGAGGGTGCTGGACGTCGTGGCAATGCATCCTGAGCTCGGCTTCGCGTGGGGAGACGAAGGGCGGTGCGTCTCCCAGCGCGGCGGAGGCGGCTGTGGCGCCGTCCCAGAGCTCTCGGCGGAGCTGAGCAGCCAGGGCCTTAACGGCTGGCGCATCAGGCCCCTTGTCTTCCCACAGCAGCGCCGCCGCAATGTGGAGGACTAGGCGCTGCCTGAGCTCTGCGTCCCCTCCCTCGAGGCCCAGTCGGGTGCGCATCTCCTCGTCGGGGTGGAGCTCGTCCTGGAAATTCGAGGTAGTCCCACTCCTGGTCGTGCACGGTGAGCTTCCCGCGTCCTACCCCAGCTTCCTCGTCCCAGGTGGCGCTGCCGATGCTGAGATCCTGTGTGCTGCTCCGCCCGGCCTTCGACCCGATCTCGTCGAGTGCCCGTCCTGCTTCCTCAGCGAGGGTTGGCCCCCCATCGCGGGTTGCCTCCAGCAAGATCTCCTCCAGGCTCAGCTTGCTGTTCTCAGAGCGGGCGGGCGTGAGCCTGGCCAGGACGTGGGAGTGCAGGTAGTCGCTGATGTCCCTCAGGGCTGACAGGGTTCCATCTTCCAGGATCTTCTCGATGATCCTCCGCCTCTCGATGGCGGCGGGGTGAGCCGTCTCTCCGGTGCCCTCCACCGCTGGGTCCTGGGCGTGCGCGTCCAGCAGCCAGTCCTCCTCGGGGCCCTGAACTGCCTGCCTGAGCTCCTCCTCGAGGGCGGTGGTTTGGATGTCGTCGAAAGCTGCGGGGGGTGCCCACGCCGCCGGCGGGCCTCCCGCTCGGCTGCCTCCCGAGGCCGCCCCCGACGCCTCTCCAGCGCTCCCTCCAGCTCGTTTGCTGTCTGCCTCGGCTTTGGCTTGTGCCCGGAGCTGTGCGGCCCGTCCATCGACCGAGGCGGGATCAACCTTCGCCCCCGACCGTAGTCGAGGCTGCCAAGCCCCTTGATGGCTTCGTGCGAGTGTGCGCAGGTCCCCGCAGCCTTAGGGCAACCGGCCCAAGTGCAAGCGCCCCAGCAGATGACCTTCCCGTTCTTGTCGCGGGGGGGGGGTGCTTGACGGACCGGCCGATCTCGCTGGAGGTCAGCGCCTTGCCCGCTGGATAGGCCCGAGCTGCGGGCCGCTTCTGGGCCGCGGCCTTCTTTGCGGCGGCTCCTGCCTTCCCGGCGCCCAGCCCAGGGGTAGTCGGCGTCTCCTGGTCGGCCGAAGTCTGCTCCTCAGCCCTCCCGGCCTTGGGGGTCTTCGGAGGCCCGGCGCGCAGGTTCTGGCGCAGGAGCCTCTGAAGTCGCCGAGCTTGGCGAGGAACGCACACCAACTGGCAGTAGCCGTCCGGCGCGTCGAGGTCGTGCACACTCGGGAACGTCAACCAAGCGCTCCCAGTCGGTCCTGCGGGGGCGAGAGCGATAGTCTTGATGTCCTCCCTGCGCGGGCTGGTGAGGCCCAGGATCCGACGCACCTCTCTCCGCTTCTCCCGAAGCTGCTCACACCAAGTCGCGGCAAGCTCCTCCCACAGACTGTGCACGTTGTCGGCGGGGAAGGCCACGTCATCCTCCTCATAGGCCAGGCGTGGGGTCTCCAAGGCCCGACGCCTCTCCCGCTCGTGCATTCGCCCGTAGACCAGACCGAAAACGGTAATGGCGTTCTCGGATTGCCTCACCCACTGAGAGAAGACGACCGGGTGCCGCGGGCGCGGCTCGAACTTGCACGAGGTGGGCATGGTGTAGGCGTCAAACACCTCCGCCTTGCAGTGCGGGAAGTCTGCCACGGAGACCGACCGCTCGGCCAAGTCTTTGTGGTCTCGACCTCCCCAGCAGAAGGCCGCGACGCCGTACGCCATCCTGTTGGTCACCGTGGTGGGCCAGTTCACCGCCTGCATCACGTGCTCGGCATGCTCGCAGGCACGCTCGAGTCCGTGGAACAGCTCCCGACCAGCGAGCGCACCGCAAACCTCCACGTCGAGGGTGTCGCAACCTCGGGCCAGGTATACGTCCAGCTCTTCGGCCCGCCCGATGGCGCCGAGGGCCCCACGTTGAGCGACCTTTTCCTCCTCACCAGATCTGCGCAGGCTATCCACCGCCTGCAGCAATCTCATGTTGTCCAGGTGCTGCTGATCCTGACCGTTGTGGAGGACCTGCGCGTAGGTGGTGATGGCTGCCGAAGGATCGTTCTCTCCAGCCCCTGCGGCGCACCTCCGATCAGGTTGGCCTGGGGGCTTGACCAGCCCGCCTTGCCCGTAGGCGCCTCTGTTGGTGAACATCTGCCCGAGGTTCGGGACGAGGCCTGGCATCAGACCTGGAGGTGTGAGGCGCGAGGCCCCAGGTACTCGCCCGCCAGGCGCGGTGGCCGGCGGCGGTAGGGGTGGAGCGCTTGCTGCTGGGTCCAGCCCGGGGGGAACCGCGGGCTGGCTTGGCTCTTGGCTGGCGTCGGGGCGGCGCTCGGCGTCGAGCTTCAGGAGGCTGCTGGCAAGCGGTGGGCTCACGCTCTCGTCCCGCTCGGCCCGAACGCGATCCAGCATTCGTTCCCATCGGCCGACGTGGGTCTGATACCTGACCCGCTCGTCAGCTCCGCTGTTGCGCATGAGGCGCTGGGTGTACTTGATGAGGTGCCCCAGGACAACGGTGATGTCCTCGTCGTACCCGGCCGCGACGCTCTGTAGCGCGGAGGCGTCGTCTGACCCTCCTTCGTGAGCTGCAAGGTACAGCCCCAGCATGGTGGTGTTCTCCTCCTCCGGGACCTTTCCGGGGCTGCGCGAGGAGCGGCGCGGGGCGGGGGTGGCTCGATCGCGCTCCTCGCCCAGGCCCAATCCAACGCCAAAGGGCGGCTTGGGGGAGCTGCTGCGGTCAAGTCTCGCCCAGTGCTTCCTGAGCTGTGTGTCCACCCCGTCGGCGGCGGTGGGCTGTGCGCTGCTGGCATCGCCTGCTGCACCAGCTGGATGCTGACATACAAGCTGGTCGCCTCGGGCCCGAAGCTGGGCCCACAGGGGGCGGCTGATCCTCTTGGCCTTCCCGCCCACTGGGACCCCGCTCCATGGGTGTAGTTTCTCCCACACTGGTTTGCTCACGACGATGCCGTTCACGCTGTTCCCAAGCTCCTCTGCACCGAGGGGTGGGTGGTGTAGGAGTCCCTCGAGGTATCCAGTGGGGAGCTTGCCCCGGTCGCTGGTGGCGGTTGCGTGCTCGATCCCCGCGGTCTTGAAGGTAAAGCAGATCTGCTCGATGTCGCCAGGCGAGCGGTCCTTGGCACCCGGCTCCTCAACGTCCACCACGGTTAGGCCGCCGTCCCCCAACGGGCCCTCTCCGGGCCTTGACCTGCCCAAGAACACGATCCACTGCGGTCCAGCCGCCCGCTGCGCTCGAACGCGCAGGACCATGTAGTCGCTCTGGTCTGTCTCCTCGCTCGGGGGCGGGTCTGGCGCTCTGTGACAGGGGCACCCTTGGGGAAAGTGAAGCTTCGAACCGAACGCTAGCGGGCGGAGCCCGCGGCGCAGGCGGCACCTCGCGGGGGGACGGGCTTGCCGCTGCCTGCCCACGACGAACCTCGGGCCCTCGGCTTCCATCTGCGGGAGGGGCCGTGGTCGCGGGAGCCCCTGACTCGCGCGCCCGAGGGCTGCGGCTGCGGACGACCCGACGCTTAAAGCCTGAGAAGAGTCCGCGGCTCGGCGTAGTAGCAGTAGCCTGCGCCGCTCTGCCAGCCCCCCCACCTAGGTGCAGGAGGCAAGGTGGTTCACCCTCGGCGTTGCCAACTGCCTGGCGGTAGCAGGTCACCTGGGAGCACTTGTCGCGGTACCGAGAGGCCCTGTAGACCTGCGAGTGATGGGCACAGAGGTGGGCGAAGGAGTTCCTCCCGTCGCTGGGGGGCGGGAGGTCGGAAGCCTGGCCGTCCTCCGTGAGCAGGGTGGTCGGCGCGGCCTCCGAGCCATCGCGGCAGCCGCCGGGGGCTAAGGGGCGGGCGCCTCCACGAAGTACGATTCCCACCCGGACCGCCTCGCGTGGCTTGTCCTCAGCCTCCACCTCTGACTCGGACTCCTGATCAAGGACCTCTGCGACACTTCCTGTAACGCCTGGCTCCGCAGCGCCTGTCTTGCGACGGCGGCGTCGCCGGCAGCAGAAAGAGCGGCCGCAGGACAAGAGGCAGCACGTGAACACAATGACTCGCCACGTACCGCGCCCGAGATCCCGGAAGGCCCGCCAGAGTAGGAAGATGCCGCGGCAGGAGGTGAACTTGGCGTGGGAGCCGATGTCCACGATCGCTTCGGAGTCCAGGGCTGCGCACTCCTTGCAGTGGATCTCCCCGGGCCGATCTCGGCAGAACATGTTGCGGCAAAGATGGATCGAACGGCCCTCAAGCGTCTCCAGCTCCTGGCGGAGCGCGCGAGAGCTGGCCCCCTTCACGCTCAGGTAATCTACCCAGAGGCCGGTCCGGTCGATCCGCTTGGGCTCAGCGAGGTCGATCCGCACTCGCGCCACATGGTCGTCAATCTTGACAACACGTCGTTCGGCCTCCTCCCCGTTCCACGACCCTTCGCCTTCTTGCTGTAGTACTCGGTGGTCGTGGCGGGTCCGGTCTCTGGCCCCATCCAGTGGATCTGGGCGAGGGCAGGCGGAGCCGGCGGCAGGTACCTTTCGGCAGCTGCATCGCCAGGCTCTCGCCGGCGGCACTTGAAGCACCGCGCCAGAAGACCAATCAACCAGAGGGCGGCGGCACAGGGGGCCAGCAGCGCCCGGCAGCTATGGGCGAGGAAGGCGAGCATCGCGAGGAAGGCCAGGAAGAGGAACGTCCACGCCACCACCGGCCAGGCGGCCCCGAAGACCGTCAGGCCCAGCTTCTCGAGGGCGTAGAAGAACCAGCCGCCCTCCTTGGTCAGCCAGCCCGTCTCGGCGCGGGTCGAGAAGGCGCTCCCGAGGCTGTCCAGCTTCTCGCACGCGCCCCCGCCCATGCCGCTCATGCGCCAGGCCCAGGTGCCCTCGCCCAAGGGCTTCCAGCCCAGCGCCCAGACGCCCCAGCCGCCAATCCAGGACTCTCCGTCACCGGTGCCGCCGGTGGCGTTGCTGGTGTTGCCGACTCCTCCGGCGGTGTGGGTGGGCGGCTGAGGGGGCGCACCCGGCGGCCCCCTGTCGGGCGGCGCCTGGGTGCTGCCAGCAGCCTCGCCTCCCTCCTCTGGCTCGCCGGTCTCCGCGCCGCACTCGGAGTCGTCGTAGTGCGGCGCGGCGCGCCCAGGCAGGGCCTCGCGGGCATCGGCTGGGCCGGCCCGCCCGGCTCGGGCCGCCGCTGCGCCGAGCGGCCCGCGCCAGTCGTAGGCGGCCGCGCTGGCGGCCAGCGCGGCCATCCCGCGCGCGGGACCCGCCGGCGCGCCAGGCGCCAGGCGGCCATCGCACACGCGCTTCCGGGCGCCTGGGGGCGCCCAGACCTCCTGAGGTCGGCCCCAGGGCTTTGAGCCCCGAAGGCTTGAGCGGGACAGAAAGGGGGGGAAAGAGAGAGAGAGAGAGAGAGAGAGAGAGAGAGAGAGAGAGAGAGAGAGAGAGAGAGAGAGAGAGAGAGAGAGAGAGAGAGAGAGAGAGAGAGAGAGAGAGAGCAGCAGAGGCAAGGGCAGGGAGAGGGAGGAAACCCAAGCCGACTGGGGCGGGCGGGGTCAAACCGTTTAGGTCAAACAACTAATCTCGTCGCCCCTCATGCAGTGATCATTGCAGATGCATGTCTTGCATGTGGGGCAATCGTGATTCGCCGCTCTGTCGCAAACGGAACATCAAATGCCCCCCGCGCGGGGGCGCTGTCCCGCCCCCCCCCCGCGCCGGGGGCCGCCCGGCCGCAGTCGGCGCCAGCGGTTGGGCCGCGGGCGCCGTCGCTGCGCTCGCCTGGGCCAAAGAACCCGCGCCTGAGGCCGCTGGCGAAGATGCCCCTTTTGGGTGCCATTATATATGATGTTGGCCAAGATGACGATATCAGGCATCGCGCTCTGCTTCCCTTGTCCCCATCAGCTGGGGGCCTCCATCTTCGTCGCGTGAGTCTGTGCTGCTACTTCTTCTTCAGCAATCAATTCGACTCTCCGCACCTCTTCGCGGGCTCGCAGTTTCTCTGCCTCGGGCCGAGCATAGCTCTCACCTGCGGCGATTCGGTTCGAGTCGGCCCGACGCGTGGCAGCAGCGGGCCCTGCCGCCAATTGCGCGCTGCGACTCTCAACTGCCTGCAGTTCCACGGCTGCCCGCGCCGCCGTCGCCCGCCTAGCCTCGCGGGCCCCCCGGGCCGCGCGCCTCGCCTCCCCCGCCAAGGTGTTCTCGTGGGGGCGCGCCGGGCGGTCAGGGGCGACGGTGTTCTCGAGCCTGTTGGCCAACTCTCGCATTTCAGCCGCCGCTGAAGCCTGCCGGCGCCCCTCCAGAGCGCGCGCAGCGGCCATGATCTCCCGGCCCCCTTCCAGCTGCAGGGCGGCAGCCCCCAGTTGTCGAATCTCTGCCCGCTGCAATTGTCCGCGCATCTCGGCCAGATCTCGCCCCCAGGCCCCAATTAACTCGACCCTCTTATTTGGCTCTGCTTCTCGCCGCCCACTGGCCCGTAACACGGCGCAATCGCGCGACGCAGGAACCGCGCAAGGAGGCCGCGGGAAGTTGAGGTGGCAAAGATCGCGGCTGTTCGAGCACCCAAATTAGACGAGCCTCCTACGCTGGCCAGACATGCCAGGGCACCGCGACTCTGGCACTTCAGCACACTCAAGGCCAAAGTTAGCACGCTCGGCATTGATCCGCACGCTGAAATTGTTCGACCTCCCCGACGAGCCAGACAGATCCGACGCCTCTGATCGCAGTCTAGGAGACCTGGGCCTGCCCCTCTCAGCGCTTCCGTTCCGTGGAGAGCGGGCGCGTATATTCGGGGATTCAAGCGTCGCGGCCCCCCCGGGGGATCCTGGCGCATAGCCCCCGGGGTCCCCCCCCGGAAAGCGCGCGGGGCGCTGCTCTGGGGCGTCGCCGGATCTGCTTCGCTTTCCGAGGGTCGCGGCGAGGTCGCAGGAAGACTGATTGGCCCCCGTCTCTGCTCGTCCGTCGGTCGAACATCGCCCCCCGCGAAATCCTCGCCCATCGCGCCCTCCAAGTGTCGTTCTAGAGAGCCGTATGACGGGGTCGCCGCGTCTTCGCCGCGAAAATGAGGCCGCTCTGCCGCGAAATGTGGCAGATCGCCCAGCGGAGCGGGAATCGCGGGGCCATGGGCCCCGCGCCCCCCCTCGCGCGGCCCCTGGCTCTCGCAATCTCCGATCGGTGCTGGCGTTGATCCACGAGAGAAATCCCCTCTGATGATATCGTTTCCGCGCCGCGGTCGTCGCTGGGAGGGCGCTCGGAAGCGCCCGCTCGGTTGTCGAGCAGGAGGAGGTAATCATGTAATTCATGTCCGTGCTCAGAGATGACCTTGCCCTTGAGCCCCAGCGCGTTTGGACGGGGTTCTTCCGAATCTGAGAAATTCCAGTATACCTTTCCACGAGGGCGCGCGCCAGGCCCCACGTATTCTTCAGCGGAGTCGGGTTCTCCAGGAGCCTACGCGCTTTTTTCATCAACAGGACGTTCGTCACCCTGGAACGGCAGGAACATCGCTCTTCCTTCAGGCAAGACCTCTTTCGTCGAGGACCGAACTTTCGGCTGATAACCAATATTTTGCCAGCCCCTTGATGACATTGACATATGTTTGACCATGTTGATCGATAGTTCCTCTTGATTTTCTCGAAGCTTCGTGCCCAGGTTCACTCGACTTAATGGTGATGAACTTCTTCGCGCCACGAGAATATGCGGGGATGCGTCCGCCAAGCTTAGGTCGGCCCTAAAGGTGGGAGGGGGCCGGCCGGCCGCGCGCGCGCAGCGATGCGGGCGCCGTCTTTTCTTTCGAACCAACACGCACAGCCACGGAAGTACCACCATGCGGGCTACACGTGCGTGATGGATCGCCTAAAACGGCTTTTGATGAACATCGGCCTTGGGTTGTTCTATATACTATTATTCGCTGATGGAACTCCCGCGCTTATCACAAGAAAATTTAATAATGTTCACATGATAGCCACGTGGAGCAAAACATTGTGCAACTAACATGTGGAAGCTGTCTGGTGCCCATATGGTAACTGCAACGTTCAAAACAACACAACTCCTAGACGGAATGCTCTAAACGAAGACCAATTCAAACTCTCGCACTCAGGTTGTCGAACAGAACAAACGTGTACTCTTCAGAACCGCATTTCGCTTCTGAATGATATTTGTTGAAGCTGTCAACGCGTAGAACCCTGGTGTACGGATCAAGAACGCTGGTTGTAATTGAAACCGGTTGGTTTTTCAGTGGCTGGAATTGGTACCAGCCGGTTGGGATCAGTACCAGTCGGATGGGGTTGGCCCGACATGAGGGTCGAACGCCTCCCTCCCAACTCCTCAATAGCAACCAACGACGGCGACCTCTGGAGCCGGCGCCGTCGGACAGCGACGACGACGACGACGACGACGACGACAACGGGACGACTCCGACGACGACGACGACGCCAGCGACAACGAAAACGAGGACGATCGAGCCTCAGTGGGGTGTTATCAAAATTTTGGACTGCGTTGAAGCTGGGTCGAACCCTCGGCAGATTGCATCAAGGTTGGATCTATCCCCGCGGGGATCCTCTTAAGACTGGGACGAATAAGAAGAGGACTCCATTAAAACTGGATCCGACCTTGTACAAAATTAGTATGAATGCTGGATTGGGCCTCGGTAAGACTCCATATTAGAGGTGGATCCCAGCCCTTATACGATTCTACTATGACTGGACCCAAGTCTGGTAGGGTTCAACCAAGAGTTGGATCGAGCCAAAATAGGATTCGACTGCCGTTGGATCCAGCCCGAATGGGATTTGTTAGTGCTGGATAGTCCCCTGATAGGATTCGACTAGAACTGGATCAACCCTAATAGGATTCCGTTGGAGCTGGATCGACGCTGAAAAAGATCCCATCATAGCTGGGTAGCACCATGGCACGACTGCATTCGAATTGGACCCAGTCTTCTGGGGTTTTGATTAAAATTTTGGCCGAATCCACATAGGATTCTATTAGAGCTGGAACCAGCCCCCTGTGGCATTCCGTTGAAGCTGGATTGGACCTCTCGCGAATTCTTTTTAGTTGCATCAGCATTGTGTGAACTTGCATTAAGGCTGGATCGAACCTTAGCAGGACTCCATTAGAGCTGGATCCAAACCTGACAAGGTCCTGCTAGATCGAGTTCGTGCACGATTTCATTAGAGTTGGACTCAGCCCAAAGAGGGTTCCATATGAACTGGGTCGAACTCGACTAGAATTCGATAAAGACTGGACCCAGCCCAAACAGGATTCCAGTAGAACTGGATCGACTTCGTGACACATTCCAGTACGGCTGGACTCAGCTCTAATAGGATCCCATCCGAGCTGGATCGAATTCTGAGGGGGCCCTATGAGACCTTGATCAGGTCCGAATTAGATGTCGTAACAGCTGGATCCAGCTCGGTTCCGATGTGTCGCCGGATGTTCCCCCAGCAGGCGCCCACGAAACGGTTTCTCTCCTCCCTCTCCACCTTCCCTCCCTCCTCCGACGCTCGACATGAGAAGTCCCACCAATCTGGGCGCGAACGGGCCTGTGCAATATCCTATGGTGGCTCCCCTGTGGCAAGACAGAACGCGATGTCTGCCATGAGTGAGTGCGAGCGTGAGTGAGTCTGAGAATGAATGTCTCAGAATGAGTTAGACTACTTGTGAGTGCATCTGGGTACGAAGTGAAGCTGAGTCTGACTGGGAATGAGTCTGAAACTGAGCGAGTCTGAGTGAGCCTGAGCATGAGCGAATGACTGAGTATGGGAGCCAGGGCATGAGGAAGAAGGATGGGCCCGAACAGCACCAAGAATCCAGGAAATAGTTGGGGTCTCGCCGGGTTCCACAGGCTGCGGCTTGACGAGCCGCGGCGCCACGAGGATCGAACGAGGATGAGGGTGAGAAGAATAATAATACAAAAAACGAAGAACAAATGCAGCCAGAGGCTCTCTCCTGCATCTTCTTGTCCCACACGTCCACCACGATCGCCAGTCTTCTGGTGCTTCTCATCCGGCCGCGCACACTGCCAGCCTTGACGCTGGCTGGCATGCCATTCCTCGCGTTCCACCCTCCCGAGGGTAACCTCCTTCACTGCTGCGGGCCCTGACAGGGCCCGGACGTGAGGCGCGAAGGGGACACAGTAACCTCCATTCTGGCGTGGCTATAGATCACAGGCACACTGGAAAACAAGGAGAAGTCGGGGTAAAGGGAACAACAACGATCGTAGATGGGAGCGCTGGTTACGAAGGGCAGTGCCAGAGAATGATCGCAGACGGTTCCCTACCTAGGCTCTGCCTAGAAGGGTTCTTACCCTGTAAGCTTAAGGGGCCGGGCAGTGGAAAACGCCCCGGGCGGTTCCCCCAGGATCCGCCCCGCGGTTCCCCCAGTTACGTTCCCTTAGCTTAGCGTTGCTTATCTCATCTTAGCTTAGCTTATTCATCTTAGCTTAGCTCAGCTTCATCTTAGCTCAGGTGTATCTTAGCTTAGCTTACCTTCATCTTAGCTTCGCCGAACTTTAGCATAGCAAAGCACAGCATAGCATAGCGTAGCATAGTATAGCGCAGCATCGCATAACATATCATAACATGACATATCATATCATAGCGCAACTTAGCGTATCATATCATAGCATAGCTTAGCATAGCACAGCGCAGCATGATATAGCATTGCATAGCTTAGCATATAATAGCATAACATGGGATAGCGCAGCCTAGCATAGCATAGCATAGCATAGCATAGCATAGCATATCATAGCGCAGCATAACATGGCATATCATAGCATAGCATAGCATAGCAACTAATGCTGCTTTCCTAGGGGTTCCAACTTCTAGGTAGGGTCGCACTGGGGTAATTTGACAACAAAACAATCCTAGATTCCAGCTTGCACCTGTCAGGGGGAACGGCAGATTTCCCAGTTTGAAAACAACTGTACATTCATACGGTCTGTTTCGAACACGGGAAGCCTACCACGACTTTTTGCCGGTCTTGACTTGGCAAGTGGAGTTCATGCTACACCGCTGCCAGAACAATTCCCCAATCAGAGCTTGCCTCTGTAGGGGTCCTAGCGGATTAAAAGCTGAGGTGAGGTTCACCGCCGATTCGGTGGCCGGGCCCGGGTGCCCGGGTGCCCGGGTGCCCGGGTGCGCCGCCGATTCGGTGGCCGGGCCCGGGTGCCCGGGTGCCCGGGTGCCCGGTTGCCCGGGTTCGCCGCCGATTCGGTGGCTGGGCCCAGGTGCCCGGATGCCCGGGTGCCCGGGTGCCCGGGTGACGGGTGCCCGGTGCCTGGGTGGGTGCCCGGGTGCCGGGTGCCCGGGTGCCTGGTGCCCTGTAGCCCTATAGCCTTATAGCCCTATATCCTTATCGCACTATAGCCCTATAGCCCTATAGTAGCCTTATAGCCCTATAGCCCAATAGCCCAATAGCCCTATAACCCCAAACAAATTTTGATTGGGGCTTTTCTCCGGTATCATTTTTGGAGGCTGGGGAAAAGGTGTTTCTGAAGGATGCCGGAGCCATGCACGAAAGAGCGTCAGTGTGGGAGCTGGTCAGCCACACGGAATGAGGGGAAATCGGGAGATCTCGGCACGACAAAGACGCCATCTGTTATTCCGGACGGCATGGCTCTAACTTGCCCGCATTCTTCCTCACAGCACGAGCTCTCCTCCACTTCAGGTCATCATCCTGTTTGCCCATAACATTATACTGCCGCTTCGTTGTGTTGCTCATGCGGTGTCTTCTAGTGCAGCTGTCATCCCTTGGGAAGACGTTAACCGATCGGTTTGTCACTGGACTGAGGCCCAGGCAAACATACTGAACACGCAACTCAAACCCAATCTCCGCCCAAACTTGTTCTGAGCGGGTAACCGGAGGTGAAGGGGTGAGATCGACGTGGAACGGGGGGGCCCCCACCAAGAAATCGGTTTCGGTTTCGGGCTCGTGCCGTGCGAAGCTGCGCGGGCGGGCGCGAAGACTGAACCCTCCTCTGGCTAGGGTGCGACGAAGACAAAAGTCCGCCCCCCACTTCCTCCTGGCCGCGTGGCGGGTGGGTGCTGGGGGTGTCCCGCCGTGATGTCTCGATGGTGTCCCGTGGTGTCCTGTGGTGCCCCGCGGTGTCTTGCACTCGATTGGCGTCCCGATGGTGTCTTGGTGGTGTGTCAATAATGTCTCGCGGTGTCCCACTGTGCTGTCCCGCCGGTGTCCCGTGGTGTCGCGTGGTGCGCTGCGGTATCCCGCGGTGTCCCGTGGTGTCCCATGATGGTGTTCAGTGATATTGTCCCGTGGTGTACCATGGTGTCCCGCGGTGTCCCGCCGTGGTGCCTCGATGGTGTCGCGTGGTGTCCCGCCGTGTCCCGCGGTGTCCCGTGGTCTCCTGTGGTGTCCCGTGCGATCGATAATGAGATCAATCGTGAGATCGGTAACAAGGACCAATTTTGACATCTATAGCGATATCGGTAGTTAGATAGAGAGTGGGAACAATAGTGAGATCCATCGTGAGATCGATCGTGAAATTGATAGTAGAGATAGCGCGTTTCACTTGCGCTTGCCTTGGGAACATTCGGCGGCGCGTTTCGAACCGGCAGGTGGGCCCCCCCCCCGACACTCGGCGCCGTCGCTCAGAACCAGGGGGACCCCCTCCCCCCTAAACCCCCTCCTCCCGAATTCCCCCCCCGCGCCGGCGCCGGTGCAGGCGCCGGCGCTGGCGGCCGCCAGCAATGCCGACGGCGGGGAGGCAGCGACGATGACCAGAAAGGGCCCAGGGAGAGGGGGGCGTGGGTTCAAACCCGCTCCCCCTCCACGCCTACGCTGGCGCTGGCGGCGGCCAGCAGCGCCGACGGCGGAGACGCAGCGACGATGACCAGAGAGGGCCCAGAGGCCGCAGAGGGAACACACAAATCGCCATATCGAGCCCTCGCATGCTCCTCAGACGCCCCCGAAACCCTTTTGACGAGACCTCAAGAGCATCCATGAGAACTCTGACCCGAAGCCAAAACACAGTGGCGGGAAGAGCCGAAGGCCGCACCACCACCACCACAAACCACCACACCACCACCACCACCACCGCCACCACCGCCACCAGGACCACCACCACCACCACCACAACCACCACCACCATCACCACAAACCACTACACCGCCACCACCAAAAACGCCACCACCACCACCACCACCACCGACACCACCACCACCACCATCACCACAACCCACCACCACCAACACCACCACCACAAACCACCACAACCCCACCACCACAACCACCACCACCACCCACCCACCACCCACCACCACCATCACCACCACTACCAGCAGCACCAACACCACCCACCACAGCCCACCACCACCACCACCAAACCATAACGCCACCACCACCACCGCCCCCACCACAACCACCACAACCACCACCTCAACCCACCACCACCAACACCACCAAACCACCACACAACCACCACCACCACAGCCACCACCACCACAGCCACCACCACCACAACAGCCCACCACCACCACCATAATCACCCACCACCACTACCACCACCACCACCACAATCTTCCACACCACCACCACCGCCACCACCACCACTACTACCAGCAGCATCACAACCCACCACCACCACCACCACCAACCACCACACCACCACCACCACCGCCACCACCACCACCACCACAACCCACCACCTCAACCACAAACCACCACCACACCACCACCACCACCAAAGCACCACACCACCACCACCACAACCACCACCACCACCACCACAACCCATCACCACCACAAACCACCACCACCCCACCACAAACCACCACCAACCATAACAAGCACGACCACAACAAACCACCACCACCACCACCACCTCAACCATCACCACCGCCACCACCAGAACCCACAACCACCACAACAACTACCACCGCCACAACCACCACGATAAACCACCAAACCACCACCGCCACGACCACCACCACCACCTTAACCCACACCACCACCACCAGAAACCACCGCACCACCGCCACCACCACCACTACCACAACCTGCCACCACAACCACCACAACACTCACCACCACCACCAACCGCCACACCACCACCACCACCACCGCCACAACCACCACCACCACCACAGCCCACGACCACCACCACCACCTCAGAGAGGGCCCAAGAGACGCCCAAAAGGCGCCCAGGAGGCTTCACAAATGCCCATCAGAGGCCCCCGAGAGCCGTCCGACGAGACCCCAAGAGGTATCCATTAGGACTCTGACCCAAAACCAAGGCACGGTGGCGGAGCGTCGTCGTCGTCGTCGCCGTCGTCCTCGTCGACGCTCCCCGCCGCCGCCGCCCGCCGCCGCCGCCGGAGCTGGCTCAGAAAAGGAAGTCGTCGTCGTCATCGACACTCCCCGCCGCCGCCGTCAGCCGCCGCCGACGCCGGCACTGGCCCGAGGAGGGGGAGAGAGGAGAAGTAGCCCCTCCAAGCGACCACAGAACGCGCTCTTTCGCTCAAGATCGCTAGTGAGATCGATAGCGAGATCGACGAAAAGATCAATCGTGGGATCGACACTAAGATCGATAGCGAGGTCGAGTGTGAGGTCGATTGTATATAAAATCGGTGGTGGGATCGATACGAAGGATTTTGAGATCGATTGTATAGTCGACTATGATATCGATAGTGAGGTCGATAGTGGGATCAATAATGAGATCGATAATGAAAGACGCCGATTCCCCCCCGGACCTCCTTATCACCCGAAGGGTGGTCGTATGGGTACAGCATAAATCCTACACCGGTGAATTGCACTTGCTTGCCATCCATATCTGCCTTTCTCCAGTGCGCAGCAACCACGTTGCAAGAACGGCAACACAAACTACAGAACATGGCACAAGTTCCACTGGACATGGTTCTACCTGTACCCCGATCCTGTATCCTGTTCGAGCTTGATGCGGCTATAATGTCGGCACCTCCCGATCGAAATGACGACCGCAAGGGAACCGGGCTTACAACAAGCCCCCCCTGGAAGCAGCCTCTGGGAACCTCTAGAGGCCTCTGGTGGACCTCCTTTTCCCCCAAGTCTTCATCCTCCTCCAACACCTGCACCTCGTCCTGCTCCTCCTCGTCCTCCAACTTCCGCTCCCCAGTCCGGGCCACTCCCCTCTGGAGCTGTCCCTACCATGTATCAGGCCAAGTTCTTGCGCCCACGCTTATGTCCAGTCGTGTGACTCGGGTGATGGTGCGCATAGACCCTGGAATTGAAGCATGATTTCCCCAGCAAGTTTCAGCATGCAGAGGCAGATTGGTGGGCACGAAGATGTGCAGACGTCCGTGGAAAGAGAATCAGCATAGGTGGGCAAGAAAGTGAGCGTAGACAACCGAGACAGCATAGCTTTCTGAAGAATGAGAAGTCCAACTCCTCCGCCTCCATGTTCACGCCAATGCTTACCGCCAGCAAGTTGCTCTCTCGCCTCATCCTGCCGGCAGGGAGCTCGCACTGCACCAGGGGAGCGGCGCAAAGGGGGGGTCATCTGAGGATCGGCCAGGGAGACCATCCAGTGGCGCGGTGCACGAGGAGCATACACGACCGACTGGGCTGGAGCAGTACGCCTGGGGGGTGCAACTGTAGTTAGCCTGACGAAGACAAAGGCTGTGGGACGAAGCCGGCGACAGTACCAGCAAGGAAAGGGCCCGATGGCCACGGTATCAACGTCCACACCAACATCAACGAACAAAGCTATCAGGAAGCTGAAGACACACATGGCTGGATTCACATGTGCAGCATCTGGATGCCACACATGCGGAGGCCCGGCGCTCCTGCCTACAGAAGGGCCGAGCGCGGGAAAGACATCAGGCCACAGGTGTATGAAACTCTCGCGCAGGCGGGCCGCGCCATGTGCATCCAGCTCCCTGGCACGACCGGCACCAGCATCAACGTCAGCTCAAACATCATACCGAAAAGCGCCACATCGAACGAGGGGCCATCAGAGTCGAGCCCCTCTGAGGTTCGACCTCGAAGCCGCCCTGGCACTTCCCCGCGCTGTGCCCAGCGTTCCGAGCACACCAAGAGATGATCCCTTCTTTTCCAGCCCTTCCTCCCAGAACACCTTCCACAAAACCCCCGGGGATGGACTGAACCCCCTGTTGGCAAAACAATCGCTGGTGACAACGACCCGGGACCGGACCCCGCGGGCGCAGGCTCGCAACAAAATTGTGCGGATCCATGCCGCGGTCGGAGGCAGGCGGCCGAGTCACCCACGGGAACCTCGACTTGGCAGGGTGGGTGGATGGACGGACGCGCGAGACGTCTCTGCGAGGTGGCGGCTGGAGCAGGGCGGCCGTTGTCGCTCACATCTTGAGCTCCTGAGCTGCTCCTTCAAGATATTATCCGACATGCGGCCCATTTTGCGAGTGATTGTGCGAAACGAGGTCAACCCCAATCCTCTCATGTCAAGCCAGTCCTTTCATCGACCAAGTTCCAGAGTATAATGAGAATGCGAGGTCGTCTGATCCAACCTTGAGTCTCATATGTTGAATCACGTCCCGAGAGGGGTGCATGAGCCAGCTGTCAAGAAACATAACATAAGAGGTTGGGGTTTCTTTGTCTGCCTCCGAAAACTCGTCCTCGCTGCGATCCAGACCTGGGGCACGCGCCCTCTCCAAGGCAGGTGGAGAAGCAAAAGGCAGCCCTCTCCGGGTCCCCGCGGAGATCCCTGCGGAGGTCCCCGCGGAGGTCCCCGCGGAGGTCCGTGGTGGCCCCCAGAAGCCTCCGCAGGCCGCACCCAAGAAAGGCCGAGAACGTATAGAAACCTCGAGGAGGAGAAAGAGGAGGAGGGAGGACGATGTTACTTGGTGGAGGATGAGAGGGAGGAGGTTGATTGATGCAACGCGGGGCTTGGGACATCCGTGCTCCACTCCACTGCTGACACGCATGCAACTCTTATTACTAAAAGAAGCAACGTACAACAACAAAAAAAAAGGAAAGAGGTGCCAACCCATCCATCTAGCTGCCGATGAGCCAGTTGTTCAAGGCCGAACGTGCGGCCTCCCTCGCCTCCTGTCGCCTACCCTCCTCGTCTGGGGGGGAGGCCGGGGCGAAGCACGATGGGGTGGGCACCTGGATTCTGCGACGAGCCGCCCGTCTCTCTCTGGCGAGAGCTCGGTGGGCCGCTATGCGGCCACGCTGCTGCGAAGTGAGCACGAGCGGGGCGGGAGGAGGCGGCGAAGGCGACGGGGGGGGAGGCGGAGGAAGGAGAAGCCACTCCGCAGCTTGCTCCTCTGGGGAGCCATGCACAAGATCTGCGTACTGCTGCTCTGCCAAAGCCTCCTCATCTTCGCCATGCGAGGGGGGCACGAAATCCTGCTGAGATCTGTCCTCAGCTCCATCATCTTCATTGTCCGAATCCTCGAACCTGTGAATTTCAGGATCTACTCTACTAGTACCCTTGTGCGAGAAGCCTGCAAAGTCGGGAGCAGGGCTCTCCTGCGGTGGGCTAGAAATCTGAAACGTGGCGTAGAATACAGCAAGCGATTCACGGATATCATCATCACCCTCGGGATAGTCCAGGTCTTCGCGGGGCGGGGTGGAGGACCCAGCCGAGGAAAGGAGAGACCTGGCACTATCCACGATGGCCGAGGCGATCGCCTGGCACATCTGAGGCGGGTAAGTCTTCTTAGAAGCCGTGTAAAAAGATCCCGAGGCCCTTTTCCCTAAAAGGGTCTGGTGGGAGCCTCTCGGGTGAGAACATCTACCGCCTCCTGGAGTGGCCCTAAGGAGCCTATCCATAGTGGGCATGCGAACGGAAAGAATAGTAGTAGGAGCACGGCCTATTTGCCCAGGGTCCACCTCGGGACCTTGGTGCTCACATTGATCAAATGAAGTGACCGCGGCACTTGGGGCCGCGGCCAGGGCCTCTAGAGGCCGCCAACGGAACGCGGACGGGGCCCTTGGGGCCCACGTGGGGTTGGCGGGATGCTCCATCCAACCCCCCGTGCCTGCCCTCAGATGCTCCGCCAAGAGCCAGACCATTGCGTGCAACAACTGAGACCCAATACGAAGCTGCTCGGACTGACGCTGAGACACCCAAGGTAATCCCCACATATACTGAGTAGACCTGAGAGGGGGGGGGCCTCCCTCGTGCCACCGGGCAGCTGACCAGGTTTCACAAGGAGGCCCCCCCCCAGTGTTGATGACCCTGTGACAGCGTATGTGCTCCACCCATTCAAGAATCGTAGCCTCCTTCGTCAAGTCCCCTCTGTCGGCGTCAATGGCAATGTCAACGCTGAGAATCACTAAGTGAAGGTCGGACGTAAGCGTCTCATGCTCGAGCTGCCACTGGACGTCGCCTCTGCGACGTTGCCCGCAGTAGAGATGTAGAACGTACGCCGTAGGTCGACGAATGCGAATAGGGACAGCAGAAGCCAGAAACTCGGGATATTCACCAGGGTTATAGACATAGAAAGGAGTCTCAGGGACCACGGGGATCACCGAGGGAACATCCGAACAAATCGTAGTATACTGCTGGATGAGGTCATCGGGGATGGCGGGGTCAGCTTCCAGGAGAAGCTGTAGGGCATCATGGTGCGAAAGATGTGAGGTGAGGGCCACAACATCGGGGTCACGGGAGAAGGCGGGGAGTCGTGTAGCGGGGACTTCGATACGCCACCTCCCCTGTCCACAAGCCCGTTGATTTCGCATTCGTACGTCCTCCTGCTGCTGAAGTGCGGTGGCTTCTGCTACCGTGCACTGCGGAGCAGACACGATGAGGCCAATTGCACATGGTAATGAGTCGAATGCAAGGTGCGCCGTGAGAGCAGACCGATGCGCAAAAGACTGAAAGCATGTACAGCAGGAGAGAGACGAACCCTGACAGTTACGAGTGAACGATACGCGTGAATGATGTACGCGCTGAATGTGCGTTCGAAGCCCTCTGATGCGAGAAAATGAACGCGAGCACCACATACATGTAAACACATTGGCGTCCTCTCTCTCCTGTGGCGTAGGCGATGCCGTGGGTCGTCCCATGCCGGTGGGACCCCTGCTGATTCGAGTATCTGGAATATCTGGTCTTCGGCAGCCCGAGCAAGAGTGTCTCGCTGGATGTGCCGAACGTGAGAAGCCAACGCCTGCCTAATTGTCTGCTTCCATCCCACTGCTGACTTCTTGGCCTCCATCTCCCAAGACTGTAGGTTCTCGAGAGGGTCGGGGAACTCCTGGAACCTACGGGTGTACAAACGCAGCCATCCAAGATCACCCAGAATCATATGTCCCCAGGTCCTGGAAGTCTCAACCATAGCGGCGTGAACTAAAGCCATAATGTGGGGCGGGCCCGAGAGCAAGAGGCGGCCAAAAAGGCGAAGCCTGTGGGCAGACAGCAATGCTTCGAGCGGCGGGCGGCCCACTCGCGCAAGAACATACTTAGACGGCATGGCTGTATCATCCGCTCGGGGAAGTCTGGCAATAGCGCGGTAATAACGGAGGAGACCGTCCTGTAAATGATTATGCTGTGCCTGGGTAAGAAAGCCCCAAGTGCTGGATTGAAATAATCTCCCAGAGCAAACCAGAGAATCCAAGAAAACCAATGCAGTCTGCATCTCGATGGTTTTGTGCTTAAAGACCTTGCCTCTGAGAACCCTCCAGGCCTGCGAACATCCCGGAAGACGGTGAGCCAGTTCTGGCCCCATAGACGCTGACATATCATGTTTAGTACCAAGATGAACATACTCTTGAACCCGATGAAGACACATGGGCCCCAAACTATGTGTAAATGTATGTATGGTATTGTGCAGCGTCTGTACCAAAGTACGTTTGGCCCCTTTGGAGGAAATGCCACGAAATTGAAATAAAAAGGCAGACTTGCCTGGTTTGACGTTGACCTGAAGGCCCGAGGCTGAGAACGCGTCAATGACCACGGAGGCAATAAACGGCGCTTGCTGCAATAAAATACTGGCACGGCCTTCAAAGCAGAACAGGGCGTCATCAAAGAAGGAGCCGTCCATAGAGTGACATGTGTAAACTGCTGGCGGCTGCTCCGCATTCCCCTCGGTGTAGGACGCGAGAGACGAGACTAGGTGACATGGAAGACGTAGCCCAACACCTAAAGCGAGAAGACCTTCCTGGGCAGTGGCCATGATTTTGGCCATGATGAAATTGAAAACCAAATCGCCCAGTTGTTGTCCAGGACCAGAGCCCAAACAGGGAAACGCCACACCTGACCCATCTTGCACATAAAACCAGGATTGATCATACGCATCGGAAATTTGGCCCCTACGAAAGGCCGAAACACCGTGATGTTCGAGCAGGGGGGTGGACGATCGTATGGTTTCAGCCAGGTCCTGGGTGGCCTCCGGAGGTAACCCACATAACTTGAGTAGCTTGGCGATGGCTTCGTCATTGGCCGAGGTACGAAATATTAGTTCCCGAACTGATTTGTAGAAAGCCTGAACAGCATCAATGAACAACATCATCACCGTGTGGTTGCGCGCAGCTGCAAGTTGTTGAAACACACGGAGTTCGAGCGCTGAAAACTCAGTACCGCGACCAGCCAGGCCGCCGAACTGTCGGTCCCCTGCTGCCTGCTCGAGCTGGGACACCACACTTTGACGAGTAAGAGCACGAAACCTCTTTCCCACTTGAGAAGATCCTAAGATGGATCTGTAGTTTTTGACATTAGAGAGGACACCGGCCTTGAACAGACTCCAGTAAAACCCGCCTTTCCATTGGATAGGTTCACAAATACGGACCGTGCTCTTAACGTACAGTGGGTGAAAAAGGCGACCGATCTGCAGCGCGAACTTCTTAAGGACTGCTCCCGCGATGCCGTCGGGGCCTGCAGCGGAAGCCTTGGCACGAAACAGCGTCTGCTGGGTGATACCGAGGGACGGGACGTCCTCTATGTTAATGTCCACGTTATGCGTAACGTCAGAGGTGAGGGCGGGGAGGGAGTTCATGTACCATGATATATCAGAGAACGGGATAACTGGCGCCGCCTCCTCTCCACTGAAATGCTGAAGCCAACGATCCGCGACCTCGATGTTCGAACGAAGTGGCTTGCCCTCGGGTCCCAGGAGCATCGGCATAGGCCGAGCTGATTTTTTGCGACGCGAACAGGCTCCCATGGCCCGAAGTTTGGCAAAGGACTCCTTGAAGTCCTGACGAGACCAGGCTGAAGAAACTTCTTGGGCAAGATGTTTTGCGTGGGCCTTCGCATCCTGGTCAACGAAGTGCGTCACATACCTTGTCATAATTTCAAGCGCAATAGCACGCGAGGCCAGACCAAGGCCCGATAAACGAACGACATAGTTCCAGCAAGACGCATAGCCCGATAGGGCCGAAGTACCAGGAAGAACCCAACGCATGTCCTCCAGAGTAGCTGGGCTAGAAAGCCGATCCAAGACCGCCCCGCCAGTACGAACCTAGAGCCTGAAATATACGAGGTACGTATTCGATTCCACTGCGAACCTCACATTAGAGATCCTCTCACCTAACATGCCCCGCAGGCAGTCAATGTAGTAGAAGAGCTCGAGGAGAGTAGGCCTGAGGAGGGAAGAAAGCTGGCTCGCACGTGAGCCCCATCTGGTGCCAAATACTCCTGGTGTTCGAGCTGACAACTTCCACTGCCTGGTGCGTAGACAAGCCCATGGACCTCGAATAGGCTCAGCCCAAACATGGAATAAGAGAGCTAACTGCAGCTGTCTGCAAGCAAAGCCTACCTGTCTATAACTTCGGGGCTGGGAAGTACGAGCATCCATCAGTTCCAAAGTCTTCTGGGAAATCCAGGGTTGGCGAGGCCGTCTGCCCGTGGTGGTAGTACGCGTAGGGAAAGCAGTTTCCAAACATCTCTGAAGATGATCCGTTAGCACCTGGCAGTGAGAAGAGAGCGAGGCTTCGAACGGCACAGCAGGACATTCCTGCAGAAGCTGAGAAAAAAGCTGCTGTGCCTCCACGTCTGCAAAGCGAGCCTGGTCGCACTTGATTTTGTGCGAGTTGGCCATGGGAAGCGTGACGGAAGCAACTGGAACTGTAATACTTGCGGCAACCAAGAGATGATCTAATATAGATATGGTGAGGTCCACGTCCGACACGACAGACTGCTTAGCGACCGATATCCCAAACGAGCAAGTGATGTAGTCGATACGGCGACCCGCAGAGAGCCCGTGGGAACCAGGGGGGAAACCACGTCGCAGCCGATGTTTGACCAGACTCCAGGAAGGTCGAAGGGACCCATAGCTCGTTCTCCTCCAAAAAGCTGTGAAAATACTGTCCTGGAAGGTTCTGGGTCTCAGCCGCAATAGGACCCACGTATCTGGAAACAATCGAGCCGACACGAGCGTTGGCATCCAACAAACAAACCAGCTCAACACCTGGAGAGCGATGTGAAGCGATAACGAGCGAAACCGTCCTCCACCAGTCCTCGATGATATGTTCTGGCTTCTTGCTGTGAGGAGCGTGAGCGACGAGAACGTCCACGGCGAACGAGTCGACTCGAAGGGCGACGAGGAGGTAAGTAGGGGTCGCCGCAAGTGTCCAGCAATGCTTGGCCTGCAAAGATACACCGGGAAGAACTTCGATAAAGGTATTGATCCAGAGAGAACAGCCAAACCGACGAGATTCATCAGCCTCTGAATGTATAATATGGTATGGTGCCACAGTGGAAACCCCAGAGCGAGGAAACCTGGTCTCGACAGTCCCGATCAGGAAAAAATGATGTCGGCTGAAAGCGGCACTCACCTGTTTCATGCGACCCGAGAGAAAGAGTCCCGAGGGCTTGGCCGATGATGCGGATAGCGTGCCTGGGCTGAGGGACAACACGTTGGCAGCTGCGACCCATAGCTGGCAGGAAGAAGCTCCTGCGGTAAACTGGCCACAAGCAACTGGCTGTCTCGTGTCTAGGCGCAGGAGGGAGGTGAGAGCTGATGCTTTCTCGGACTCCGTCTCGAGGAAGTTAGGCATCGCTGCTCCTGCGCTGGGTGGGTACTGCGACTGCACGCTCTGCGGCTCGAACCTGAGCCACAGCCACTGGAGCGCCTGGGGTGATTGTAAGCACCTCCTCCAGGATGCGTCGGGCGTCGGGAGATCACCTTTGCCTAGTGAGGCGAGCGTGGCGACTGTGTCCGCCATCTCGTTCCAGGGCTGGCCAGAATGGCCTGGTACGTGCAACCAAGAGACACCACGTGCGAAATACTGAACCACTTTCGCAACGCTGTCAAGCTCGATGCGTGCCGAGCGTAGTGAAGCACTGAGTGCACCTCCTCTGGCAACTCGGAGAGCCTCTAAATTATCACAGTGAACCTGAACTTCACATTCATGACATAGGCTAGCATACGAGGACTGCAAGAACCAAGCCAAGGCCCATTGAGCTCCATATAGTTCGGCAGCCAATGAGGTAAGATGTGGGGGGATCTCGATGCCCAAGACGTCGCCCTCGAAGCCTAGGAGCGCCATGTGCCCAAGAGAGTCCTCGACGAAGACCACAAAGGCCCAGGCAGGCCTGCCCCTAGATGAACCACCAGATCCATCCGTATATATGTGGAGAATAGACGGGATGATATCTGAAATATGAGCGAGCCTAGGAAGGGCCCCAATGGTGGTAGAGTGCCAGTACTTGGCCAAAGCCCAATAGTTGGGATTGATAGGCCTGTCCCAAGATCTGAAAAGTTCCCGAAAGACGATGGACGTGTCCAGTAGGGGACTCGTCTTGCATCCACGTACTTCAACGGTACTGGGCTGCGATAACTGAGGTAAACCCGAACAACCAGAAGGCCCTTCAAGAAGGCCTTGCCCCTGATGATTAGACTGACTGTCGTTCATATCCACCCGACCTGGTGGCAGCCAGCTCTCTGCTCTGGCTGCTCGGGTTAGTGAAAAACTGCTGCACGATCTGCTGCAGCGCCGTCCTGCTCCGCGTCCTCGTCCTCGATCATGGCGCCCGAGTGCACCTCTTCCTCGCCATCCTCGTGCGGCAGGCATATGCTCTTGTGCGGCGGCTCGAGGCTGTCGTCGTCCTTTGAAGATCGGCCAAGTGACAGCCGCATCTGCCCAGGGGCCTTGGCGGCCTGCTCCAGGCGAGTCCTCGCAGCGTTCACCTTGCCCTGCGTCTTGATGACGCCACCCTTGCCAATGTGCGATGTGGGTCGCTGTGCTGCCGCGGAGCCTGCTGCCACTGGACCGCTGGCAACTCCACCTGACGGCACTGCATTCCCTGGAGTAGGAGATGATGAAGGCGGAGCTGCATGGACTGCTGGCTGCGGTTGAATAGTGAGTTGACTCAGGGTCGCCTGAATCGTCACGATGGAGCCCTGCAGCGCCGTCAGTGCTGATGTCATGGCATTCTGATTGGCCTGAAGATCTGCAATGACCTGAGGTGGCACCGGTGCAGTTGGCACGAATGGCGATGGCGGCTGAGGCGTAGGCGCTGTTGCCGTGACTGGCGTGGGCGTCTCCTCGAACGTGACGGACTTGTGGGGGCTCTCCTGCTCGGCCAGCACCTTGAAGCTTTCCAGAAGCGAGGACGCCTGGTTGAGCTCTATTGACATGGCTTCGCGATGCTTTTGAGCTGCTGAAAGGGCTAGCTCCGCTTGACGTTCTGCTTCTTGCGCTGTCTCGAAGCGCTTGCCGATGCGCTCCAGGTACGCCTGCTGATTGCTGACTCTCTCCTTCGACGGGTACGAATACAGATGCATGAACTGGTAGACTGAATACTCGATCCTCTTGGACTCCAAAAGGGGGGCATCTGTGGATAGCTTCTCTTGTGCCTGGATCTGCTGCTCCACAGCTCGCATGGCACTCTTCAGATGAGCTCTGTGAGCTTCTCTGTCTGCTGCGAGTGGCGGTGGCTCGGTCCAGAGGCGATGTGCCTTGGCCTCCTCGAGCGAAGCCACTCTCCTTGTAGTGGTAGAACTGCGTATACTGGCTGCCTGAGATGCTGCTTCGGAGGGCTCTCGCTCTTGAGCGCCTCGAGACGCAGCACGTGACAGGGAGCGGTCGCGACGCCAAGGCCGTCGACTCAAACCTTTGCGATCTGGAAAACATGTTGTGCACCAAGCCGTGGAAGCAGCATGCGAAGCCCCACAGCGCGAACAATACCACGAAGATGCGGTGCGCTGCCATGCTGCTTTGCTGGACATGTGCACGTACTCGGGACTGCTGTGGTGCGAGGCGAGCGTGGCCTGCGCGGAAGCCACTCTGAGCAGTACCCGAGCTTGACTGCGGCGTTCGCGGGCTCGCCTGTGCCAGGCGGGCTCGCTGGTAAGGGGCTGACGACCCGTGGCGCTGGCCACTCGTCAGCGGCGGCACGGCCTGCCAGGGAGCGCCGAGGAGGCCCTGGCTGGCGCGTATGTCCGCCCGTCCCGAGGGGCGCGCAGCTACTGGGTAGCTGCACCCGAGGCCCCTGAGCCGGGACGGCGGCTGAGGGAGGAGGAGGGAGGAGGGGAAGGAGGTGGAGGAGGAGGAGGAGGAGGAGGAGGAGGAGGAGAGAGAATACGAAGAGGAGGCGGACAACGTGAAAGCAGCACCCTCCTGTCGCGCTCGCCGTGCAACCAGCGATTCTCCTCCTCTGCCTGGGTGAGCTCGAGCTGAACGCTCGCTTCCTCGGCCTCAGCGGGCTCGCGCACCTCGCCGCCCAGCTTTCTGCTGCTGGCCTTTGTCGCATGTCGGCCGCGCCAGGGGGAGGGGGATCGAGGACACAGATCTTGCATCGAAACGCACAACCTTCACATGATGCTGTATCTTCTACTGCGCAGTAGCAGAAACCTTCCGACATCTACAAGACAAAGCAACAACGGAGGAGGGAAACTGAGGGGAACAGCCGCGAAACATCGGATGAAGTCGCATGTCATCAACGTGGGTGTCTGGGCTAGTCCACGGAAACTCCAACAGCAAACCCTTCCGACGTTTTGAAAAAGCCGCATTGTGAACCATCCGAGGGCTTACACCAGCCGAGGCCTCCGAAGGCCTCCAGGGGCCTCCCACGCACTACCTCTGGGAACCTCGCGCGGACACCTCTGCGGAAACCGGCCGGAGGCAGAGGAGAAGATAAGGATGGAAAGCAGCACGAGCGAGCGCCGAGGGCGGTGAGCGACGTCCCCTCCCACAGCATGATCATCATCAGCATCATCATCATCGGCATCATCATCACCATCATCATCATATCATCATCATCACCAGCATTAGCATCACCATAATCATCATGGTCGTCATCATCAGCATCAGCACCGTCATGATCATCATTATCATCAAGACCACCACACCATCATATTCATCATCATGAGCATCATCAGTATCATCATCACCATCATAACCATCAACAGCACCAGCGTCAGCATCATCGCCATTAATTGCATCATCCTCAGCAGCATCATCAGCACAACGATAATCAGCAACATAATCATGATCATCAGCATCATCAGTATCATCATTATCAGCAGCATCATCATACTAATCAAGAGCAGCACCATTAGCACCGTCAGCAGCATCAGCAGCATCATCAGTACTATCACCATCAGCAGCAACATCATCAACATCATCAACATCATCACAATCATCATCACAATTATTTTCGTTATCATCGTCATCATCAAATTCATCATCCCTGCCATCACCATAATCGTCAACAGCAACGTCACCATCATCACCAGCATCGTCATTAGCATCGTCATGATCGTCATCATCTTCAGCATCATCATCAGTCGCATCATCATCACCACCATAATCATCAATAGCAGCATCATCATCATCATCATCACCATCGGCATCATCATATTCACCATCATCGTAATTTCCAGCTTTGGATTATTCAGCACATTCATGTTCATCGATATTCTGGGGTCATACCCAACATCATCATCATAAGCATCACCATCAATATCATGGCCATCATCATCACCATCACCACCACCATCATCACCATCATCATCAACACCACCACCATCATCAGCATCATCATTAGCATCATCATCATCCTCCTCCTCCTCCTCATCATCCTCATCATTATCATCGTCATAAGCGTCCTCCTCGTCGTCGTCATTGTCGTCGTCCTCCTACTCCTCCTCCTTTCCCTCCTGTTCCTCCTCCTCCTCGTCATCATCACCACCACCTCCATTCCTCTGCCCGTTCTTTCGAACGCATTCCGCTGGCAGTCCTGCGGTCGCTGCGGAATCTCTTCCGGTCGAGCTCGGGAGAGCACTCTGAGGACTCCGCGCTTGCCTTCGGGGAACGGCGCCGGCGACCCTGCTGGCCAGGTGGGCTGCGGTGCCAGGGCCGCCCGTCTTCGGAGACTTTCGACGGGACTCCGACGGTCTGCCAGCGTCTCAGCGCCCCTCGCAGCGTGCCCGAGGACGGCCACCCACCCCATCGCCCTCGTGAACTACTCCTCCCCGCCGACCCCAACCAGACGTGCCGACAGGGCGGGCTGTGAATCCTGTGAGACACGCTAGACGTAGCAAACTCTAGTCTCGTCTGTGCTATCCCTGCCTGTCTTCCTTGCGTCATCTTCCACAGCCATTTTGGGACAAGCTGTGGTCGTAGCTAGGGGACTGTGCATCACACAGTGCATCACCGTGACCGGTGAGAGAGAGAAGCAGGCATCACATCAGCACTGACATTGGTAGCGGAACTGTGGCTCCAGGAACCACGGACGGGCGCGCAATGGCTGGGGCCTCCGCCGCGCCTGCCCTGCACGGGAAGGCGGAGACGCTGGAGGACTACGCCACTGCGGTGGAGCTCTTGACGCTGGGCACCTCCAAGGAGGTGAGGCCGCTGCTGGGCCCGCGACTGGTGGCCGCGTTGCCGCATGGGTCAGCACAGCAGCGCTTCGCCTTCCGGCTGCCGCGCGAGGCCGGCCTCGACGGGGACGGGGTCCCGCTGGAGCCGAAGTCGATCGCCATCGCCGACGGGCCCAACAACCTGGTCGAGGCATTCCGGCGAGAGCTGGGGACGCAGGTGGTGTCGGACATTGGCGAGAAGACGGACGCTGGGCCGAACCGCAGTGCCCTGACACGGCGACTCGCCCAGAGCATGGCCCAGAGGATCGAGACCGAGGAGGAAGCGTACGATCAGCTGCACAGGGCGTACAAGCTGCTGGTGTCAGACGTGGGAGACATGCTGCCGAGTGCAGTGCGGGGGGTTCTCCTGTGGCGCAACAGCAACCTGGACCCCCTCCGAGAGAGCGGTGGTGAGCAGCACCATCAAGGGCGACTGGAAGCTCGACAACGTGAGGAGGCGCCTACGAGATGCGTGGGCCGAGGACGACCTGGCAGTGCGGGACAAACATTTGAGGCAAGGCTCCCACCGCTCGGTCAACTTCGCCGACGAGATCAACTGGCAGGCGTACGAGGAGCTGGTGGACGACCACAAGCCGCCTCCGGACGAGTTCGCCCTGGCCGACGAGGAGGACGTGGCCGCGCTGGAGGAGCACGAGGCCTTGGCGGCCTAGGGGGCGGACGCGGCGACCCGCACCTGGGAGCAGGCCCAGAAGCTGCTCAGCGAAGTCTCCCGGGCCCGCGGCTACTACACGGTCGTGGTCCTGGCCGCCTTGCCGCCGACCCGGAAGGGGGCCAAGGGCCGTGGCCGAGGCGACACGGGGGCTCCGCCGCCTCCGAGAGCCCCTGCCGGCCAGGCTCGAAAGCAAGGCCGAGCCGTGGCCGAGGCGACACGGGGGCTCCGCCACCTCCGAGAGCCCCTGCCGGCCAGGCTCGAAAGCAAGGCCGAGCAGCGCGGCAGCTGCAAGGCCGCGGCTCCGGCCTGAAGTGCCTCCTCTGCCTGCAGACAGGACACAAAGCTGTGGACTGCCCCTCCTGGTACCAGACTGGGGGCGGAGGCAACGGGAACATGAACATCGGCTACGAGGAAGCGGACGGCGAGGCCGTGGCCGAGGCGGCCGTATCCTGCGTGTCGCACTGGGAGAGCGAGGACAAGTGGTTGCTGGCCATCTCCCCGAACATCGCGCTGGGGCTCAGCTTCTTCTCAGAGGCGGACCTCCAGGGCTTCGCGATCGTGGACTGCGGGGCCACCAAGTCCATGAGCGGGCTGGCGCTCTTCGAGTTTGTGCGCGACCAGATCTACTGTGCGCAGCGTACGGCCAGGACTTCACGGAGATGGACCACCAGGAGCGGACCCGATTCACGTACGCGAACAACACCATGGGCATGAGCGTCGGGAGAGGGGGCATCCCGCACCCGATGGGCCTGAGGAATCACGGAGGCAAGCTCTGGTTCTCGCTCGTGCCCTCCGAGAGTCCAATGCTGCTGGGCCTGGACTACCTGAAGGAAGCTGAGGCGAACGTGACCCACGACGGCTACCTGGAGTTCTCGGTCGGGCACCGTGAGAGGCTGGAGCCCCTGCGCTCTGGCCACTGGGGCCTGCCGCTACTCTCAGACAACGACTGCGCCCGGAACTCGCGGAGCCGGGCGACAGTGCCAACATCCCCGAGGGAGAAGAGAGTCCACCCCTTGCATCTGCCGTCGTCCTAGCAGCGACGGCCACACCGACGGCTATCACATCAGTCTCATCACGACTATCACTACAGCCATCAGCCGCGGTTGCGAACATACCCCGATCGACACCGACACGAGCGAGAACATTATCGAGTCAATCGGCGGTGCGACTGAAGACTATGCCTCAGACGACCACATCACGAAACCTGGGTTCATCATCGAGTCCGTCGCCATGTAGGCTCGAGTATACGCGATCGTTCCTCGAATCATTCCATATCTACGTGCCAGAGGGCAAAACAACTACAGAGGAGAGCGACCCGGAATGGGAGAAGCTGAGCGAGCACCCGCCCGCAGAGGAGGCGCCCTCTTCCTCGGCCCGACCTGCCTGCTCGCGGCCGCCTGCCTCGCGGGGCCCCGGGCACACGGGGCCGGCGCAGGGTACGGAGCCGCCGACGGCGGCAGAGGCGGGCCACGCCTCGGGGGAGGACGACCCATCGCCGGAGGAGATGTACCATAACGCGCTGGAGCAGGCCGGAGTCCTCCTGGCGGACTCGGACCCGCAGGCGAACCCCGAGCAGGTGGCCCTCGTCTGCGAGGAGATGGCCTGGTCCGCGGTGTACGAGGAGGCGGCGCTCCAGACGCAGCTTGGCTACCTCAAGGGGCGCTGGGCAGCGTAAGCAGGAGGACCTGCGCCCGTACATGAGCTGGGCGGCCGAGCTCCTGACGACCGCGGCGACACCGGAGCCGCGGCCGGTACCGCATGTGCGGAACAGCCGCCGCCGCTGCGCCGAGGCGGCCGACGAGCCCTCGAAGGAGGACCCAGAGGAGACTTCGCAGCCCACGATGGTGCCAGGTTGCCACTGGCAGCGCATGGTAGCACTCATCCAGGACAGGAAGAAGTGGAGGTCGCGCGGTCACCTGCTCAACTACAGCAAGAACGGTCTTCCGAAGTCCGTGGACGGCCCGGCGCGGGGACTGGGGAAGCACCTGGGTCCGCGGGGCTGGCGGGAGATCCGCCCCCACTGGTGAAGGCTCAGGGCGCCGCCGAGACGCGGGCGCTGGTCACCCAGTTGCTGACCTACCAGGCAGTGCTGAAGGACGACCTGCTTGCGACGCTGAGGCCATCGCAGCTGGACCTGCTCGAGATCGGGTGCCCGGAGGACTCGTCCCTGGGCCAGGCCATGGAGAAGGAGGGCGGCACCGTCTACCGCATGGGCCTCTGGAACAAGTACGATTTCTTGAGAGCCAGCACGGTGACCAAGGCCAAGGCCTTCATAGATGAGAAGAGGCCCCGGCGCGTCCATCTATCACCGCCATGCACGCCGTCCTCCAGCTTGCAGGCACTGAACCAGAAGAACGACAAGCAGATCGAGAGCCTGAAGAAGAAGATCGCCTGGGGGACCAAGGTCATGGACAACATGATCGAGGTCTGCCTGCACGCGCTGCGCCTGAACTGCGAGCTCAATCTCGAGCAACCCGCGAACGCCACCAGCTGGAGGACCGTCCAATCGCTGATGAACCTCAGGAAGCAGCTGCACGAGGTCACCACCGCAGGCTGTGCCTGGGGAATGCGGGATATCGAGACGGGCCAGGCAGAATACAAGAACTGGAGGTTCCTGGTGTCCAACCAGAGGGTAGCTGAGGCTCTGGAAAAGAAGTGCCCCCGAGACCATACACATCGCCAGCTGGAGGGATCTAAGCGGGTGACAGACTCCGCCAAGTACCCGGAAGCGCTGTGCCGAGCGCTCAGCCGGGAGGTGCTGGCCCACGCCATGGTGGCCGGGATCGCCGCCGGCGTGAGCGAGATCGAGGGCGTGATGAGGGAGCTGACCGCGTGCAACATCGACCAGGCCGAGGCCCAACAATCGAGAAGGAGAACGAGACGGAGGACCCGACGGACGAGATGAGGAAGTCTGTGCGCCTTAAGCTACACCGTCTTCACTCGCAGCTGGGACATCCAGGAGCTCGGGCCTTCAAGGAGTTCCTCCGCCGGCGCCAGGCCCCTAGATGGGTGCAGCGGGAGGCGGAGGAGTTGCAGTGCGCAGCCTGCGAACGCTTCCAGAAGAAACCGATGCATCCCATAGCATCGGGACGGCTGGCGGGCCCGCTCGATGTGCTAGTGATGGACGGGTTCGACTGGGTACACCCCTTGACTGGGACCCGGGCGCGTGGCACCCTCCTGGTGGACGAGGGCAGCGCGAAGGCGGTGGTCCGCGTGCATGCCAGGCAGCGTGATGGAGGTGGATGTGGCAACACCAACGCGAACGAAGCCTGGGACACCTTCGTACGCTGGTGGGCTCAATACTTCGGATGCCCGCTCCAGATACGCGCCGACCCGGCAGGAGAGTACGAGGCCCACGTGAACAAGGAGAGGGCCGCACGCCACGACATACAATGGGAATCAGAACCCGAAGGAGCACACTGGCGGACCGGGAAAGTGGAGTCCGTCACCATGCTGGTGAAGAACACGGCCACGAAGCTCGCCTACCTGGACCCGACGTGCGACATCGACGAGCTCTTCATGTGGGCAGCGGCCGCCCACAACGAGATGCCGAACAGCTCCGGCTTCAGCCCGGACCAGATCGTTCTCGGCAGGCGCATGAGGCCCCTGGGCAGCGAGCTGATGGGCTCGGTGGTTCCGCTGCAGGAGGAGGCTCGCGCGGGCTCCGCCGCGGAGGAGGCCATGCGACGGCGCCTCCTGGCCCGCACGGCCTACGCGGAGAGCCTGGCGGACCGCCAGGCCCGGCTGACCGCGGTGAAGCGAGCCAGAACGCAGCAGGAGTACACCGTGGGAGACCAGGTGCACATCTGGCGACAGGCCGGCAAGACCGACAAGGACAAGAACAAGACGTCCACGGGCGGCTTCGTTGGCCAAGCTACTGTCCTTGCCCACCTCCGGCAGCCGCAGGAGGAAGGTCGCCTACGGAATGTGGTGATCCTGACTTTCAAGGGACAGGCCCTCCGAGCCGCTCCACAGCAGCTGCGCTTGGTGTCGGACTCTGAGCGGACCATGATCGAAGTGGACTCGGAGACCCGCCACTTCCTGCATCAGCGCACGGACCAGGCACTGAAGAAGCTCTTCCGCGTGGTGGACATCACGCAAGACGACGAGCCAGACTACGACCAGCTGGACGAGCCGGCCAACGTCGACGAACCGCCCGTGGAGATGAGCGTGGACCCAGAGCCGGGGCTGCCCTCAGATGAGGCGGCACCGAGGGAGTCAGAGACTCCTCTTCCGGGTACTCACAGGAGGCCAGAGCCGGAGCAGGAGCAGCCTGGGCGCGAGCCATCGCCCGAGCGCGGGAATGAGGAGTCTGGAGGTGACGGAGGAGCGCCACCGCAGCAGGCGAGGGCCTACGACCCAAGGGACGACCTGCCCTTCAGCATCCGGCAGCGGCTCAGCGCGATGAGAGGAGGCCATCAGAGTCCTCCCCGAGAACCAGAGGCAGAGCTCCCAGCACCTCGGGACGAAGTTCGGCCTCGGGAAGAAGCTAAGCAGTCAGAAGGCCCCGCGCTGAAGAAGAGCCCCGAGGGACTGGAAATGGAGGACGTCCTGGCCGCCGTCTCCGACGAAGTCTCGGCCTACGAGGTTCACATCGACCTCCCCGACAAGACGACGGACAAGAAGGCCTGGCGCATGTTCACGCGGGATCCGACCGCCTACGCCGCTGCCGCCGTCAAGAAGAGCAGCCCAAAGGTCGTCCTCCAGAAGCTGGACCCTGCCATGCGGGAGCAGTTCCGCGCTGCCAAGAACGCCGAGGTGAACAGCTGGCTTACCAACCAGGTCACCGCGGCTGCCAAGCGAGCTGGCGCCGGTCCGAGGGGACCGATGAGGATGCGCTGGCACCTGACGGTGAAGTCCGACGGGCAGGCCAAAGCCCGGATCGTGCTCCTGGCATTCGAGGACCCCCGGCTGGGTCATATGCAGACAGCAAGCCCGACGGCCTCCGTCAGAGCCCGAAACCTGGCCTACCAGGTCTGCGTGAACGAAGGCCTGCGCATCCACAAGGGAGACGTGAAGGCGGCTTTCCTGCAGTCCAGAGCTCCAACACCGGCATCTTCGTAGAGCCAGTCCAGGAGTTGCGCGAGGCCATGGACCTGCGGGAGGACGAGGTCGTGCTGATGCTCAAGAAGGCCTACGGGTTATGCGACGCGCTGAAGGAGTAGTACGACGAGGTTGCGAGGCGCATGGCGGAGTCCGGCTGGGTGGCCATGAAGCTGGAGCCGTGCGTCTGGACCCTGTACGACAAGGGCCGGTTGGTCGCCATCGCCTTCGTGCACGTGGACGACTTCGTGGTGGGCATTAAGGAGGACAACGACAAGGCGAAGCAGAAGCACGAGGAATTGCGCAACTACTGGCAGTGGGGCTCCTGGGAAACCGGGTGCTTCCGACAGATGGGTGTGGACGTGGTGCAGTTGGCTGACCACTCCATCTCGCTCTCCTTCGCCGCCGCGGCCGCGAAGGTGGAGATGATCGAGGGCTGGAGCGGACGACTGGGACAAGCTGACGATGCCCTGCTGGCGCCAGGCATCACTGCGTGCCGGGCCGCCATCGGGGGCCTCCAGTATCTGGCCTCGCAGGGGCAGAGCCTCATCGCGGCGGACACGAGCATCCTGTCGTCCTACACCAACACCGCGACGTATGGGCTGGTGACGCGCATCAACAAGGTGATCCGCACGGCCCACGAGACAGCCCGCGTGCCAGTGCGCTTCCGGGCCGTCAAAGACCCCATCTTCATCGCCTTCCACGACGCGGGCTGGGCAGTCCGGAAGGACGGGAAGTCTCAGGGAGGCTATATCATCGAGATGGGGGAGCGCGCTCTGCTGCAGGGCGAAAGCCATGCCATCTCTCCCCCGCTGCAATTCACCTCGAAGAAGCTGCCACGGGTGACCCAGTCCAGTCTGGGCTGCGAGGTGCTGTCCGGCAACATGTGCCTCGAGGACCTCACCTACATGCGCATGGCCTGGACAGAGCTGATGGACGGCTTCGTCAACTTGAAGGACGTCCAGGGCACGCTTCGGCGGACGCAGGTGACGATGGTCACGGACTGCAAGGGCCTGTACGACGCCTTGGCGCGCGGCGTGAGCGCCGGGTTGGGAGCGGACGACCGTCGTTCAGCCATCGAGGCGCTCGGCCTCCAGCAGGCGATGGAGGAGGCAGCCACCGAGCTATGCTGGGTCCACTCGGAGGCCATGCCGGCGGATGGGCTGACCAAGGGATCGTGTGCGGCTCGGTCCGTGCTGGCCGACTTCCTGACCCGCGGCTACTGGCGGCTGGTCCAGGACCCTACCTTCACCTCGGCAAAGAAGCCACGCCAGCAGGGCCGCGAGGACATCCTAGACGACGGCATCGAGCGTGAGCCTTTCTTCCCTTCGCCGGACAACGCCGAGGACATAGACGACTACGCGATGCCGGTGGGGTTCACAGGCCACTGCGACGAGTGGCAGTATGATAGCTTCGACGACCTCCCCGTGTGAATCATGTGAGACACGATAGACGTAGCAAGCTCTAGTCTCGCCTGTGCTATCCCTGCCTGTCTTCCTTGCGTCATCTTCCACAGCCATTTTGGGACAAGCTGCGGTCGTAGCTAAGGGACCGTGCATCACACATTGAATCACCGTGACCGGGTTAGAGAGAGAAGCAGGCATCACACTGCCTCACAATTTACGATCCCGACGCTAGAAGGTTCCAAGTGATGCACGGATGGAGGGCAGGTAATTCTAAAAACGCCGTTTTGTCGCGAAGGGTAGACACAGTTACACGGACGGAGGACTTCTTGTTTTCAAGACGTGGCTCTTTCCTCAGCGTCGTAGTCATCCGTGTTCAAAGTTCCCAGTCAATGAACGGATGGCTGGCATCTCCTTTCTTTAAAATGTTATCGATCACATGGGACATCTTCAGATCTTGCGATTCAAGCTTGCACTGTTGAAACAGTCGCGCGGTTAGAGCGCGGATCGAGTTCAAACTGGAACTCCCGCTGGAGACGTCCCAGAAAACATGAACAGCTGGTCGGATGGAAGGAGGGCGGCTCTTTTCAAAACTGGGCTATCAATGGACAGTCACTTGACATGTATGAAGATTCCTCACACCCTTTGAAAAAGCAAGGCTGCGGCTGGAGACTTCGTTGCATCGAATGGCTCGAAGTCCAATATCGTGAAGGTAGTTTTGAACTCTAGTTTTTCCCTGGACAACCCATTTAACTTTACGATGTGCCGCTGCTGCGTTTCTTGAGGCTAGAAAAATGGAGGGCCGTCCCTTTACAAAACAGGGCTCTGGCCCCATTGGGCGGTCATACTCCGCTCATCCGTCGGCAATGCGCAAGCGCGACCCTGAATAACAATGACCTTTCGTGCGCGGCTCAAGGGGGCCGCGAAAGGGGCAAATCCAAGCCTACAAGCTGCTTATACTATCGCATCGAGTTCAGCGACCGGCGAAAGGTCACTTGTTACGCGTAGCCGATGAAAGCACCACAAATGTCGGCAACAGGAAGCCCCCCAGCGGGAAGACGACTCGGGACGCGCAACGGGATCGGCAGGAGAGGACAAGGAACGAACACGGGCGCCGCTGAAGCGGCCGACGGGAGGCGCGAGGGGGGCAGGATCGAAGGCAGAAGCGCATGGAGGGGGAAGGGGTATGAGCGAGGAGGGGAGAAGGCGAGAGGAAGGGGTCAGAGGAGGAGGAGGAGGAACTTCATGAATGAGTCGGAGTTGAAGAGACGTCCACTTCAGAGGCGAGCAGCGGCGGCGGCTTGCTGACCCTACAACCTACAACCCTCGACAAAACAAACCTAAGTGGTTGACGCGCCACTTCAGCGCTACCCCTGCACCACCCTTCAAAGCCACCCCCTTCAATGCCGAAATAAAACAGAACGCGGCCTGGGCGGGTGCGACTCGGAAGCTCAAAGATAACCGGCTTTGGAGAAGCGGCGGCAACAAGCACCTTGCGCGCAATGTCACCCAAGCCCAGGACATCACATCGACAAGGAAACCGTTTGACTCGCTTTTGAAGTCAATTTGTCGAGGGTAATTCGTCCCGAATCTTCACATTGCGAATTTTCTTCGCTTCGCTTCACCCACGTGTTGCCTGAGTCCCTCCATTCCTCCGCCCAGTTCTACTCCGCGTGCCGCCTGGGCTCAAGGCGCCTGCCAGGCCATTGCGGCCCTCGACTTGGATGGCCCCCTTCAGCGCTGACAAGGCCAGAACGGGGAGTGCCGGGGCTGCCGCTCGCGCCGACGCGACCCGCCCAGGGCGGCAGAGCCTATACGATCTGATACGCAGCAGTGCCACGTGGAGCGCTTGCATCCGTAAATTTGAAGCAACTGAGGCCCCCAAGAACGTCTGGCCATGCTTGTTGAGAGTCAAGATGGACCCGTAGTTGCTCAAGTAGTTGTTGGTGTCAGAGTTTAACACACCCAACGACTACTTGGGCAACAACGGGTCAATCTGGAGTGCGAAGAATCAGTACGGACGTCTCCTGGGGGCCGCAGTTGCTGTACACTTGCATTCGAAATGCGCGCGCACCAAGGGCTAAGGGCAAGAATCGACTTGCCACTTCGCCTGCGCATCCGCCCCGCACGGCCAACCATCGGTAACACAGCATTGACCTCAAAAGTGGTTGACGCACCACTTCAGCTCAGCGTCGCCCATTTTCACCAAATCAATCCCCTAAATGTCGAAGCAGAAAATTGACGCGGCCTGGGCGGGTGCGACTCGGAAGTTCCACGATGACCGTCGTCGGAGAAGCGGCGCCAACAGGTACCTTGCGAGCAATGTCGCCCAAACCCAGGACATAACATCGACAAGGCAACTGCATGACGCGTTTTTGATGTCAATTTTGTCGGGGGTAGTAGCGAGGCCCCTGCATGGACGTGGGCGGGGGGAGGAGGAGGAGGAGGAGGAGGAGGAGGAGGAGGAGGAGGAGGAGGAGGAGGAGGAGGAGGAGGAGGAGGAGGAGGAGGGAGGAGGAGGAGGAGGAGGAGGAGGGGGAGGAGGACCTGAGGAGGAGGGAGGCGGAGGAGCAGGAGGAGGAGGAGGAGGAAGAGGAGGAGGAGGCGGAGGAGGAGAAGGAAGAGGAGGGAGAGGGAGGGAACGGAGGTAGAGAGTAGGAAAGAAGGTGGAGAAGGAGGAGGATACGGACGAAGAAGAGGAGACGAGTAAGAAGAAGACTGTCTGGAGATTCGGCCCCCCACTCTGCAGACCTGCCGCGGCGAGCAGACGGCCGCCGCCTCGACCTGCAGCAGAGGGCGGCGAGGCGGAGCGCCCCTGTCGAGCCCCCCGAAGACGTGCCCGCATCCCCTGGCGTCGCGGAGCGCAAGCCTGCTCACCGCCCCTCGAATCGAAGCGCCCCCCTTGTGCTCTTGGATGAGCCGCCTCAGGCGAACTTCGCGGCCATGAGTGCCCGGCGGTGGCACTCGACCCCTCTGCGTATCTCGTGGAGCTGCGCGAAGCGCTGCGCCGCCGGCGACGCAGAGTCGGTCAGCCACGCTGCCCCGGGGCGCAGCGTTGCCGCCGCCGGCCCCGCCCGCCTTCGCATTTTCGGGCGCGAGATGGGCGCGAGCCACTCAGGCCGACGCGCGTGCGCTTCGCCACCGCCGCGAGGCGCTCGGCCGTGGCAGTGTGGATCTCCAGCGTCTCTCACTGAGTGTCGTCGCCGCATGCGTCGACGACGCGAACCGTTGCATGCACTCGGAAAACAGCGTCAACATCGGAGTTTCGAAACGGGCGTCGTCAATCGCAGCTGTGACCTCGTACCCTGTGTCCAACCGCTGTCCACATGTCGGGTTACGAATCGCAACGCGTTGGGAAACCCTCGCTTTCCATCTGTCCTCTCCCTCACCCCTCGCCCTCACCTCCCTTTTCTACCCTTGCCCCCAGAAAAAAAAAAAACGTGGGATGACAAGGCAAGGGCGCCAGGGCCTCGCGAGAGCCGATCCATCCTCGAGCCTGAATTCGACCGCACATGTCAAGGAACGCGGCGGGGGGCGAACGAGCAGGAACAGCGGGAAGAGGACGAGGAGGCGGAGGGGGGGCAGGGAGGAGGAGGCGGAGAAAGAGAACCAGCGTAAGCCCACCAAAACGCATCAATGATGTTCCCATATATACTCCCTCAAAGTCCCCCCTTTCATCGGAGGTTTGCGGGGTGAGGTCGCAGTGGAACGGAAGGCCCCCCACCGGGAAATCGGCTTCGGTTTCGAGTCCGCGTCGCGCGTGAAGGCGAAGCGAATCCACGTGGGCGCGCGAGAGAAATGATACCTCATGGGCTGTGGAGCCGTTGGTCCGCCCCTTCCCCCACTGGCGCGCGTTGGCCGGGGGGGTCCCGTCGGTGGCGCGGCGGCGCCCCGTCGGTAGCGAGGGGTGTCTCGTCGGTGGCGCGGCGGTGAGAACGATAGCGAAATCGATCGTGAGACCGATCGTGAAATCAATGGTGATATCAGTGATACCGATTGCGAAATCGATAGTGAGGCCGATGGTGGGAATTGTTCTGAATAGGGATGAGGAGGCCGAATGTAAGATCGATCGTGAGTTCCATTGTCCGGTCGACGGTGCGATAGATAGGGAAGCCGATCGTGAGATATGTTGCGGGATCGATCGTGCGATCGTTTGTGCGATCGATAGTGAATTCGATCGACAAGTCGATGGTGAGATCACTTGTGAGGCCGATCGCTCTATACATATATATATATATACACACACCCAGCACCCACTCTTACCAGCTTTCGTTTCCTCGTCGTCCTCCCCTTCTCTTGCTGTGGATCGCCCTTGAGGGGCAGCGCGAGCTCTGCTCTGCTCGAGTGGCCATGCGGGCCAAGCATCAGAATCGTCGCACAGAAATGTCGCGAAGACGACGCTCAGAAGCCTTCAGTAGCACGGATGGTGTGATCACTTGCTTTCCTGGAGCAGCCTTGAGCCCTTCCCGTCGTCGTCTTGCTCCTCATCCTCATCCTCATCCTCTTCTTCTTACCCCTCCTCCTCCTCCTCCTCCTCCTCTTCCCCCCCCCCCCTCGCCCTCGCACTTCCCATAGCTTTCACCCATCTTCCTCCTCCTCCCCGGCGCCCCTCCTCCTCGCGCATCGTCTTTCTCACCCTCCTCATCCTCCGCCTCTTCCTACTCATCCTCATCCTTTTGTCTCACTGTTTTCTCTCATATCTCCCTCTCGTCGGCCGTCTCCCCCGCCCTCCCGCGTCAATGGCCCCTCTTGGTTCAAGCAGGCTTGTTATTACCGTCATGCCAGCCTCGTCGAAGATGGCTTTTGAAAATAAGCGGATCGCGAACATGAGCGGAGCGCGGGTCAGGGCGGTAGCCCTCGCGGTGTCCGTGCTGATGCCGGCGCGATGACCCTGTAAACCCTGCCGCTATTTTGTTGCTCTGGCCTGTAGAGGGGTCCTGGGCTTGATTTTCGTCGGATGAAAAGAGAATCCCAGATGCCCAGCGCAATCCGTTTGAAAACGCAGGGTTCGCGACACCACAGGTACGGAAACTTTGTGTTGTCATTCGGTGTTCTTGGATTTCTGCGACGAACATCAAAGAATCATGGTGTTTTCATTTGGATTTTGGATTTTTCTTAAAGTTCACACTCAAGACAAAATCAGTCCAGGAGCCTCCGAAGCATCAGAACCTTGGAAACCCAAAACATCAAAATGAAAACGCACGGCTTGGCGACCCCTGACGTCGCAAACCCTGTGTTTGCATTCGGATGCTTAGGATTTCTAAGATTTCTCAGGCTCTGAAGCTTCGGATGCTCCTGGACTGTGTTTGGAAAATGAATCTCAAACATAAAAAATATGAAAACGCAATGTCTCCTTGGTTTTCATTTCAGAAATCCAAAACATTTAAATTCAAACGCAGGGTTTGGCAGCCCCTGACGTCGCAAACCCTGTGATTCCACAGGGATCGCTGCTCCCTCACCCTCCATCTGAAGCTTCGGAGGCTCCTGGATTGTGGCTGGAGGGTGAAAAAATGCAATCCACATAAAAACGGAAGGTTTCCTTAATTCTCATCTCAGAAATCAAAAGAAATCCAAATGAAAATGCAAGGTTTGGCGGCCCATGACGTCGCACACCCCGTGATTCCACAAGCATCGCTGCTCCCTCGCCCTCCATCCCTCCCCCGTCTCCTCCCCGAATGCGCATGTTGGCGGGTGTGGCCTTCAGGCCGAGTTCCCCCTTTGCGGAGGACGGCGTTTTTTAACGGCCCACAGCGCCCTCTGGCAGATCGCGCGCCACGCCACTTTCGGAGTTGCAGGGGGAAGAAAGAGAGAGAGAGAGAGAGAGAAAAAGAGAGAGAGAGAGAGAGGATAGAGAAAATGAGAGAGAGAAAGAGAGAGAGAGAGAGAGAGAGAGAGAGAAAAAAAAAAAGAGGAAAACAAAAATAGAGCCGAGGAAACGGATAAGGAAACGAAAACTGGTAAGAGTGGGTGCTGGGGGGGGGGGGGGGGACAATCCACATATATATATATATATATACACATACATATATGTTGCGAAATCGATCGAAGAATCGATCGTGAAATCTGCTGCGGAATAGAGAGTTTGATCGGTGTGAGATCGATTGAATGAGACGTTGGTTCCCCCTTCCCACCCCAGAACTTCCGTATCACCCGAAGGGTGGCCCCTTACGGAACACGCGTTCGTTCCGGGAGGTGGTCAGTTAGAAGGCGCACGCGGGAGAATCCTCAATCGTACAAAAGCACTGTTCCTAAAACTTCAAGGCCTCGGGTCAACGTGACCGGTGCGTCCCGGCATGCCTAAACCTTGCCATAACACCATTCCCGGGGAATCAACGACGCAAATCACTTTTAACGTTGCGCCCTGAGACTCCTCTAAATCATGCGTGGACCACACGGCTCCTGCTAGCTGCTGCAAGATTTTAAGACGACTGCGCGCGGCGATCAAGCGAAGGCCACATTTTGAAGAGGAGTTGCTCTCCATCCTTGAAGCTGCTGCAACAATTTAAAACATAAGCCTGGCGAAGGACCCAACCATGCGCAGTTGTGAATACAGCACTTGTGAATACCATCTTCGCCCGCGCTCCCTATGTGGCCGCGGCTTCCCGCCGGAGCCCGACATGCTCAGGGGCACGTTCGTGGCCGTCTTCGCGGGCGCCGACGACGACAAGGACGGCGCCCCTCTGACCGAGGAGAAGAAGCAAGAGAGGGCTTTGAGAGCCATGAGGAAGGAGGTGTCGGTGCACGTCGAGAAGGTGGAGTACGACGCCCAGCCGGGGTTGTTGAAGCAGCATAACTATGGGGCCACGATCCTCGTGAGGGGTGTGCCGAAATGGCCCGGGGCCGCCATGGGAACCCTGCCACTGGGGGCCTTCGGTGGAGCTCCCTAAGGGGCCACGATTCTCGTAAACGGGCTTGCCGAAATGACCCGAAGCCGCCGTGCGACCCTTGCCGCTGGGCGCCTTCGGTGGAGCTTCCTATGGGGCCACGATCCTCGTGAGGGGTGTGCCGAAATGGCCCGAGGCCGCCACGCGAACCCTGCCACTGGCGCCCTCGGTGAAGCTCCCTATGTGGCCACGATCCTCGTGAGGGGTGTGCCGAAATGGCCCGAAGCCGCCATGGGAACCCTGCCACTAGGGGCCTTCGGTGGAGCTCCCTATGGGGCCACGGTCCTCGTGAGGTGTGTGCCGACATGGCCCGAGGCCGCCATGGGAACCCTGCCACTGGGACCTTCGGTGGAGCTCCTATGGGGCCACGGTCCTCGTGAGGGGTGCGCCGAAATGGCCCGAGGCCGCCATGGGAACCCTGCCACTGGGAGCCTTCGGTGGAGCTCCTATGTGGCCACGATCCTCGTGAGGGGTGTGCCGAAATGGCCCGAGGCCGCCATGCGCACGTTGCTACTGGCGCCTTCGGTGGAGCTCCTATGGGGCCACAATCCTCGTGAGGGGTGTGCCGAAATGGCCCGAGGCCGCCATGCGCACTTTGCTATTGGCGCCTTCGGTGGACCTCCCTATTTGTTTGTTGGTTTGGACTCGCGTTCCCAGCTGAGTGCAGCTGGGCGAGAACAGGTCCCGGAAGAGCACACGGGCAGCGCTGAGCAGCGCTTCGGCTGCCGACAATTCACATTCCGTGACCGTGGCACCGTCCAGGAGCCACGCGGCCTCGGCCGCATCCCTCCAAACGAGGGGAACGGCACTAGAAACAGCAAGCTCATGCCCAGCAGGAAAGGGGCCCACGGTTCTCGCGGAAGCGATACCTATCTCACTGGGATTACATTGGGTATTGATTAAGCCGATCTGAAGCCAGAAACCACATCCTGATCCTTGCTGGTCAACCCCGCCATCAAAGCCTCCCCTGATAGCGCACGGCAAGAGATAAGTTTCAAACGGGTATCGATAGCATCGGGTTCTATAACATGTGCGGCCGCATCTGGTCTCATGCGTCAACTCATCTGCACGTGTATTGTCCTCCCTGAATTCATGCCTCCATATATCACGTCCCAAGGCCGCAGGCCTCATATTGAAACACGCAGCGAGCTCCCTATGGGGCCGCGATCCTCGTGAGGGGTGTGTCGAAATTGCCCGAGGCCGCCATGCGCACCTTGCTACTGGCACCTTCGGTGGAGCTCCTATGGGGCCACGATCCTCGTGAGGGGTGTGCCGAAATGGCCCGAGGCCGCCATGCGAACCCTGCCACTGGCGCCTTCGGTGGAGCTCTTGTGGGGCCACGATCCTCGTGAAGGGTGTGCCGAAATGGCCCGGGGCCGCCATGCGCACTTTGCTACTGGCGCCTTCGGTGGAGCTCCTATGGGGCCACGATCCTCGTGAGGTGTGCCGCAATGGCCCGAGGCCGCCATGCGCACTTTGCTACTGGCGCCTTCGCTGGGGCTCCTATGGGGCCACGATCCTCGTGGGTGCTGTGCCGAAATGGCCCGAGGCCGCCATGCGCACTTTGCTACTGGCACCGTCGGTGGAGCTCCTATGGGGCCACGATCCTCGTGAGGGTGATGCTGATGATGCTGATGCTGATGCTGACGCTGATATTTTTTAAGGACCCCCTACCCCATGGTGGCTCCTCCACTGTTCCTGCGTTCCGTCCAGGCTTTAAGAATAGTAGTGTGCCGCGCCGAGTGGAGCCTGAGGCGCGCGTGAAAATCCTGCTCCACTCCAGCACCACTGCCAGTCCTCACACACGAATGTTCGTGAACAAACGCATCACAGCAGCTGGCATATCTGAGCATTGCAGAGGGAGAAGGAGAGAGGGAGGATGCGATAATCAACTCGGAGAACCATTCGTCATCCCCACGGAAAGGACCGAGATGGGATATACATAGGGCGCGGAGCCGCGGACATACAGCATAATGTTTAAGATCGTCGTAATCAACGCCTGAAGGGGCCTCGCAACCAAAGGTGCAGCCTCTGGGAGCACAGTGGAACCTGGACGCGGTGCAGATACCCCGGCAGGCAATCCGAAGAACGGCAACCCCAAGATACGCCTGAGTGTTCTTCACGATAAAACGGATCATCTGGATCAGGAGGGCAACAATTTCAGGAGTGATCCCAGGACGCCAGGCCTGGAGACGCTTCAGCAAGCCAGTTGCAGGACAGTACTTCAAGGAGACGGGTAGGGATAAGCGCAGCTTACGATACAACAACCGCTGAATACTCTTAATGTTAATGTCATGCGGCAAAGAAACATAAATGCTGGCATAGATCGTGGCCGTCTGCTGGATAGCCATCAAGAAACTCCGCTGCCACCAACCCTTCATCCCCCTCACGATGATCATCTCATTCCCTTCCCTCACACATTTCAAGTGTTCCAGCGGCGGCTGCAGTACTTTACACTTGGCGAGAAGACGCAGCTGACTAGCGTGGCCGATACTCTGCAGACACGGGAACCCGATGCCAACGCCAAGGGTGCGCAAACCAGTGAGCATATGCTTCGAGAAACTGTAGCGCGGGGCAGCGTTCAACAACAGCATGGCACGCTCATGACTGGCAAGCAGCGTAGGTGAGGGTGGGTAACATTGAAGGGTAAACTGGAGCTTGGAGAGACAGAATGACTGATATGAGGAAATAGACAATGGACAACCAAATCCCTGCTGCCGCACTGCACGATAGCGTCCCGCAAAGGCGGGGGTAACTTCATCCCACGCATACTGAGCAGCTTCTGGGCCTATGAGGATACCTAAGTACTTACAGTGCTTCACAATGCACAGGAGCGAGAAATGTTCACCATGGTCTTTGCATACACGCTGGAGCCACCTCACTTTCGTGTCACCGACTAGGAGGCTACCACATTTCCTCATGTTAAGTTTCAGACCCACCGCCCCCTCCAGTAAAGCAGTAAGCCGGAGAAGACGAGGAAGACCAGACAGCACATTGTGAAGCATAAAGAGCCAATCGTCAGCGTAAGCGAACATACGGTGTACAAGCTTGGCACTACGCCATACCAGCCAACGCGTGATGGGATCTGTGGCCAGAGTAAACAATACTATCGAGGCTGGGTCCCCCAGCCGCACGCCGCGCTCAATTGTGATTTTAGCGAGCCTCCGCCCCCCAAGGGTAATCCAGGCCGAATTGTTATCGTACAGACGACGGAAAAACGGGATGATCTCGATCGGGATAGCGAGCCGAAACAACACCATCAGAATCCAGAGCACAAAAATCGATGGGAACGCCGCTGGGAAGTCCGTGAAGAATTCGGCAGCGTGCGTTTGCCCAGTACCCCACATCTCCAGCCCCCAAGCCTCCGCCTCGACAGTGTTCGCTATCATGTCCCTCCCTTTGACCCCCCCCTTTTGGCGCTCATGGACAACGGCGGCAGCAACCTCGTTCAACGGCTGGGTACATGCGAGTGACAAGGCCTTGCAGTCAGTGTCCGACAGGGCCAGTGGTCTGGTACATTCTGCAGAACGAAAGGCACCAGCAGCAGTATCATTCGGACTCGAGCCCTTCGGGATGATGATGATGATGATGATGATGATGTTGTTGATGATGATGATGATGATGATGATGATGATGATGATGATGATGGGGATGCTGATGATGATGATGATGATGACGATGCTGCGAGGAGGAGGGAGGGGGCAGCGGGAGGAGGACGGAACGCGGGGCGCTGTCTGTTCAAAACGAAGACCCAACACCACAGGATGGTTGGGAAGAAAGAGTGCGCGCGGGACCAAGGCGATAGCCATAGTTTGAAAGCCACCCGCCCTCCAGCTTCGCGATTGGTGTAAAAACAAGATACATGTGCGCAGTGATAAGGCGATAATCACCTTTTGAAAACGACCCGCCCTCTACCCATAAAACTGCCACAACAAGTATTGCAAATAATGTGCGCGGCGCGAAGGCGAGAGCCACGCTTTCAAACCATCCCGTCCTCCATCCATGAAGCGAATGCAAGCTTTTAGGACGAATGCGCGCGGCGCTAAAGCGATAGCCGCATGGAATCGTCCTCTATCCTTGAAGCTGTTGCGAGCAATTCAACTGGAGTGCGCGCGGCGCTCAGGCGAGAGCCACGTTTTGAAGACCACCCGCCCTCCATTCCCGAAAATGCTGTAAAGTTTTAAGACGCATGCGCGCGGCGTTGCGGGGAAAGCCACATGTTGAAAACGACACACCCTCCATCCCTGAAGCTGTGGTAAACTTTTTGGACGAGTACGCGCGGCGCTCAAGCGAGAGCCACGCTTTGAAAACCACCCGCCCTCCATTATCGAACATGCCACAATTTTTTACGACGCATGCGCGCGGCGTTCAGGCCAAACCCTCGCTTTGAACACCAACCGCCTTCCATCATTGAGACTGCCGCGAACTTTTTACTTGAATGCGCGCGGCGCCCAGGCGAGAGCCACTTGTCGAAAACGACCCACCCTCCATTCTTGAAACTGTTGCAAACATGTAACACGAATGTGCGCGGCGGTCCGGCGAGAGAAACGGTTTGAAAACCACCCGCCCTGTATCCTTGAAGGGTTAGCAAACTTTTATGACGAATGCGCGCGGCGCTGAAACGAGAACCACATTTGGAAAACGACCCGCCCTCCATCCGTGAAGCTGTTGCATGATGCTCATGTCAAAATTCAATATCATGAACGGCGAAGAAATCCCAAGCGAAACGCCCAGCCCGCCTTACCAACACGTCAAGGAGTGCGACAGGGGCAACATCGGAGGTGAGGGGGTGAGATCGAAGTGGAACGGAGAGCCCCCCTACCGGGAAATCGGTTTCGGTTTCATGTTCGTGCGTGCCGTGCGGGCGAGGCGAAGCTGCGTGGGCGGGCGAGAGAAAGTCTGCTGTGGCTGAGGCGCGGCCGGACCAAATGACTCCCTTCCGGGCGGCCGGTGGCCCGCGGTGTCCCGCCGGTGTCCCGCTGGTGTCCCGTGTGGCTGAGGCGCGGCCGGACCAAATGACTCCCTTCCGGGCGGCCGGGGGCCCGCGGTGTCCCGCCGGTGTCCCGCGGTGTCCCGCGGTGTCCCGCGGTGTCCCGCGGTGTCCCGCGGTGTCCCGCCGGTGTCCCGCGGTGTCCCGCGAGGACGATGAAGATGAGATGATGATGATGATGATGATGATGATGATGATGATGATGATGATGAGATGATTATGATGATGGTGTCACGATGAAGATGATGATGTTGATGATGGTGTCGATGATGATGATGGTGATGATAGTTTCCCGATGATGAGGATGATGATGCTCATGATGATTATGTGGATGATGATGACGATGATGGTGTCCCGACGATGATGATGATGATAATGATGATTCCGATGATGTTGGTGATGATGATGTTGATGGAAATGGTGTCCTGGCGATAATGATGTTGATGATGATAATGTTGATGATGATGATGGTGTCCTGATGATGATGCTGCTGATGATGGTGATGATGATGATGGTGATGCTGATGGTGTCCCGATTATGATAATAATGATAATGACGATGTTGATGATGATGTTGCTCATGGTGATGATGGTGCCCCAATGATGATGATGTTGATGATGATGATGTCGATGATGATGATGTCGATGATGATGATGATGATGCGATGATCATGATTATGATGGTGTCCCGAGGATGATGACGATGTTGATGATAATGTTGATGATGAGAGCGATGGTGATCATGAGGGTGTCCCGATTATGATGATGATTATGATGATGCTGCTGATGATGATGACGATGACTGTGTCCCCATGATGATGATGTTGATGATGAGATGATGATGGTGATGATGATGATGATGTTGTCCCGATGATGATGCTGACGTTGATGATGATGGGTATGATGATGATGATGATGATGATGATGATGACGGTACCCTCATGATGATGACGATGTTGGTGATGATGTTGATGTTGATGTTGATGATGTTGATGATGATGATGATGATGATGATGATGCTGATGCTGATGATGATGATGATGACGTTGATTGTGAGAGCGATTGTGATATCGATAGTGAGATCGATATTGAGACCGAACGTGAGATCGATTGTGTGATCGATTGTGAGATCGATTGTGAGATCAATTGTGAGATCGATCGAATGAGATAGATCGAGTGAGATCGATTGTGAGATCGATTGAGTGAGATCGATCGAGCGAGACCGATAGTGAGATCGATACTGAGATCGATAGTGAGACCGATCGAGTGAGACGTTGGTTCCCCCCCCGAACCTCCTTATCACCCGAAGGGTGGTCGTATAGGTATTTATAAGGAATAGGGATGGTGGAGGAGGAAATGGAGGAGAAGGAGGAGTGGGACGGGGCGAAGGAGGGAGGAGGTCAGCGCCAGTGCGCGCCTGTGGGTGGACGGGGGGGATCAGGAGGAGGAACCAGAGACATCGGCGCAAGACGAAGGGGAGGACGGAGATATTGTCTCGGGGTGCCCTGGTCGGCAGCCAGGCTCCTGCGGTAGAGCTCGCTGAGGAGCCAGAGGCCCTCGAGAGCCTGCGCCGTCGTGTTCACCTTCATCCGCCGCTTCGAGAAGAATAAGTGATAGGCGGTGTGGTTGAAGAACCCCTTGTGCAACCGCGGCTTCGGGCCCCAGTTGCCGCGCCTGCAGAAGAGGTCCCCGCCGTCCTGCTCCTGGCAGTCAAACCTAGTGTCGTACGAGACGTTGTCGGTCCAATCGAGGACGGTCCTCCCGGTGGAGGAATTCCATGGCTGCCAATAGACCTCCCCGTTCAGGTGGGGCGCCATGGTTTCCTGGCCGCCCATGCAGTACACGCCGGCACGGGCCTCCACGGTCAGCGGCTCGGCGCTGACATTGCCGCGGGCCACCTCCTCCAGCACTCGTGGGTCCTTCACCCCAGGCCTTGGACGGTCAGGCTTCCGCGGTGGGTCCTTCGACCAGGGGCACCACTGCGCGGGCCGCGTCGCGACCTCGTCGTCGCACTCGGGGATTTTGAGGTGTTCCAGGTACGCCCAGGGAATGTGGCACTTCTTGGTCTCCTTCCACGGCTCAAAGGCGTAGTGGCAGCACACCTTATCCAATGCAGACTCGCCCTCGCCGCAGAGGCGGGTGATCCTTCGCTTAATGTTCCGCCACCATGTGGCGCTGAACGCGTTGCCGGGACGCGCAGCCATGAAGTTGGAGGAGAAGCTGCGGTTCAGCTCACACATTCCGGAGTAGTTCTGACACATGGGGTCGGCGTACGCAACGACATCCCAACCTTCGTCCAGCTTCCGAAAGACTTTTCCCAGGTCGCCCATGGCAATGAAGTCTGTGTCCAGATAAAGGCCTCCGCTGTAGTAGAGCACAGAGGCGCGCACGACGTCCGACTTGGCCTGGGCGTCCCCAAGACGGGCGAACTCTGGGGTGGCGTCGGGCACAAGGTCGTAAAAGTTGCTGTCGTTGACCAGCGGAGCAACAGAGACCACCGCCACCGAGAACCCATTAGACCGACCCATGCGGGGGAACCGACCCCAGGGTGGTGGCACGCCTCAGCGTCACCCTCTGCCGGGCGACGCTGGGACGCTCCACCGCCCAGGGGTTCGTTCCCCTCCAGGGGTCGGCCTCATGGGATCTCGGCGGCGGTGGCCTCTTTTGATCCTCTGAGCTGACCATCACCACCTCGGTCCCCGGAGGGGAGTGGCGCCTCCAGGTCTCCACGTTCAGGGGCACGAGCGGGTCCAGCCCGTGCGGGTAGTTCCAGTACGTGAAGATCTTCCAGCGGGCGCCACCCGCAGCCGCAGTCTCCGCGCCCGTGGCGGCGTCCGCCAGCCCAGCCGCGGAACGATGTGGCGCCTCTGGCTCCGCCGCGGCTGGCTCCGCGGCCTCCTCGAGCGCAGCTCCCGGGTGCCACGGGCCAGGCTCCCACGGAGCCCGGGACGCGACGGCTGCGGCAAGCAGGGCCAGCGCGATCAGCTGCGCGACGAAGCGCAGGTACGGCCGCGCACGCCATGGTTTCTGCAGGCTGCGTCGTGGCATGCCTCGGCCAGCGGCGCGCTGGACAAAACATGATAACTTAGAATCGGGGGCAGGGCGCGGAGGCAAGAAGAGGAACAAGAAGACAACGAGGAGGACGAGAAGACGGAGGCAGAAGAACGGACGCACTCGGACGGGGCACGTTACCCCACGCAAGGCGTAGGCTCTGAGTCGCCGCAGAGGATGGAGCACTACTTATTGAAGCTTGGGTGGGAGATGACGGGATGGTATTACAGGATGGCGAAAGAGATTGACAAACATAATCAAACATGCAGTGAAAACTTCCGTGACGCAAGAAGCATGGACAGGAAGGCCTCGCAACGTCGGTGCCTCACAAGCAGAACGATTAAGAATAGGAAGTCCATGTAATCTGTACGGTGCGACAAAACATCAGACGGGTGTGGGGAACGCAAGAGAAAGATCATTCTGCACAGCGTCGTCGAACACGCTCGCACATTACCCAGTGTGGGTCAACATTGCTTCTCGTAGGCTTTGCCACCATATGGTTTTCCCAAGTAACCGAGCACGGTCAAACATTAACGATCTGACACCGTGCCGCGAGGCACTGAGTGGAAAGTCCTGAGAACCCTTGGAATCCGTATTATTGGGCTTCGCAACTAGCACAGGACCCCAAATTCTGGTTCTCTGTGGCGCTCCAAGGCACCCCCTGGCGCTCTTGGGGTTCCCCGCGTGACTTTCTCAGGGGCCTCGGGAGCGTGGCTGAAGCGTCAGCCGGCCACATGCCTCAAGATGGTCACATGGGTCCCCGTTGGAGCCCCCCCCCGAGGCCTCTTGGGCTGTCGTGGAGGCTCTGGAAGCTGGCCTAGGCTGCCACAAGCATTGAAAATCATCAGGAGCCTGAGCCATTACAACGATCTCGAGCTGTCGGTCTTAAGAGCGTCTAAGGCGGACCAAGAGGCCCCGAAGATCGCACAAAGACGGCAGACCGCCCCCGAGGCCTCTACGAAGGACCCAGAGGCACCCAAGAGACCCCCAAGGGAGGCCACCACCCACTGTTGCTGGGACGCGCCGAGAGACATTCGTGCCAAACGGGCCAGAATCCCTCTCCCGCGCACGGTTCTGCCCATCAGGGCACAACCCCGACGTGCGCCCCCATCGTTACGGTGCCAGAGCGACACTCCAGGGCACGATCCTGCTCATCAGGGTACACCCTCCTCCTCGTTCCTCACTATCATCCGCATCAGAATCCTATTTCCCGTCGTCGTCTCGTTCACCGTCTCTTTACCCACGGCTTCCCGAAGACTCCAGGACCACCCTGGAATCGCGTCCTCCCCCTCGCAACCAGACCAAACATTGCGGTTGTGCCTCGGAGCCTTGCGTGCGCGATCTCTTCGATGTTGTCCGTAGCATCGGCGGAAAGCCCTTCGTTGGCGACTTCGGTGAACCTGGAGCAGGGATCGCAAGTGCCCAGGGACGCACCAAATTCATGTGACACGAGTGCCAAAATCAACGGCCTCACCAAAGGCGACTGAACATCTGAACGAGCGCGGTGCCCTCTCTGCGAGCTACATGTGGGACCTATGCGTTGCGCTCCACAAGACGACAACTATATGAGACGGCACCCAGGGAAACTTACTTACAGGAATACGGCGTGGCGCCGCTGGACTCTCCATGAGCTCACGGAAGCGGCGGCATTTGCAAAGCTGGCAGCGCTCCAGGAAGGGAGTAATAGCCAGGGCCTGCGTAGGACTGCACAACTCTGGACCCCGCAGGATATTACAAAGGTGCAGACGTATTAGCAGTTGACGGTCCCACAGGGAGGGGGAATAATAGTTCGGATTCGGATACCACTGCACCCCGCTGACCTGCCAGGAACTCTCGAAAGTGCCAATCGTTATGATGTAAGTCGGGGGAACCACAGTTTTGTCCTGGGCATGAGACCACGAACGTGCCAACATATTCGCAGTTGGTCAGGGAGGGGAGTCATAGCTCGGATCCGAGTAGTACCGAATTCAGCGTGACCCAACAGGAGCTCACGAAGGTTCCGACAGCTGCGCAAGCGTCAGCGCCCAAGAAGGGGAGCTAACAGTTCTGATCCGCAAAGCAGCGCGTTCTGCTGGATCCGAAAGCTTCACGAAGGCCCCACCAGTTGTAGAGGTGACATCGCCCAAATAGGTGGCCAACAGTTCTGATCCGAATAGCACAAAGTTCCGCTGGACCCCCCCAGGGCGCTCACGAAAGTTCGGTCAGTTGTGCAGGCGTCAGCGCCCAAGGACGGGGGTAATATTCTGATCCGAATAACACCGCGCTCCGCTGGACCCCCCCTCCCCCAGGCGCTCACGAAAGTGCTTACAGTTGCGCTGCTGGCAGCGCCCAGGGACAGGCCCCTCCACAAGTTCACGACAATGCCTAGAGAAGGGATGCTAGAAAGAAGCGCAGTTCGCAGCACCGGAGGAGGCGAGGCAGGAGATAGGAGGCAGAAGGGAGGCGGGGGAAAGCGGGAGAAGGCGGGAGAAGGAGGCCAACCAAAGGCTGTAGCGCAAAGAAGACGCAAGTGTTTGCTGCGAACCTTGCTAGATAAAGCAGCAAACAGGTGGCGCAATTGCTAACGTGCCTTCCCCCATCAGGTTTGTTGTTGCGGTTTGTTTGAGTTGGTCGCCGACGTTTTGTTAAGTTGGGCGGGTGGGAGGGGTTTCTGGCGGTTTGGGGGAAGTGCGCGGTTTGCTTAATGAAGGTGCTCGGGGCGCCCCTGGTAATTTGGAAGGGTTGAGACGTTCGGCGGGCTCTTGTGCCTTGTGAACTGTTTGTCCAGTCTTGTCTAGCGGTCTGGCAAGAGCTCTGGGCATCAATATTGGCTCGTCGTCGACGAGATAAACACACGACTCATCGTTCTGGAACTTCATCACTGCACCAGCCACCAGCTACTGCAGCAGTGCCACAGGCGTCTTCTTCGCCTAGGCCAATCAAGCCTAGCAACACTGCCATGCATGGATCTGCCACCGTGCCGCAACGCCAGAAAATGACAACCAGGGGGCGACCCTCAGGCTCATGGCCATTCTGGGTTGTCCTAGGGTTCACGTGGGCCCGCGTCCCACGGCCGGGAGGGAGGGCCCTGGAGGGGTCGATGACGGCTCCGAAGGGCGCCGCAGAGGGCGTGAAGAGTGCAAGACGGGCGAAGATGGCCCCAAATATTCCCATAAGATGGCCCAGAAAGGCCCCAAGACGCCCCCGAGAGGGCAAACACATATCGAAAAGCAATCGGGCGTTCGACGTTGGTTGCCTGGCCTGCGTGCCACTGCCAAGAAGTCAGACGGTTCCAAGACGGCCCCGAGGGCACCCGATATTGCCAGAGACGTTCCAAAAAGTGTTTCCAAAACGGCCCAAGATATGCCCAACGCACAGGATTACCCGACAGGGCCGCAAGCGGCCCCAACATGGCGCCGCGGCCATGATTTCCTGACGGCGGAGCTCCCGCTTGGGCACGGCGCACAGCACACTATGATATTCACCTGACTGACTCGGGCGTTGCTTAATCAGAGGCCTCCCAAATGGGGTCCAAGCAAATGGGATCGGAGGATCGCGCCGCATCGTCAATGCATCGCCGACACATCGGCGATGCATCGCCGATGCATCTGCGACGTCGGCGATACATCGGCGCCGTCGGCGTAGCGAAAACCGGGCCCCATATCGAGCCGAATCGGCAATGCAACGGCGACCCGGCGCGATCCTCAGACCCCATCTAGGCACTCGGACCCCACTTGGGCGGCATATTCATGGAGTAGGCCACAGACAGGGGTGGGCGAAGAAAGGTGCCCAGACATGCAACGTCTTGAAAGAACAAGACGGAGGTTCTCTCAATTTTCCGCCTCTGGCAGCCCTCGCCGGGCCTCGGAACCGTCACACATAGATTCGGGACGAAAAACCGGTTCTGGGGAAAGGGTCCGGACTTCTGGGGGCCGCGTATGATGTAAATCAAGACATCGCATGCCCTGGAAGGAAAATGAGCCTTTCTTACACCTTCGGTCCCTTTGGGGCCCCTTTCCTTCAACTTTCGACCCACCCTCCCCCACCCATGATCGCACTCCCATCACGGCACGCCCCCCTGTCGTGCAAATGTCCGATGCTGGGTGGGCCATGTAACTGAAGCTTGTCATCCTTCATGTCAGCTGTCCTCTTGCATAAAAACATACAGCTAGCATGCCCCCTTCCAGCACACATTCCCCACCAAACACTGCTATTAAAGCCTCTGTAGCCGAAACACGCGACAATGCTGCAGATACTGAGGGTTGTGAGTAGCGAGCGTTCAGCTGCATATCTCCTTCTGGTAGGTCGCAATGCGAGCGCACGGTCGATGGAACGCAACTTGAGACGTGGAGCTATAGTCTGGAGTCGACATGTCGTGCCAAACAACCTCTCCACCCTGCTTCACAATCTAACCAGTGCCATGCTTGGTGCGAGACAGACTTGCGATCTCTTATCAACGATATGTAGCGGGGGATGGAATAAAGAAGCCCGGGCAGACACAGGGGACCCAAACATCTAGCGGCTCGTTTCGATTGTAGACGTAGGCCCCCGACCTTTGAACCACTTCCCTGGGGTCGCTTCTTCAACCCGAGCCGTTTCTGAAAGCCCCAGAAGCCCGAAACGGGCCTCCTCAAATACCAAGACTGGTAAGAAACTGGCTGCCTCGTACTTTTTCAGGCCGCCTGGGATTCAGACACGGGGAACCAGGTCGAGAGGGAAACATAATATCAATGGCACGCCCCCATTGAGAGCCCGTCAGTATGCTACATCTTCATTATTACCAGAAGTCCTGGTGCTTCTTCATCAGTAACGCGATGATGAGTTCCCCACGGCGGTGTCTGGGGGTCCCAAAACGGCGCGGTGACAAACTATGCGATGACATCGAAATCCCCCACGACCGACCTCACCGCACGGTCCGTCACCGCACGGTTTTGGGACCTGGGAGGCCCCTGTCACCCAAGTCACTCTCGGAGAACGACCCGAGTCCCAAAACCGTGCGCCCCCCTGTTTCTGGAGACCTCGGCCGAATGCCGCAACGGCGTTCCGAGTCCGGAGCTCGGGCCGCGAGCCGCGCGCGCACCTCCTCCGGCAAGGGGGGCCCCGAAGCTGGGCGCCCCGCGCGCGGGCCCCAACGTGCGCCGCGCCGCCGCCGATGCTCATGCGAGCTACCCGCGGCGGCCCTCTGCTCTCGAATTGGACCTGCGTCGTGAACCGAGAGCGCAGGCTGACGACGAGGCAGGGGATCCAGGGCCCCCGCAGGAGGGCACCGACCAGGCCCCCTCCGTCGGCGCGCGCGCCGCCGTCAACGCTCGCGAGAGCTCCCAGGCCCCCGCTGGCAGCGCGCTGACCGGGCCGGCCGCCCCCCCCAGCCCTCGGGCCCCTGGAAGCGCCGCCCCGCCCTCCCGAAGCCCGCTGAGGTCGGGAGGCGCCGCCGCGCCCTCGACGGCCCCGGGCGCCTCCTCCGCCGCCGGGGCGGGAGCGGCCAGCCTCTCCCCGCCCCGGGCGTCGCTGCTTTCGCCCGAGGCGCTGGGCGGCTGCCCCGGCGCGGACAGGCCCTCCGGCCAGCAGGCCCGACGCACGATGTCGCGCTCGGTCGAGTCTGGCGCGAACATCCCGAGGTCGCGCCAGTTCTTGTAGTCCAAGCCCAGGATCCTGCGGCAACGGTCCCGATGGTGGAGACGCCGCAGCCCCTTCTCCGAGATCGAGATGACGTAGCCTTCGGGCGGCGCGTCCTCCTCGCTGGAAATCGCGATGGGCGCGAGCGCCTCCGCCTCCGCCTCCTGCTCGTCGTCGTCGACCAGGCCCTCGATCGCCGCCCGCTGTGGGCCACCTGGTTCAGGAGCAGGCCCTTCTGGATCGAGGTCCCCGACGCATCCAGCCACCGGACCCGCAGGAAGCCAGCCCCTCGGGCCTCGGAGCTTCCGGGTAGTTCCCGAAGTACACCAAGTTGACCTTGATATGATCGACCCCAGCGACCCCGCAGCCCTGCTTCGCCAGGTAGAGGTCCTCAGCTGGTCCAGCGGGTCGTTCTCGTCGAGGAAGTCCGGGCCGCCTCGGCCCGCGCGCGCGTAGCACGACAGCTCCGACTGCCAGCGCTCCACCGCGATCCTCTGCGTCCTGACGCACGCTCCGACATGGACGATGACCAGCGCCCGAGCCGGTCGATGGTGGCGCGATCCCTGCCGAGGACCGCCGCCGCGCTCGCCGCGCAGCACCTCTCACTGTGCCCCGCCCAGGACGCCCTGTCCGGTCGCCCAGCAAGCGGCCCTCCAGCGTGACGGCGTTGTCCCCCCCTCCCCCTGGCCGGGGAGAATGCGCGACAGGGTTTGCGCGCTGCTCGAGGCCTCGTTCCAGCCCGCCGAGCGACCCACGACCGACTCCAAGTCCGCGCTCGGCAGCGGCGGGAAGCAGCTCATCGGCATGAGCTGCTCGCGCTCGCACCGCCAGGCCTCGATCCAGTCCGCCACCTCGCAGTGGGCCCCCCAAGCAGCTCACGTAGGTGTGGAGCCGCGAAATCTCCTGCCAAGGTCCTGACGTCTCGGTCCTGGCCAGGCCCCAGCGGGGACCCCTCGCGTTCCGGTTCGCGGCGCCGACCCATCTCGCATCGTCGAAGCGCAGCGAGGCCCAGTGCTTCACGCGCCTCGCGCCGGCGTAGTGCCGAGCGAACTTGGTGTTCAGCGGGTCCGCGACGCACCGCTCCCACGCGATTGCCGGCGCCACCAGCACCCGCGGGGCCTTCGAGACCTCGGACACGGCGCGGCCCCCGCCGAGGCAAGCCGCCAGCTGCTGCTCCGCGCCTGATGGCCGAGGCTCGGAATCCACTGCCCTTCTGGTCTGAGGCAGTTGAATAGGAAGGAGAACAGAAGACAGAGTGCGCACACAGCTTGGAGGAATTAATGAATTCAGCATGGGTCGGGCTTGAAGCGCCTCGAAGAAAGCGCGCGCACCCGAATCGCAAGCACATGGCTAGATGCGGACCCAGCGCAGTTTGCTTCCCGTCGTCGTCCTCGCCCGTGCTCCGTTCCCCCCCCTTTCTTCCCCCCCCCGGATGGCGTCGAAGGCGCCCGCGGCTCGGGCGGGGGGGGCGCCCCGTCACCCCCCTCATGATTCCTCTTTCCTCTTTGCCTCCCTGCTCCACCGTCCGTCGTCCTACCTCGTCTCCCATCCATGCGCGAAAAGTGAAGCCCCTGGTGCCGCGTGCCCGTGTAAGCGGTGCATCGCCTGTTCGATATCCGAGCACAGCGGCGCAACCAAGCGGAGGCAATTGACAGCGCGAGCGTTCGGGGCGCGCTCCAATCGCGGGCGGCACGGCTGCCAGGCACAGTGGCAACGCTAACATGAAAATTATAAGTGCCCGCGGCAAGGTCCGCCCCCTTGCCGGAGCAGCGGTCTGCATGGCGACGCGCGGAGCTCTGACTGTTAAGAGGTCCATGGCATGTGACACCTCTCGTGTATTCGGATTGCTGCGCGGCGTTCTTCGGGGTCCTTCGAGGCCCTTCAGTGCGTCTTCGGGCCGTCGGGGGCCGCTTTGGCGCCGCGCTTCACCGCGGCCGCACAGGGCTGGGGAAGCGCATATATCCAGCTCCCTCGGGGGCGCCCTGGGCCGGGGAAGCGCGCGTTTGCCGCGCCCCCCCCCCCCCCCCCCTAGCTGGGCATGCGGACCTCGGTTCTGGGCTGGCAAATTCGGGGCGCCCTCCAGGCGGCGAGCGTTCACATTTTCAAACGCACACATCAAAATGTGATATGTGCACGCAGCTTGCGTCTTCAACTGTGCATTTTCGTGTTTAGGCCCACTGTTTACACAGATCGCAGCGTGATCTGTGTAGAAAGATCTCGTTCCCATCTGTGCATTTGGGGCGTGCGCCTCGCGAGCGGCGCTGACTGGGCGGGAACTTTCGCGGGCGGCCCTGCCCCCCCCCCGCCTGCCGCCTCCTGCGCCCCCCCCCCCCCCCCATCTGTTCTCCTCTTACTCGCCGCCCTCCTATCCTGATCCCCCCCCCTCCCTATGTCTTCATATGCCTTTCCCTTGCTCGAGGTGCACCCCGTCGGAGCTCTGCCAGCGCGGCCGCGCGCGCGCCCCCCAGGTGGCCCCAGCTGCGCCCCGCCGCGGGGCAGCGCTTGAGCAGGATCTCGACCCGGGGCGGATGATGGGGGATGAGGGCGGGAAGGGGCGCCGGGGGGGGGGGGGGGGGCGCCCGAGCAGGAGGAGAACGGCGAGGAGACGGGCGACGAGGGCCAGCGGGAGGTGGGAGAGGAGGGGAACGGGGGGAATGGAAGGGGGGAAGGGGAATGACAACGGAGGAAGAGACGGAGAAGGAGGAGACGGAGTGGAAGGGAAATGGAGGAGGCGCAAGGAAGGGGGGGGAGGGGGCAAGGACGAGGGAGGGAGAGGAGGAGGGAGGGGGGAGGGGGGGAGTGGCAGGGGGAGAAGGCGGACGGGGAAGGGGGGACTTCCACAAACATTGTCGCGATCGCCATTGCGTCCTCAGACCTAACACCATTGTCATCGCCGCGCGGATCATCGCAATCACACGTCTCGCATCTGCTGATGGTTGTCGTCGTGATCCACGTTCTCATCCTTCTCCCCATCATCCCCCTCGCCCTCCCCGCCGCCCGCGCAGCGGTCAGGCGGGGTGGCCTCCTTCGCCGTGCCCCATTTTGGCTCAAGCCCGCCCCCCCCCGGGGCGGGGGCCCCTCCTTCGCTCGGCGGGGCGCGGCGCGAGGCGCGCGCCGCGCGCCTGGAAGGCCGGGGCCGAGCCGATCGGGTTTGGCGCGCGGCGCTGGGGGCCGCCGCCGAAGGCGCGCGCGCTGTCCTGGCCCGCGAGGGGCTCGAGGATCCCAGTCGCCCGGCGACGCTGAGCGACCTGCGGCCCTTCGAGCTGGCGCGGGCGCCGGGGGTCGAGATCGCGGCGTGCGGGGCCGCGATCGCCGACCAGGCCGAGGGGCGCCGGGCGGAGGATCCGGCGCCTCCCCCGCGGCCACGGCGGCGGCGGCCGCGCGGCAGCGGCGCCTGGCGCTGCTGCCTGTCGAGGCGCTCGACGCGGAGCTGGCCAAGCGCCGCCGCCTCGCGGCCGCGCGCCGGGCGGGCGAGGCCGCGCGCCGCGCGGCTGTCCGGGCGCCCGCGCCGCCTGCCCAGGCGCGGTGGCCGACGCGCGTGGCCCAGGCGCGGGCCGAGGGGGCCCCCCCTGCCACGCTGGCGGCGCTGGATCGAGAACGCCAAGCGCCGCCTGTTCCAGGCACGGCTGGTCGATGAGGTGGTGTTCCTCCAGCTCCCGGCGGTGGCGGAGTTGGAGGAGGTCGGGGGCCCGCCGAAGCGCCCGGGGCACTTGGCGGCGGGCCGCCGGGCGCCCGCGTTGCCGAGCGCCCTGGGCGCCAGCGCTGGCGGCGCATGCGGGCGTGGCTCGAGACGGCGACCAGCGGCTCCTGGCCCGGAGGCGCCGAGGGCGCGGCGGCGCACCTGGAGGCGCGGGCGGCGGAGCCCCACGGCAAGACGGTGCTGAAGGGGGCGCTCGACTCGCTGCGCTTCCTGGAGGAGCTCGGGCGCGCCCTGGCGGAGGTGCGTCTCGGCTTGGTTTCCATCGTGGGTCCGTTACTATAGAGAGGGTCTTGAAACGCACGTTGAACACATATTACGCCTGTCTGCGCATATGCGGCGCAGCAAATCGGGGCGGCATCAACGCGACGCCAAGGGGCGTCGTGGACTCGAGCCTTTGGCCTGGAAGCACGAAGCGCACGATTACCCATATCATGAAGTTCTGCAGCTGGTCGCCGCGTTCCGGGGGGGTGCGCGGACACGCAGAACGCCGTTCAGCTAATCGTTAGCTGGCGCCCGCCTCAAACTCATGCCCCATCGCCCGCCGCCCCCCAATGTCCCTTCGCTTTGGCCCCGCCCCCCTCGTGCCCCTCCGATTACCCCCGGCCCCCATCGTGCCCCTCATCCACATTGTCACCCCTGGGGACATGTAGGAGGGCGAGGAGGAGGGGGATGCGACCAGACATGCGCGAGGCGAAAAGGAGAGGGGACGATTGACCCAGAGGCAGGGGGAAGGACAGGGGTCGGCGCCGCCTCCCCCAGCCCAGGTCCCCTCGGGCTGCGCGTGAACTTCATGGCTTGCCAGCCGATCGAAATGTTTCGCTGGCGGGCAATTTTTTCGCCATGCTCAAACGCCTTCGAAGGGCGCGAGACACCGCCGAACGGTTTCGCCAAGCAACGCGCCGCCGCCAATCCGGGGGAAAGGGCAGGTAGGCGATGCAACCGCCCCCGGCGTCAACATGACGTCAGTCTGACGTCAGACTGACGTCGGCCTAACGCCAGACATGCGTCATATCTGATTTGGCATGGCATCGGGTTGACGTCGGGCCGGCGTCGGTCTGACGCAAGCGAACGCCCCTTCGCCCATCTACTGCTGGTGCGGCTGCTGCTCCTGCACGTCCTTCTCATCCTGCCCATCCCCCCCCCTTCAAAGTTGCGTTGCCTCTCCTCCTCTGCCTCCGCCTCACCCCGCCCTCCCCCCCCCCCTTATCCTGTCCGTTCTTCTTCCAACCCCCCCCCCCCCCCCCCCCCGCCCCCCTCGCGCTGCCCCCCCCCCCCGCCCCCCCCCCCCCCGCCACGCACAACGCACACACACACACACACGCAACACACACACACACCACACACACACACACACACACACACACACACCACACACACACACACACACACACACACACACACACACACACACACACACACACACACACACACACACACACACACACACACACACACACACACACACACACACACACACACACACACACACACACACACACACACACACACACACACACACACACACACACACACACACACACACACACCACACACACACACACACCGCGCCCCCCCCCCCCCCCCCCCCCCCGTCCGCAGGCAGCGCGGGCGCGCGGCGACGCGCAGGTCGACGCGCTCGAGCGGCATTGCCATTTGATGGGCGCGCGGCGACATGAGCACCGCAGGACCCTCTCCCAGATAAAATGCGGGCGCGTAGGCAGGTGGCAGAAAGGGGGTGGGCAGGAGGAGGGGCGCCGAAGACGGCGAGAATTGATGAGCACCAGAGTAGGGCCCTCCTTCGCCACGCCCCCCCCCCTCCCTCCTATGGAACGCGTCATGTTTTGACCGCGCGAACCTTGCAGAACACGTCTCTTTGCCCATGGCCCCGGCCCGCCCCGCGCGGGCACCTGCTGCGCGGCCCGCGCAGGCCCGGCGGGCCATGCGTTCGACGCCTTGCTCGCGCTGCCCCGACGAGGCCATCGCCCCCCGGGCAGGCGCCCCCCCCCCCCCCTCGGCACGATCGAGCTGATGATGTGGGCGAGAGGGAGGGGGAGAGGGATGGAGGGCGGGATCGAGAAGGCAGGGGGGAAAGGGGGAAAGGGGGGGGGGGAGGTTGGAGGTTGATGGTCAGGAAAGAGAGGACGAGGAGGATAAATGGGGAGGGGCGCACCGCCCCCCCCAATTGCCGGCGCAGGGCGGCAAGCGCGACGCAGTTCGAGCGGGCGGGCGACGACTCGGACAATGAGAACTCCCACGGCGCCGACTTGCAAGGCGGCGGCCACGGCGGCGCCCCGCAGGGCAACTACCGCGACTGCGCCCTGAAGAACGGCGGCCGCGACGACCAACACCCCGACGAGAGCGCCATGGAGAGCTCCGTTCCGTTCGCTGCGCCGACCCCCTCTTCCCCCCCATTCCTTCGGCCCGCCCTGCGCGCTGGCCCGCCTGGGCCTCAAGCGGCAGGGGTTCTCGATTGATTCGGTTCCTCGTGTCCCTGGGCATCCTGCACCTCCTGGGCCGCATGTCGTTCTTTCGGTCATCGGTGGGCCCGTCGTGGCGCGCGCGCCGTAGCGCGCCCCTCCTTCCTTGACTCCTGTTTCCCCTTCTCTGTGTCCTGTCATATTCCTCCCCTCGTCCGCGTGCCCCTTCTCTTCCTCCTCCTCTTCACCCCGCTCGGCCCCCCCTGCTCCCCCCCCCGAATCGCGCCCCGGCTGCGGCGTTGGCGTCGTTTCCAATGCCGCGCCATGGCATGCAATGCGCTGCGTGCTACGTTGCATTCAAATGCGCGGTGTCATGCGCTCAGCTGCAATGCTATGATATACAATGCTTGGCGGCGCGGTGCTCGAACGTTCTGTTCTCGAGGTTTGGCGCGCTTGCCATGACATCCGTCGTTGTTGCGCCACCCAGTGAATCATAATCTACATGTCCGCGGCCGTTCAAGTCGGATCTGGCCCGGCAGGTCACCGAGCGCGGCGCCCATCTTGTCGCGGGCGATCGACATGCGATGGCCGGCGCGCCGTCGGCACTTCCCGCAGACGTTTGCTTAGTTATGGCGAGCGGCGATAGGGGGGGGGGGGGGGTAGCGTCCGCCAGAGAGGGGCGGGGGGGGGGCGCGAGGACGGGGACGGGAAGGAGGAGAAGGGGGGGAGCAGGGGGGGGGGTGCACGAATGAGGAGGGGGAGGCGTGACAGGCGTTGCAGGATAGACACGCGCGCGGACATGGGCGAGGAGGCGGGGGAGGCCGACTAGAGCCAGTGACTTTGCCCCCCCCCCCCGTCCAGAGCCGCTCACGAATCTGGGGCGTCATCCTCGTCGTCCTCCTCCTCATCTGTCTCCTCGTCCTCATCCTTCCCCTCCCTCCCTCCCTCTCCTCATTCTCCTCGTCCCCCCCCCCAGCTCGAACGCATCTACAACTACGCGCAGCAAAACTGCACCTTGTTGTGGGGGCCAGGGGTGGCTGTCACAATTAGATTTGGCCCGTCGGTCGGTCTGGGTGGACAAACACCGCCTCGCGACCCACGATGGAAGGCGATGGTCGCGCCGACAACGTTACGCGCCGAGCGTGGAAGCGATCGCCGCGTTTCACGGCGAGGCTGGGCGGCAGCCGCAATACACATCATAACACGAACAAGCGCTTCGCCCTCGGACGGGAAATCGAGCGCGAAGAAGAACTCGAAGGCGCGGGGGGTCGGATCGCGGATTTGCCGCTGGGGCACAAGCGGGAGAGGGGGGCGGGCTGCGTGAAATCAAAGCCCCCAGGCATACGGCTGGCTTCGCTGAGCCAGGGGATGTGGGATGTCGGTGGGGAGCGGCCCAGGGGGCGGGGCCTCGGCGATGGGCAGCGCGGACAGCCGATGCATCGCGAAAAGGGGACACGTACAGAACGGCACTTAGAAGCCGGGGCGCGGCGCACGTTGGGGGCGCGAGTGGCGGCGCCCGACGTGCACCCCGCCCCGCAGGCTAGGTGTAGTTCTATAAGTGCTCCGTTTTGCGAGGATGTCTCCGGCGAAACCGGCGCATACAGAACTACACCCGGTGTCTGGCTAAGTGCAGTTCTGAACGTGCTGGATGCCTCGCGCGGGGCGAGCACGCGCAGACCGGCGCCCGGCGAAAGGGGCGGGGCACAGGTCGGGCGCGTCGTCGCGCCCCGCCCGCAGAATCAGGAAGGCAAGGGCCGCTGAACCAAAGGGGGCTCTGGGCGGAGGCATCTAAACGTCCCAAGGCTATCCGAAGGAATTCCAAATGCGGCCTCCGCCCACATCGCCCCCCCTATGAGAGCATCTCGCCTGGTCACTATGTTGCCCATTCCCGCCCGTTGCGTTGCCCTCCCTCCCCCGTTCTTCCTCTACCTGCCGCCTTCCATTTCCCTCGACGTTTCCCCATTGCCCCTGGCCCCTGCGCGGCGGGAAACGCCCGCGCCCCCCCGCGGGTGAAAGACTCACCTTGCGCTCATCCTCCAATCCATTCGTGAGACGCAAGTCTTGCTTGCTTCCATCCGGACACTGGCAAGCGACGTCGAGGCGCCGGAAAATCCGACAGGTGCAATCAGCCCCCTCGAATGGCGGGCGAACCAATACGTAAGACGACGTCGCAAAAGTATGTTTGGAATTTGAGGATCCGCGCAAGAGGCTAATCCACTCGCCCAAAATGTAAGTCTGCGCCTGTCCGACCAGCGCCCCCCGCCCCCCCCCCCCCCCCTCTTCCTCGCGCCCCCCCCCCCCCCCCCTCCCCCATCACCATGCGAATGGGCGACCCCCCCCCGCCCCCCCCCCCCGCGCCCGCGCCCCGGAGAAGCGAGCGCGGAGACGCGGCGAGAACGACAGGCGCGGGCAGCGCTGGCAAGTTCGATTCGGGCGAGATGGAGACGCCGCGCGCGAAGGGGGCCCAGATTTTCGAAGAGGAGCCCCGACCCCAAGATGACCCCGACGCCCGTCAAGTTCGGGGAGATCGATCCGACGCCGCACACTATGATCTTCCTGCCCAATGCGTTCGCCGGGGCGTCGACATCCGCTGCTGGCGATGGCGCCCAAGAGCCCGCGCCATCAGGCCCCCCTACGAACGTCTTGCCGCGGGCCCCGGGGTCCACGGAGAGCTTTCAGAGCTTGGCAACCCCCGAAGTCGCGAAGACGCGCCGTTCCAGCCCCTCGCCCGAGGCCAGCCCACCTCCAGAGGGGCCAGCCGAGGAGCCAGCCGAGCCACGGGAGCCAGAGCCTGAACGATGCGATATCGGAGCCAGAGCCCGAGGGCAAAGCCAGCCAAGATTACGGCGTGCACAGACGCGTGAACAGGACCCGCATACAGAGCGGCGATACGGGCCGTCTATGTTTCTCGCTGTTCCCGGGCATCGGTTCTCAGTGGCAGGGGGGCTATTTGGTCCCGGGCCCAACAATTTGCCTTAATCGATAAACCCGACGACAATCCCCGGGAACCCTGACACTGACTGCTTCCCGACCTGGCACGGGATCTCGGCGTCAGTGGTGACAGAGGAATTCGACTCCTGACGCGCATGGGGCGACATTGCCGCGGCGGGAACCTCTTCAACTTCATGCATCGCAGGGCAAGCGATATCATCGAGCAAACTTCCAGGTAAACTGGAAATCTGCATGGGTGAATCTCGCTCCGTACTGATGCGTACTGGTGCCTTTGAACGCTTTGCCAATGGAGTCTCCCCGGTGCTGTCTCTCGCACGCCCCGCCTGAGATGTTGGATTGAACTTGTTCCCCTTGCCGACGAAGACGAGAACTCCGAACTGATGTCGTCGTCATCTAAGACGGCCGAGAGGTCTCAATCCAACTTATCGTCTAGGCCTATCGCTTGAACTAACGACGGGGCAATGTTTTTGTCCTGCAACAAACGGCTCACCGATAATATCTATTACAGGACACGTGGGGGAGTCAAACTCATAACATCGGGTGCCACATTGCTCGAGAAGTCTTCCGCCATCGCGGGTGGTACACTTCTCGCTGCCACGTGCGCATCATATGCAAACATGGCATCTTCACTCGCTAAGATAGTTTGCGCATGAGTTGCGGCTGCGATTCGACCTGAACTAATTTCGGCTGGTAACCAGTTATTTGCTAATGGAACGCCATCCCTGGCAAGTGTGGGGTGCAAAGATGCTGCTGGATCGGTCTCATCAGCGCTCAGTGTGGGTCGCATTGGCATGCCTCCACCTATCCGCTAAGCTGGTAACACTTGGAAAACAAGAGAGAGATAGAGAGAGAGAGAGAGAGAGAAAGAGAGAGAGAGAGAGAGAGAGCAAGAGAGACAGCAATACATAATACTCCCTGTTGCGCTCGAGAGCGGGCGGGTGCCCGCCTCGGTTCCTAGGCATTGCAGCAGTAACTGGCTCCAAAAAGCAGCTGCAACGCAATATCGCATTACAGCGAGAAGCGGCAGCGCCGGCAAGGAGCCAGCAGGAGAGGTTAAACAGCTAATGTTGTGTAGCAATGCAGTTTGGACATGGTTGATGTGGTTGGTCTGGTTGATTTGCGTAGTCTGGTATGCGCTTAGCTGGTAGATCTGGTTGGTCTGATTGGCCAACTTCGCTGATTTGACTTTCTGGTCTTGGTGGCCTGCCTGGTCCAATTTGTGTTGCGTCACAGCTTGTTTTGCATTGAATCGTTTTGCAAAGCAAGTTTAGGTCTGGCTGATATGGCTGATATGGGTGATCTGCGTAGTCTGGTCTGCGCTTCGCTGGTCTGGATGGCTGGCTGCTCTGGTTGGTCTGGCTGATCTGGTCTGGCTGACTCGTCTGGTTGGCTGGCTTGGTTGGTCTACCTGGCTGGTTTGACTCGCTGGTATTGCTGGTATGCCTGACCCGTTTTTCAATCGCAGCGCTGTGCATCTCAGTGTTTGTTCATATGTTGGTCTGGTTGGTGCGGCTACTCTCGTTGCTCTGCTCAGTGTGGTCTGGGCTTTTCTGGTCTTGATGGCTGGCTGGTCTGGTTGGTATGGTCTGGGTGACTCGTCTGGCTGGCTGGTCTGATTGGCATCAGCAGCCGTGTAAGTTCTTGTACCCCGAAAGAATATTAGGGCGCCGGGGCATCATACTTTGTTGCGTCAAGCGGCTTAGAACACAAGCCAAGCGCGCCGCCGTACGAACGACGGCGCCGGATCGTCTGGACAGGAGGCGGCCTAGAAGGGCCGACGCCCAGACAGGCGACCGCGAAAGGCCAGCGAGCAATCGGTTAGGTCAACGCGCGGGGGCCGCACAGCCCGTCGACGTCAGCACAGCCTGCCCCGACAGACTGCACTCTTCGCAAGGCGGAAGGGACGGCAGAGAACGGTAGAAGAAGAAACGCTCTCACGAGCCAGGATCGGCGCAGGCGGAACCACCCACGACCCGAAGACCACCATCACCACCACCACCACCAACGGACCCGTGGATCGGGAGGGGCGGGGCGGGGTGGTGGCCGCTGTTCCCCGAGGACGGGTCCACCGCGCCGGGGCCGAGGCCGCCTCGTCGCGGGGTCGCCTTCTCCTCCTCCTCCTCCTCCTCCTCCTCCTCCGTAGCCATCGTGGCTCAAGCCTGCCTTGGGCGCCAGGCGGGCGGCAGCGTTGGGTCCGTGGCCTCTCTCTTCCGGGAAAGCGCCTCCCCTCTCGCCGCGGCCATGGCCAAGAGCGCGGCTACGGTCCCGCCACCTCGCGGGGACCTGGTGGCGACGCTCGCCTCTGTGGCTGGGGCGGCGGCGGCGGGTGCGGCTGAGGGCGGAAGCGGACGGCAGTGCGTGGCGGCCGCCATTGCTGCAGCCCTCCGCACTGGCGCCATGCTGCTGGGCCAGAGCGAGCGCGGCACCACGCCCCAGGAGGCGGAGAAGGCGGCGCTCCTCGACGAGGAGGGCAAGCTGGAAGTCTCGGCGCGGCTTCAGGCGATCGAGCGGGCGGTGGTGCTGCAGGTCTCTGGGCGGTAAATTCCAGGAGCCGTGCGCCTGGACCGCAACCTCGCCGCCCACGTCGAGCTCGGCGAGGGCGCTGGGGTGCTCGGCCTGCCGCCCAAGGAGAAGAGACGGCGGCAACGAGGCCGCAGACGCGAGCGCGCGGGCGTGGACTCCATCGAGACGGCGGACGTCTCCGAGCAGGCGGATCTCTCGGACCAGGCGGCTCGACGGGTGGCTCGCAGCGCACGGGTGGCTCGCAGCGCATGGAGATGGACATCGAGTGCAAGCAGTCCCTGTGCAAGGACATCGATGGCGGCAAGTTCCAGCTGAACGAAGCGACCATCACGGCCGAGACGGCAGCCAGATCCGCGGCGGTATCCGAAGTGAAGCAGTTGCAGCAGCAGGTCGTGGCATTGCACGCAAATCTGGGCAACAACGTGGCGACGGCCTCCGAGTACAACGGCTTGATCGCAGGGCTCGAAGCCGAGCTTGAGGCCGTGAGGGCGGTACTTACTTCGGCGACCATGGGCAGCGAGCACCTGGCGCAGCAGGTCGTGGAGCTGGAGTCCAAGCAATCGGAGGCAGAGCATGAGAAGAAGAGCCTCCGAGTGGCGCTCGCCGACGCCGAGCGGGAGCTAGACGAGATGAAGATCGACGGCGCCGAGGCCTGCCAGCAGGCCCTCGACCTGGCGGAGAAGGTGGCGGGTGGTGGCGCCCCGTCTGGGTGAGCGCCGAGACCGACAAGGCAGAAGAGGCGCTGAGGTGAGGGCCCCCCTCTGTCCTGCTGGGTCTGCCTCGTAATTTTGGGTGGCGTCCTTCGGCGCGGGTTTGGGGGCCGCCGCCTGGGTCGGGCTCGCCCCGTGCGTTCCCGTTCCCCCTTGGGATGTGGGCGGCCGCTGGCGGCTGCTGGGGTTGCCCGCTTTTGTCCCCGCGGAGGTGGTTTCCGTCCCCTGGTTTGCCCGCTGGGTAGGCCAGGGTCGGACGGATGCCTGTCTGGGCTGCTTCGGGGCCCGTCCCTCGTCGCCACGGTGTCCGTGCGGCGCGCTCGCGGCGGCGCAGGTACCTTTCGACATCTGAGGCCCTGGCGGTCGTCTGCGTGCAGACAGCCGCCAGGGCCTCTTCGATGATGTTCCATCCATCCATCCTCATCCTCCTCCTCCTCCTCACCGCAGGGGCCCAGACAGCCGGACCGCAACGGCCCCCACCCACACAAACACACACACACACGCACACACACACACGCACACACAAGCACACCCGCTACACGGCAGCCGTGTGCCTGAGCCCAGGCCGGTGGAAGCCGCCGCCCTGTCAGGCAGCAGCAGGAGCATAGCCCCAAGCAGAGTGCGGCCGAGAGACGCCCTCTGCCCAGACGTGGGGGATCGGAAAGGGCCACGAGAAGAATGCAGGTCGATGCGCCAGCTGGCCCTGAGAAGCTCCCCAGATAAACCTCAAGACAGCGCAAATATTGCCTGAAAGGAAAGGATTGCAAGGCAGTCCCAGAAGAGCCCCAAGACACCAACCCCAAGGGCACCCAAGAGGCCCTCAAGGTCAACAAAAATCTTCGGGCTGGCCTCAACCGCGGTCTAACAAACAACCAGCCCTCTTATCGGTTCCGCTACTGGACATCCGATACCCTTCTCACAACAAGCTGTCACCGTCGGATCGTTTTCGGATGGGTTGGTGCCATACTCGGAACGTCAACGAGTTCTCCGTGAGAGCAGGCAGTTCGCGTGCCACACTACATACATACTAACCTACACACAACACAGACAAACGCACACACACGCATGCGCGCACGCACACGGACAAACCCACCTACACAAGCATACAACCATAATGCATCGAAGAATCGGCAATAACAAAGCAAACGCACACACACACAGAAACACCCACGCACGCACACATATATACGTATGCACACAAACGAACAAACAAGCAAGCACACAAAACTACAGTACACATATATATATATAACACCACACACACTCGTGACACAACTACTCACATCCCCCACACGTGCAAACACATTCACGTACGTACGTGTTGCTGCATGTGTCTTACTATGATATGGAGGGGCATCTGCTCCAGAGCATGCTTGCGAACCCGACAGTGTACATTCGCAAACAAAGTCCTCTCACGCGGGCTCAAATAACGAAACAAAGAACAAAGAGGCGACCACAGTACGGCGTGAGCTGTTCCTCTTGAACGCCGTACTTCTGCGCACACTTTGGCGCAGACCTGGCATGGCCACATGTCCCTTTCGGGGGGATGCTCATACTCCATCTCCCTAGCGCCAGCGCGGCTCGGGCAGGGAGTTGGGGGATTCGAAGATGAGGGTTTGAACTTCTTCTCCAAGGACCATGACCTCCATCCTCCCTCCCCCATCCTCCAGCTCCCAATCCCCATCCTGATCCTCGCATGTAGCCGCGAGCGGACGTTGACCCAAAGGCTTCCTCTTCCTCGCTTAATGATGCACCTCCTCCTCTTCCTCCTCCAATCCCATCATCCTGAAGTGCGCTTGTAGTGCAGAGAAATTATCCCAGTGCGACCCTACCTAGGGGATGGAGCCCCTAGGACAGCAGCATTAGTAGTAACAGTAAAGCTAAGCTGAAGCTAAGCTGAAGCTAAGCTAAAGCTAAGCTAAAGCTAAGCTAAAGCTAAGCTAAAACAAAGATGAAGCTAAGCTAAAGCTAAGTTAACGTTAAGCTGAAGCTAAACTGAAGCTAAGCTCAAGCTAAGGTCAAGCTAAGGTCAAGATAAGGTCAAGCGAAGCTAAAGCTAAGCTACATATAAGCTAAAGCTAAGCTAAAGCTAAGCTAAAGCTAAGCTAAAGCTAAGATATAGCTAAGCTACAGCTAAGCTAAAGCTAAGCTAAAGCTAAGCTAAAGCTAAGCTAAAGCTAAGCTAAAGTTAAGCTAGAGCTAAACTAAAGCCAAGCTAAAGCTAAGCGAAAATTAAGCGAAAGCTGAGCTAACGCAAAGCTAGAGTTAATATAAAGCTAAGCTAAAACAAAGCTAGAGCTAAGCTAAAGCTAATACAAAGCTAAGCTAAAGCTAAGCTAAAGCTAAGCAAAAGTTAAGCTAAATATGAGCTGAAGCTAAGCTAAAGCTAAGCTAAAGATAAACTAAAGCTAAGCTAAAACTTAACTAACGCTAATCTGAAGCTAAGCTAAAGCTAAGCTAACGCTAAACTACAGCTAAGCTAAAGCTAAGCTAAGGCTAAGCTAAAACTAAGCTGGAGCTAAGCTAAAGCTAAGCTAAAGCTAAGCTAAAGCTAAGCGAAAGCTAAGCTAAATCTAAGCTACTAAAGCTAAAGCCCCCAGAGGACTGGGGGAACCGCGGGGCGGATGCCGGGGGAACCGCCGGGGCGGGCCCCACTGCCCGGCCCTTTAAGCATACCGAGTAAGAATCCTTCTAGGCAGAGCCTGGGTAGGGAATAGAATTATCCCAGTGCGACCCTACCTAGGAGTTGGAGCCCCTAGAAAAGCAGCATTAGTAGTAACAGTAAAGCTAAGCTAAAGCTAAGCTGAAGCTAAGCTAAAGCTAAGCGAAAGCTAAGCTAAAGCTAAGCTAAAACAAAGCTAGAGCTAAGCTAAAACCAAGCTAAAGCCAAGCTAAAGCAAAGCTGAAGTTAAGCTAAAGCTAAGCTACAGCGAAGCTAAATCTAAACTAAAGCTAAGCTAAAGCTAAGCTAAAGCTAAGCTAAAGCTAAGCTAACGCTAAGCTAAAGCTAAGCTAAAGCTAAGCTAAAGCTAAGTGAAAGCTAAGCTAAAGCCAAGCTAAAGCTAAGCTAAAACTAAGCTAAAGCTAAGCTAAAGCTAAGGTAAAGCTGAGCTAAAGTTAAGCTCAAGATGAGCTAAAGCTGAGCGAAAGCTGAGCTAAAGCTAAGCTAAAGCTAAGCTAACGCTAAACTGAAGCTAAGCTAAAGCTAAGCTAAGCTAAGGCTAAAGCTAAAACTCCCAGGATCCTGGGGGAACCGCGGGGCGGATGCCGGGGGAACCGCCCGGGGCGGGCCCCACTGCCCGGCCCTTTAAGCTTACCGAGTAAGAACCCTTCTAGACAGAGCCTAGGTAGGGAACTGAGGTAAGATGAAGTTAAGCTAAGGTAAGATGAAATAAGCTAAGCTAAGATGAGATAGGCATCGCGAAGCTAAGGGAACGTCACTGGGGGAACCGCGGGGCGGATGCCGGGGGAACCGCCCGGGACGGGCCCCACTGCCCGGCCCTTTAAGCTTTCCGAGTAAGAACCCTTCTAGGCAGAGCCTAGGTAGGGAATCAGAACCCTTCTAGGCAGAGCCTAGGTAGGGAATCAAACTGAGGTAACATGAAGCTAAGCTGAAATAAGCTGACCTAAGATGAGATAAGCAACGCGAAGCTAAGGGAACGTCACTGGGGGAACCGCGGGGCGGATGCCGGGGGAACCGCCCGGGACGGGCCCCACTGCCCGGCCCTTTAAGCTTACCGAGTAAGAACCCTTCTAGGCAGAGCCTAGGTAGGGAATAAGCTAACTCTGCGCATATATATACACATATATATATATATATACAAATTGTATGTCGTTCATGTACTTTTCTTCTCGTCCTACCCCTTCTCCCGAGGCAAGTCCCTCCTCTTCCTAGTATATATCCAGCTCCTCACCCTGGAAAAGGGGGAGCGGGGTAGGCAGGTCGCGATTATGGTGGATATTAACTCCTGGGGAGTGGGAACACGAGGCAGAGTTACTGCAGTGCAGCCGACAGGAGGGCGGGACAGGAGGGGGAGCGGGAGACAAGCTGGAGGGGGAGGGAGGGGGAGAAGGAGGTGCGGAGGAGGAGCTCACGACCTGACCCAGTGCACAGCGACTGCCTTCTGAGCCTCCCCACTCAGGGGGGCAGCCTGAAATGTCAAAGCGCTGCCCAAACTCTAGTGCTGACCCGAACTGCGGAAGAGGAGAGGGAAACAGTGGTGGAAAAAAGGAGGAGGCAGAGGAGCAGGACAAGGGAGCATGCCAACTCGGGTTCTCATGTCTCTACTCTCATGCTGACCTGAGCTTGCAGCGGGGTGCGAGCAGGTAGAGCAAAGGCAGATGGGCATCCAGGGGGAGGAGAAACGAGGAGGAGAATAACAATACATAAAGAAATAGGAGAGGTAGGAGGGGAGCAGGACTTGTCATTCGGGGATTCCACGCGCCAGTGCCCCGCCTACTGGCAGGCTGCTGCCTTAGCTCGCGGCAGTCTTCTTGCGCGCTGGGGCCGTGGTGCCGCTGCGGAAGCCGTTCTTGAAACGGCGGGGCATCGTCTTCAAGTGCTTCATCCTGCCAGTGCCGGGGGCACGGCGGCGCTTAGACTTCTTGGACCACTCGTAGGAGCGGATCTTCGCGGCGGGGTAGCCGCACGCCGCGCAGCGCTTCTTCTGCAGGTGGAACGAGCGCTTGCCTCCACGTCGGGGCTTCGTCCACGTCGGCCGATCTGGGGGCGAGCCCCCAGGGATCTCGCGGAGCGTCAGGCATGGGCACCTCCCCGACCCCAGAAAGCGGGAATTGCCCGCACGCAGCGAGGGGACAAAAAGGCACTGGTACCGCTACTCCCCGGACCTCTCCAAGGGCGCGTTCTGACCAGGATCTCGAAGGGAGTCTGGCCGTGGCGACGAGGGCTCTCCAGGACGAGCAGCTGCATCGGTACCTCTTCCTCCTCTGACACCTCGCCCCTAAGAGGGCGGGAACTGCGAGATCCTCTGGGGGGACGTCTCTAAGTCGGTGAACGTGCACGGGAAAGGCTTACAACTCATCTCCCTATCCACGTCTCAGATTTGTGAAGAAGGGACGTAGACATCCAAAACGCAGTGGATATGGGCATATAAATCTTGCCCGCAGCGTGGACACATCCCCGGAGTGGGTCGCCGCAGCGCGGGCAGAGGCCGTGGCTCTTCTTGTGCTTCTTGCCCATGGCTGGGGTGCCGTCCCCGCCGCCAGCCAGGCGGGCGACCGCGAACAGAGTGGAGCCGTCCTCCACGCCGCACTCCGCCAGCGTGCTCGCCGGGTCCAGGTCCTGGCCTCCGAGCAGCCATCGCCGTCGCCGTCGTCGCCGTCGCCTCCGTCGCCGCCGTCGTCGCCGTCGCCGCCGTCGTCGTCGCCGTCGTCGTCGTCATCGTTGTCATTCACGGTCATTCTCTGAGATCCGACGTCGAGACTAAATTGCAACATCGTGAGCAATCACGGCCGCAGCCCCAAGCCTCATCTTTGCGCGGCATGTTTCGAGCCGGATCGATTTGCAAGGGCCCCCGGGGGCCGAACCCGGACAATAACTCACTGGAAAATAAAGTTGCAACGCCCAGATCTCAGGGATCGTCGTCATTCGGCGTCGTCGCTCGTCGTCGACGATGCCTCCGAACACCAACGCCTCCTGCCCGAGACCGCCCACCAAGTCGTCCGGCCGCGCGTCGAGGGAGGCGGAGGCACCGGACAGCGTCCTCACGAAGACCTGCATGGCGGCCGATGCTCGTGAGCGACCGCTCCTCTGCTGCCCGATGTGGCCGGCGGGGTGATCTTCCCACGGAGTCCGTGGCTCGGCCTGGGCCGAGCGGGTCCCGAGCAGATGCAGCCGCGGCGACGGCGATGGTGGCGACGGGGAGGTGGGCAGCGGAGCGGAGCACGCACCGTCGGTCCGACGGGCCAGCCCTCCAAGGAGGGCGCGGGTCAGGAGGAGGCGAGCAGGAGAGAGCGGAGGAGAGAGGATGGGGGGAGGGGAGAAGGAGAGACGCGGGAGGGGGCGAAGGGAAGGGGGAGGAGGGAAGAGGCAGGAGGCAGGGGGGAGAAATCTGGGAGGGGGGGAGGGGGAGGGAGACAGGAAGAGAAGGGGCAGGGGCATGCCAGGTGCCATCGCGCCATATCTGACGTCCTATTCCTACCTCCCATTCCTTCCCATTGCGGCGATAATTATTGTTTCTATCCGCGGACGCGTGTCCTAGCCAACATTGAACCCCGAAGAAGACCCCATTGTGTTATGCGCAATCGGAAAAGGGGAGCTGCGTACATAGGAGGGGGAGGAGGAGGTGGCGGGTGAGCCGGAGTATAAGCAGGAGGCAAAGGAGGAGGAGGAGGAGGAGGAGGAGGAGGAGGAGGAGGAGGAGGAGGAGGAAGAGGTCTCCCGGGGAAGGGGGGGAAGGGGGTGGGGGACGAGTTGTGGTCTGCGTTCCGGGGGGGCTTTTCCGGGCCCACGAGGGCCCCAAGACGGGCCAAGAGGGCCCCAAGACCCCCAAGACGGCCCCAGAAGCCCCCGAGACGCCCAAAGAACGCTCCAAGACGCCGAGGATGACCTCCAGACGGCCCAAGAGGCCGCCGAGACGCTCGAAGAAGCCTCCAACAGCCCTCAGAAGAGGACCCTTAAGAGGCCAAAAGTATAAATGTTAGGCAGGTTTTGGAAGGATTCTCGCCTTCCCGCCTTTTCGGCTTCCCGACGCTCCACGACGGCCCCAGAGGCCCCCAAGATCGCCCCATGACGGCCCAAGAGAGCCCCAAGACTGCCCAACAAACCCCCAAGACGGCCCCAGAGGCTCTCAAGACGGCTCCAAGAAGGGAGCCAGACGGGGAACCCGAACGGAAATTTCGAGCCCTCGGCCTCCCGAAGCCCCCAAGAGGCCCCAAGAGGCCCCCAAGAGGCCCCCAAGAGGGCCCCAAGAGGTCCCAAGAGGCCCCCAAGAGGCCCCCAAGCAGGACCCAAGAGGCCCAGAAGAGGCCCCGAGGGTTCCCACGACGGCCCCCAGGATGCCTCAAAAGTGTACCCATGAGGCCCCCGAGAGACCTACCACGAGATCCCAACGAACACTGAAGAGCCCTCCGACATCACTCAGGCACGGTGGCGGCATTGGCCGACGGCCACTTCATAATCGTAAACGTCACCGTCATCGTCATCATCATCATCATCATCATCATCATCATCATCATCATCATCATCATCATCAGCCTCCTCTTCCTCCTCCTCCTCGTCCTCCTCGTCCTCCTCTTTCCCCCGTCGTCGTCGTCGTCATCGTCGTCGTCAACCGTCGTCGTTAACCCGTTCGTCGCTCGTCGTCGTAATGATCCCACTCGTCGACCGTTGGTCGTCCGTTGTCGTCGTTATCGTCCATCCCAACAATAGCATCAAAAGCGCCCCGGATCGGCGGCACTGGCCGGAGGCCACTACAATAGCAACCCCCGACCAGTCCAGGAGCCCGCGAGCGGGGGCGCAGAGAGTGGAGGGAAAGCAAACAAGAACCAGGGCCAAGACTGAATGCTGAAACGTCGGTGCCGATCCTGGCGACCGTCTATCTTGGTCATCGCCCATTCGTGGATCATCCGCGCAAATCGGCGAAGGCCAGCATGGACCATGACCAAGATCGACGTCGACAAGACCTCGCGGCATCTTGGCCGTGGGCATCGTCTTTTCCCCCTCGAAGTTGGCCTGGCAGGACACGGCACTGCATATACAAGAAAGGTCCTGCCAATGACGAATTCTGGCGGTGGTGCCGGCTCGTCTCGGGGAACGACGTGCGCGTGCGCGCACGCGCCCGTGGATCCAGAGGCTGCAGATCAGGGAGACAGGTCGGTGGGACAACGATGCGTTCAGTAAGCTCTCGCCAGCAGGGCGAGGTTGGCAGCGACTACGAAGCGGAGCTGCAGGGGGAGGGGGAGGAGAGGGGAGAGGCACGCTGATTGCGCCAACGTCACGCCTGTTCCGCCTCTTCCTCCCACTCCGCTTTCCGATTGCGAAAAGCCGGGTGTCGAATCAAACTTTGATCCCTAGGTGGCATTCGAAGTGTCAGACTTGTTCGCCTTCTACTGCACAGAAGGTTAGGGAGCCAGACGGGACCACGAAGTGCGTAGGGAGATCGAGCGACGCCCTGGACGGAAGGGCGACGCGCACACCATCGAACAGCATCGTGCGCAAGACAGGCAAGAAAATGACGAGGTGTCGAAAGCCTTCACGCGGCAGGCAGGAGGGGTAGTGGTGGGAGGGGGAGGGGGGAAGCGGGGAGGGAAAGCGGGGAGGGAAGAGAGAGAGAGTGGAAGATGCAGGGAAGAAGTACGAGGGGTAGGGGTTAAGTCCAGAGGAGGAGTGATCATGAAGGGGAGCGGAAGAACTAAGATGAGGAGACGGACGTGGTGCAGGAGCGGAGGTGAGGATGAGATTTGATTGTACGGAACTGCTTATCCTCTGAGTGTCTGAGCGCGTTCAAGGAGTACAAATGGAATAACATTGCAAAACAATGAAGAAAGAAGAGAAATAAGACGAGATATATTCCTCCTCGTCCTCCTCCTCCTCCCATCACCACAATCATCATCAACATCGCCATCATCATAATCATATCAGTCCTTCTCCTCCTCATCATGATCGTGATCATCATCACCATCACCATCATCATCATCATCATCATCATCAGCATTGTCATCCTCACCATCCTCATCATCATAATCATCATCGTCATCACCATCATCACCATCGTCATCATCAGCAAAAAGATCGCCATCAACCTTAGATTCGTCCTCATAAACCTGTTAAGTATCCTATTCATCATCCTTGTTACCATGATCGTCAACAACATTATCATCATCAGCACCAGCATCACCATCGCCATCGTCATATTCATCAGAAGCAGCAGTAGCATCAGCATCATCATCATCATCACCATCATCGTCATCACCATCATCATCATCGTCATCATCATCATGGACAGCATCAGCAACATCGACACCGTCGAAATCGCAGCAACCGTGGCCACCATCATCTTCGTCCTTCTCATCATCATCATCATCATCATCATCATCAGCGGCAGCAGCATCATCAACACCACAATGATCATCGAATCATCAGCGCCATCACCATCAACATCATCATCGGCCTCCTCAGCAGCATCGACATCACCATCAGCACCAGCATCATCATCAACATCACATCAACACACCAGCAACATCAACAACATCACCATCATCAGCAACATCATCATCAACATCATCATCGTCGCCGTCATCGTCATCGTATTCGTCACCATCATCAGCAAGCTCGTCATCACGACCAGCGTCAACAATGCCACCATCATCATCATCAGCATCATCACCATCATCATCACCATCAGCACCACCCCCACGAGGATGGCCCTGGGCCTGGCGAGGACGTACAGGAACAGGAGGCGGCTGAAGGGGAGGGGTGGAAGGAGGAATGGCAGGAAGGATTGACGAGATGGAGGAGATGGGAGGGGATATAGACGGAATGCGAAGGACGAAAATTGGAAGAAGAACGAACAGGGGGAGGATGGTAACTGTGAATAGGAGTTTGAAGGAAAATGAAGGGTGGGAGGAATGGGAAGAGGAGTCGGAGGAGGGGAAGGACGAGGAGGGGAAGGACGAGGAGGGGTAGAACGAGGAGGGGGAGGCACAGAAAGATCATGAAACACAACGGCCTCACGCGTGGTGCCGTCGGGCTGCGTTCTTCTCCACATCCCCCTCCTCCTTACCCCTCCTCGCCTCTCCTCATCCTCTTCATCATCATCAATACCATCGCCATCATCACCGTCCTAAGCATCATCATCAGCATCATCATCGTCATCATCAGCAGCAGCAGCATCGTCACCGCCAGCATCGTCAGCAACGTGGCCCTCATCATCATCATCATCATCATCATCAACATCAGCAGTAGCATAAACAACATCATTATCATCATCAGCAACAGCATCATCCTCATCGGAATCATCATCAGCAACACCATCATCATTACCATCATCATTATCAGAATCGTCATCATCACCATCATCATCAGCATCGTCATCATTCAGGTCACCATCGGCAGCAGCATCAAGCCCCTACCATCAGTAGCAAGAGGAAGATCAGCAACGCCACTAAGGTCATCATCATCATCACGATCCCCCTCAGCATCATCATCATCAGCAGCAGCAACACCACCACCTTCATCAGCAGCACGATCATCATCATAATACTCGCGTTCCGAACAATAATCACCACCAACATCAACAACATCAACATCATCGTCGTCGCTGTCGTCGCCGTCAACAACATCCACATCGTCATCGTCAACATCATCGGAAGAACCGGTACCGTCAGCCCCGCCGTCATGGTCATCACCCTGCGCAAAACAGCAGCATCATCGCCTTTGTAATCACAGTAATCGCAAACGTGATCACCACCAATAACGAAAACACATCGTCACATCATCATTGTCGTCGTCGTCGTCATCATCATCATCATCGTCGGCAGCATTATCATCATTATCATCGTCGTCGTCATCGCCATCGTCACCGTCGCCAGCATCATCCACATCGTCATCGTCAACATCAGCAAACGAATCAGCACTGGCAATCCCATCAGCATGGTCATCACCTTGCACAGAAACAACAGCACAATCGCCATCGTAAGCATAGTACGCATGGCCGATACCACCACCATCGACACAAAAAGCATCGCTGCATCATCGTCATCATTATCATGTCACCAGCATACTCATCATCACCATCATCACCAGCATCACCATCATCATCAGCACCATGAACCATCATCGTCATCATCATCGCCGTCGCCGACGCAATCGTCACCATCATCTTCAACAACAGCATCGTCACCATCACCATCACCATCACCATCATCATCACCCCCTGAAGAATGGCCTCTTGGCCTGGCGGGGACATGCAGGAACAACAGAGGGCTGAAGGGGAGGAGGGGGGAGGAGGAAGTGCAAGAAGGATTGAGACGAAACGTAGGAGAAGGGGGCGGGAAAACACCCGCACTCTCACTCCACGGCCTGAACGGCGCCCCCGCGAAGGTCGCGCGATGGGTCAATGGAGCTCTTCTCAGACCAGGGCAAGCGGGTCGTGGGCGGGCCAGAGACTTGGTGAAAAGTCCCATAACCCATTACGCTGTCCAATAGAATTACTGGGCTTCCTTATCTTTTCTTTCCTCCGTCCTATAGACACATAAAGCGCACTACACGCCGACATACCTACATATGTGTGTGAGCGTATGTTACTGTGCCGATGGCAACTCAAGGTTGCGGGTGGGTGGGGCGAGTCGTCGCCTCCCCTTCGGGCCCGTGCCCGTGCTTTGCCGGAGGCGCGAATGCGCCCGCACCGAGGGCCCGTGCCCGACGTGGCATACCAAACAATGGGCCCTTGCCCAACGAGTCACCATGACGACGCAATGCTCATATGAGGAGAACAAAAGACAGAGAGGAACGCACCCCTGCTGCTTGCAAGCATGCGCACTGCAACATGACAACATGCTTGGCGACAAGAGCAATCACAAGATAACCCTAGCCACCTGTGAAGCAACACCCAAGAGGCAAGCCTGGCTAGAGAGTTCTTCCAAACCCGAACAAACTCCATTTCCGTGAGGCGTTTTCCAACGCGTGCAACGCAAGCGTTGCACGTGGCGGAAAACACCCGCACTCTCACTCCACGGCCTGAACGGCGCCCCCGCGCAGGTCGCGCGATGGGTCAATGGAGCTCTTCTTAGACCAGGGCAAGCGGGTCGCCGTGGCTTCGCACCCATCGTGGGGCGATCGCTTGTCTTACCCATCGTCGCGATCGTCGCGCGGCAGCTCCTCGAGGCGATGCGGGCAAGGAGCAACGCAAAGGGGCTGGATTCCTTTCTACTCCGAATCAGAGTGGTCGATCTGAAGTGACAGGGCCGCTGCCTCCTCAACCTGGTGGTCTCGGAGATATTGTACAAACGCCGAACTCGTCCAATCGCCAGCTCTGAGCAACGTCGCTAAGCTCCCGCCAGCATCAACGATGTCTCGGGCCATGCCCCGCCTGAGTGCGTGAGTGCCGAGCAGATCTGCGTCTTCAAATCCTAACAAGCGGGCTTGCTCCCGCATTCGCCGAAGGAAAACCGGCGCAGACCTTGTAAACACTCGTTGGCGGCCCTGACGTCGCGCTGCGGCAACGAGCGGCTGGAGATGGTGGAAAGCACAGAGAAGCCTCCCGGATTGTCGACAACAACATTCGCGCCGAATCAGTGCTGGCCGGCGGGCAGGTTTCCGCCTAGTCAACGCGATGCTGAAAGAATCCCTTTCAAAGGTAACCTGGGAGTGACTCCCATTGATTTCCAATGGAACGCATTTGGATGGCATTCTGAGCAAACACAGGCGGCCAACCGCGTACAATGCCGCTTGCTCAGCATCACCGCCCTTTTCAGCGTGCGCAATAAATTGCCGAACCCGGGCGGCTTGCAGTGCCAACCGCTGACGGGGAGCATCCGCCGACTTAGAACTGCCGCGGTGCGCCTGCCGCACCGCCTCCGTAAACCACTCATTGCGTAACCGCAAGAAACGATGGGCCCACGGGAGGTGCGTGAAGTACGTCTTCAAAGTGCTGGCATAGCGGAACGTAGATATGTACCGAATTGCATCCCGCTCTGTTGCGGGAAAGTGGGGCTTCCGCCCAAGAGCATCCATGAAGGCTGCCCAACAACGCACTCCAGCGATGTACGACGGTAACGACCGGCTGATCGCTGCGAACATGTTCCGTTGGCCTGCCTCGTCCAACAACGCACCCCGACCATTGCCAGAGGCCGCCAGAACCGCGATCGCTTGCCGCGGCTGCAGACGATCAGTGACCAGACGGCTCAAACCCGCTGCGCCCATGCGTTCAGTGAATGTTTGCCGGCCGAGCATTTGTGCAATCGACTGCTCTTTGCTGTGCTCGTGCGTGGCTTGTGCGGGGACCCAACCGCTGAGGTCATCAACGGACATATCCGTCAACTGGGACAACCACCAATCAGCGCCTGCATTCGGCGGAGGTGGCCCGGCCACCAGTTCAGCAAAGCTTTGCGCCTGCTCCGCGGGTGGAGGGACAGCGCGCGCCCCCGGACGCTCCAGAAACGTTATCGTCGCCCCCGCGCTCTGTCCAAAAGCAGTGACTTCGCTGAAAGATCTTTGTCTCTTGTTGCTCTGCTCTGGGAGCTGGGAGCGAGGCGCAGCCCATGCCGCGGACGTGAAAGGCGGGACGGTGTGTTCCTCACCACCTCGCCCCAAAGTCAGCTGGCCCCGCCCACGGGGTCGCGCCGCCCAAGCAGTCGAAGTGAACGGGGACACTCCAGCCATACTTGTGGCTCCAACTATGCGCCCTGGCCCGCGCCAAGGGTGTCTTGAGCCAACGCTCTGGCGCTGCAATCATGCTGCCATCCTGCATTACTGATACTGCGTATTATTTGAACATGTGTTTAAACGTGTTTTACGCTTTGGGTGTGAGTTCACATGATATTCCCATGTACTATGGCTGTATACGCGCGTACCCAGACCGTTATCATCTTCACTACAAGTGGTTTCACCTGCATTTGAATATCATTCCATTGCAATGGCCACTCGCTCATACTTGTGCGTCAGCCCCTTATTGACAACATGCTGTGTCGAATACATATAAGAAGCGGATGGCTGGGGGGACACCCCGAGGAGCGTTCCTGGCGCATCAACGGCCCGCGCGAACATGAATATACAGTTATGCTTCACGCCTGGATTTGCGAATGGGGTCTCCAGGGACGGAGCCAGTGCCGTAGAGGCGGGGGGGGGCTAACACCATGCCTCCAACACGCTGGGCGCAGGCCCTAGAGCGAAATCACCGCCAGGTGCCGCCCCCCACCGACGACGACAACGACGTCGACGGCCCAGGCAATTGTTCCCTCCAAAGTTTCTTTGACCCTCGCCTCACGACGCTTTCCTGCCAAGAGCGTGTTTTCGCACGCCGGGGGAGAACGTATCCGGATGAATATTTACATCCCCTGGCTGGGTCCGAACATGCACCGCACAGGTTCGACGCACTCGGTGGCACAGCACCCACGACGCTCTGACGAGCTCCCCTGAACCAGTCCGGAAAACGTTCGTCCTACCTGGCGGACTCGGCGAAACCGTAACAGGCAGGAGGAACGCCGAAGCAGCCGCAGCACTGGAACGCCGAGGGAGACGCCCTCGGACCAGGGCAACATTCCTCCGGCCCCCTCACAAAGGCCAAAACCTGACGAGGGCCAGGGGGGGCAACAGGACCCGGGGGCCACGAGGTAGGCCACGCTCTGGGGTCCAGCAGGCCCAGCGGTAGGCGATTTGACCTCGAAGCCCTCGCCGTCGAAACTCCCCCCCCTCGCTTCTCCAGAAGCCAAACGCAATCCCCCAGGATTGGACGGAAGGCGGGAGGCGGGGGAAGAGGGGCAGGGGAGGGCGAAGGGCGGGGGCAGGGGAGCACCGGGCGAGCGGGAGAGAGGAAGACAAAAAAGGGCAGGGGGCAGGGGGCGAAGCGAGGGCGACGAGAAGGCGATGCAGGGGAGATGACGTAGGTGATGACAAGATGACAGCAGCGTCGACGTGAACGAAGCAACTGTTCAAGGGCGCGGCGGCGGCATCTTCCGCGGTATGCGAAAGGCTGTTCAGTGGCACATATGTGCAAATACTGCAAAGAGTGAATGCTGGAAAAAACAAATTATAAGAGCAACCTGTGCGCCTCGTGGGTGCTCCGCGCCCACGAATCCAGGCCCGTGCCAAAATGTGGGGGGGACCACTCTGGCAATTCAACGGCCCCCGGCTCCTGGAGGATACTGATATCATCTCTGGATGGAGGGTCTGCTAAATTTGCTTTGCTGGCAACGTACCTGACTTCACATTGCATGTTCATGGCGGCTGCGTCAAACCAGAGGCGCCCGGTAATGGCAGCCAGATCCCTCTTGGTGGAGAAACCTCTGATGATGCATGCCACGGCCGTCTGGTTGTCCACGAAGTGAACCACCCTGCGCCCGCGCAGGTCCGCGGGGCACAGGGAACATATCGATGCAACAGCCGCCAACAATTCATACGCAATGATATTCGTGGTTCTTCCCAACAACTGCTTGCGGATGCCGCGGGGCACCCGGCCTCGCAGGAAGCGGATGTCTACTCCGCTCAGCACTGCCCCGGCTCCGACGCGCCCAATGCCCTCCGCGTCGGAGTGCACGAGAATGGGCGGGGGCGCCGGCGGTGGGAGATGCGGGGCTGACCGGCGCAGGCCGAGCGCCAGCACGTCCATGAACCACTGCGGCGAATGCCGGATTCTCCTGGTGAGGGCAGTCGGGCCTCGGAACTGGCACTGTCTCCAAATCAGTGGCCTCAACAATGCTCTCCCGAGGCGGTTGAACACCCGGGAATTCAGGAAAGCCAGCTTGCCGCAGAGTTTGGAGGCCCTGCCTGGGCTCAGGTGCCCGGGACCCAGGACCTCCCGGATTTCCTCGCACCATTGCCCTCGCTTCTCCTCTCCGAGACGCCAGCTCGCGACACCTCCCTCTACCGTGGCCAGGGGGCCAAGCAAGGGCAGGCTGCGCGCGACGATTGTCATCCGAGGGTCGAGTTCCCAGCCGAGCATGGAGCAGACGACCTCGTTGAACACGTCGGCGATCCACTGGGCGACGGGCCGCCCGTTGGGAAGCATCGCGCCAGTGGCGGCCCAGAATACGTCGTCGACGTAGAACAGGACCGGAAGAGCGAAGAGCGCGACAGCGATGCTCTTCAGGGCTTGCGCCGTGCGGAACCAGCCAGCAGCCGCGCCGATATCCCCGAATACATGCGAGAACAACGGTACAAGCTGGAACCGACCCAGATCAGTATTGAACGTCCACGACCATCCAGAGGTGCTCGCTGGCCGGCGGTAGCGTTTTGAACGCTGACCAGAAATCTGTGTTTCCGAGCACCACGTGTGGGGCGATCTCTGACTCGCCGGCGGCCTCGGCGATGCATGTTAACGCCTCAAACATGTGGTCGTGGGTGTCGTAGTGGAATGTTTGCGGCATCCACGCGCAATCGTTGACTAGGTTCTTCCTGAAATGATGGATATCCCTAGCCTTCTTGTTGCCGTCTCCCCGGCTTTCCCAGATGCCAAAAGACTCCACTACTAGCACTGTGCTAAGGTCTACGTCGCTGATTTCGCAGGCCGGACCAGCCCTGCCCGCAGCGATGTCTGCCTGCAGTTTGTGCCAGATCTCTGCCGCAAGAGCGAGGTCGCCCTCCGTGCGCGGGCGTCTGGCCTCGGCCGCGCGGAGAGCCTGGCTGTTCAGCTCGGCGCACTGGCTTCTGAGCTCCGGCAAGGGTCGCGGCCCCGGCCAGCCCGGCCTGGCCCGGCTACACCTGCCTCCCGGCAGGTCTGTACCAAGGCCCCAAACACCGAGCACCTCTGTAAGCGGAAAACCATTCAAGAGATCCAAGATGTACCCCTCATCTGGATGGCATGCCTCCGCGAGCATTTCGCCCATGAGGAACGGGCCCAGGCGGCCCAGCACGCCGACCTGGCACGCCGAGAGGGAAGCCCTCCAGGCCTGCAGCCGCTCAGCGCCGGCCCGCCAGCGCGCCAGGGCTTCCTGGACTTGCTCATACCAGGCTGGGGGGTCTTGCACCATTCTCTCAAGAATGTGTCGCTGTTCTAATGGCAAAACCGCTGCGGGTGCCTTTTGCTCAGAAGCAGATGGCCATTCCTTTACAAGATGGCGCACGGGATCGTCGTACTCTTTGTCTGACTGCGGCCTCGCGGAGGAGTGCTCCGACTCCCCCTCTGTGTCCTGGGCGGCGGCGCTGCTGGCGGCCGCCCAGGCCCCGCCCGCGTGGGCGGGTCAGGCCCAGGGCCGCGGGGCCCGCTCCGGCCCCTTGGCGGCCTTGCCGCCGTTCTTCTGTTAAGCCCTTGCCTCCCTGGTGCCCGGGGGCCGGGCCTAGCCGGCCTGAGGGCGGGGGCGGCGGCCTGGGCCGGTCTGTCAGCGCCAGCTGCGGAGTCTGGGCTGGCCGCTGCGCCTGGTACGGCTGCCGGGGGGACTGGTCCTGCTGGTGGTGCGCCTGAATATGGTTCCGTGCCTTCGCCTTCCTGTTCTCGTCCACGAGACACAGGTCCTTCTCCGGAACGCAGGTCTGGTCCCGGCGGCGGCTGCGCTCTGCTGCGTCGGACCAAAAGTCCGCCTCCATGGCCCACGCTTGTCCGGCACGTATCCTGAATTGCCACTTGGTTCATATTCAGGAAGAGACGCAGGAGCGCTTGCATGCTCACCGTCTCTTGCTCGCTGGCTGATTGCGCCGTCAGCTGGGCGAGACCCCGGGACCAGAAGCAAGCCACCCACTGCGCGTGCGTCATGGTTTTCCCGGTTGGCTTGATAGTCATCCATTGCGGGGCCCATTTCTCCAAGGGCTCCCGGCACAGGAACCACCGTCTCTGTTCTGGTCTCCCTCTGGCTGCGCGACGAACCGCTCGGATCGTGGCACGAAGGCTCTCGTGGTCGCGCTGGTGGCCGTGCTCCACACCTGGAATGCCATAGCGGGACAAGCAGGAGACTGCATCGAACTCACCATCGACTGGCTCGGCTGCTTCTCCCGACGACGAGCTCACGTCGCGACGGTCCCTCCGCATGCGCCTCTGCGCGCGCGCGTTGGCCTGTTGGCTACGGACAATTTGCTGGAAGGTCTGTTCAAGAGCTGTGTCCCGGCCGCGCTGCTCGTGGTTGCGCTCGGCCTGCTGGGCGCAGATCGCTAGCGTGAGCTCCCCTGGGGCTGTGTCTGGCTTCAAGATCTCTAGCGAGAAATCCTTGGGGGCGCTCGCAACCTGCCACCCCGCAGTGAAGCCCTTCTCCGCCAGGAAGCGCACTGCGTTCTGCACGAGGGTGCGCTCGGCGTCTGGCACCGCGGTTGCGAGAAAGTCGCCGGCGCTCTGGGTCGCCGGCGCTGCCGCGTCTGTTGGGGCTGCTGCGGGCTCGCACGCAGGAGAACGGTGGTCAGCGCCAGCCTCGGCCCTCGCTCGACTCGGAGCGCGGCGCCTAGATCTTCCTCTGTTCCCCACGTGGCGGCTGCGGTGAGACGAGCTCGACCGACGGCTCGACGGACTGCGCCGGCGCCGCCGGTAGCGTGACCTGCTGCGACTGCGGGCCATCGCACGTGCTACCCTTGATAGCAAATCTAAGGAAATGCCTAACTCGAGCACGACGCTGCAGATGAGCAAATCCATCCAGCATGTATTGCAAAAAAGTTGTCACATGTAAGAAGACCCGCAGAAACACACCATCTTGGTACAACAATCGACGTGTGGCCGAAAACCAATGCAACTTCGATCATCATCAGGCTTGTGCACCATGCCTCTGCAACTCTCAATGCGAAGAGTCCCGTGCCTAGACTGGCGGAGCCCGTGCCCAACCTTCCGATAGGTTCCGGCCCCAAGGGACCGCATGAACCCGTGCCCTTGTTACAAAGTAGTGTACTTAGCAAACACTGGCTTGCCATTCCCTGGGCCCGTGCCCAATCGCATGCGCATGCATGTGCGACTTTGCCTTACAAAGGTGCGCGTCTGATGGAACCAAGATTCCTGGCTGGGCCCGTGCCCAGGCATTGCCTATTTCCTGCCCCCTGGGGAGCGCACGGGCCCGTGCCTGCCACCAATCAACGCTGGACGAATCACGCTGCAGCCAGCCCGTGCTAGCCAGTAAGGGCCCGTGCCCAATTTGTTCACAACGTTGCCGCAGGGCAGAACACATGACGCGCATGACCAAGAAGCAATGACATGTCCCGGATGCGATGACGAAGTGTGCTAATCAAGCTACTATTTGGGCCCGTGCCCGACAACATGCGCGTGCATGTAGGCCTCTCGAAGCTGACAAGCCTGAACCCGTTCTTCATGCCACAGCAGGTTGACAGAAGGCATGTGCAACGTACTGCAAAAGAGGCAGTGCACCACGATGTGACCACGATCGTGCCCCACACATGTGCAACTCTCCTGCGATCGTCGCCTCTCCTTCGGGCCCGTGCCCGTGCTTTGCCGGAGGCGCGAATGCGCCCGCACCGAGGGCCCGTGCCCGACGTGGCATACCAAACAATGGGCCCTTGCCCAACGAGTCACCATGATGAAAGATGCGCGAGATGACGCAATGATCATATAAGGAGAACAAAACACAGAGAGGAACGCACCCCTGCTGCTTGCAAGCATGCGCACTGCAACATGACAACATGCTTGGCGACAAGAGCAATCACAAGATAACCCTAGCCACCTGTGAAGCAACACCCAAGAGGCAAGCCTGGCTAGAGAGTTCTTCCAAACCCGAACAAGCTCCATTTCCGTGAGGCGTTTTCCAACGCGTGCAACGCAAGCGTTGCACGCGGCGAAAAATGAAAGGAGTGGTGGGAGGTAAAGGGGAAGAAGAACGAGGAGGAGGACAATTGGGAATAGAAACGGGAAGAATTATGAAAGGTGGGGGGAAAGGGAAGACGAGGAGGAGGAGGGGTAGGACGAGGAGGGGGAGGCACAGAAATATCATGAAGCACAACGGCCTCACGCGTGGTGCCGTCGGGCTGCGTCCTTCTCTATATCTTCCCCCCGCGCATCCCTCATCATCCTCTTCAGTAGCATCAGTGTAATCGTCATCATCACCAGCATCAGCATCATCACCATCAGCACCATCGTCAGCATCATCAGCAGCAACATCATCATCGTCATCGTCATCAAAATCATAGCTGTCACCACAAACAGCAGCATCGTCGTCATCATCAACATCAGCGTTTTCATACTATGCGTACACCCATCATAATTATGAACACTAAAATCAGCATTCTTTGCAAAAGCATCACCATCAGAAATACCAGCATCATCATTACCAACATCATCACATCATCCTCACCACCGAAATCGGCAGCCATATCACCGCCATACCGTCAGCAACATCATGATCAGCGGCATTTTTCAGGAGCATCGTCAGCAGCAGCATCATCGTCATCGTCGTCCCCCTCCTCATCACCAGCGTCGTCATCATGATCAACATCACCATCATTGCCGACAGCAGTACCAACACCATATAATTATCACCACAATCATCGTCATCATCGGCATCACCATCATCACCATCATCACCGGAAGCAGTACCAACATCCTGCCATCAGCACAATCATGATCATCATCGCCACCAGCACCAACATCGTCATCATCACCAACATCATCAGCATCACTTTCCGATTCCTCATCAAAGGCAACGTCATCAACATCATACCATCAGGACCATCATCATCCTCATAATTGGCATCATCATAATCATCTTCGTCGGCAGCAGTATCATAACCATGTCATCAGTGCAATCATCATCACCACCACGGCAATCGTCATCATCATGAACGGCAACATCATCACCTGCACCATCATTACCAACCATCATCATCAGCAACACCACAACCATTGTCAGCACCATCTTCACCACCACCACCACCGCAATGCTCACCATATACATCATCATAGTGATCAGCATGACCACCACCACCAGCATCGTCATCATCACACTAGCCAGCATCACCTTCACCATCATCGGCACATTTATTATCACCAGCATCACCACCAACATCATCAATAACAACCAGTATTATCATCATCATTGTCAGCGCCATCCTCATTCTCATCATCACCGGCAGCCGTATCAATATCATACGATCAGCACAACCTTGACCAGCATCACCACAAACACCATCATCACCAGCACCATCAAGAGTAAACGCATCAGCGACAGCAGTATCAACATCATGCCATCAGCGCCATGATCATCATCGTATCCACCATCATTAGCATCATCATTCATATTATCCCCATCATCGTCGACAGCAGTACCAGCATCATATCATCAACACAATCACCACCACCACCATCGCAATCATAAGCATTACACTCACAAGCATCACCAGCACCATCATCAACAAGCATCAGCATTACCAGCACCACCATGACCACCATCAGCATCATCACCATCACCAGCACCATGCTGATCATCATCATCGTCATCATCATGATAACCGTCGGCATCATCATCACATTTGTCTCCACCACCACCATCACCAGCATCATCATCTGCATCATCACCAGAAGGACCACCATGATGAATATCATCGTCATCATCACCAGCATCAGCATCACCATCGTCATTATCACCATCATCATCACCAGCATCGCCATCACCACCATCACCACCATCATCATCAGCACCATCACCACCACCACTGGCATTATCGTCGTCATCATTATCATCTGCATGTTCATCCTCATCCTCGTCCCCATCCTGATTACCATCATCACCACTATCGGCCAGCAGCAATACCAACATCAAGCCGTCACCACAATAATGACTATCATCACCACCAACACAGACATCGTCATAATCAGCATCATCGGCACCAGCATCAGCACGGGCGACAGCAGAATCGATAGTATACCATCAGCACCATCACCATTATCATCAGCATTATCACCATACGCAGCATCATGGGCATCATCAGCATCATCATCATAATTAGCTGCAGCAGTTTCATCATGATACCATGGGCACAATCAGCATCACCACCACCCCCGTCGAAATCAGAACCATCATACTCATCCCCAGAACAACCACCAGAAGAACATCATCGGCAATCATCACCTTCACCACCACCCCCACCATTGCCATCAACATCATCATTACCACCACCCCCATCGTCATCATCAGTCTCACCATCACCAGAGTAATCACCACCACCACCATCGTCATCAACATCACCGTCATAATCACCACCACCATGAATATCAGCAGCACCATTACCATCACCGAAACCAGCATATCATCGACATCATCGTCATCGTCACCACCATCATCACCATCATCACCACCATCACCATCATCGCCATCACAATCAAAGCAATCATCGTCACAACCACCACCATCGCCACCACCATCATCGTCATCCTCATTACAACCACCATCATCACCACACTAATCAGCATCATTCCCATCATCATCAGCATCAGCATCACCAGAAACATCACACGCATTATCATCACTATCATCATCACCACTACCACCGTCGTGAACAGCATCATCATCATCATCACGACCACCACCATCATCATCAGCATCATCATCACCATCATCGCAATCATGTCCTCGCTAGCACCCCCAGAATCATCATCATCATCGGCACCAGTACCAACATCACACCATCAGACCAATCATGGCCATGATCAGCACCAAAACAATCGTCATCATCATGAGCCTCAGCATCAGCAAAAGAAGTACCAGCGTCATACCTGCAACACCATCATCATTGTCTTCACCATGCTCATCAGCATTTGCATCATCAGCGGCACAAGTACAGCAATCATAAATCAGCACACTCATCATCACCACCACCACCATCGCCATCATTATCATCGTACGCATCGTCATCACCACCACCAGCATTGCTAACCAGCATCATCAACAACACAATTGTCATTATCATCACCGCCACCACCGTCGTCATCATGACTATCATCATGATCATAACCAACATCCCCACCACCATCACCATCATCACAACAACCAGCACCGCCATAATCATCACCATCACCACTACCACTATCATCACCAGCATCAGCATCATCAACATCATCACCATCATCATCATCATCCTCCTCATCTCCGGCATCGTCATCACCATCATCATTATCTCCACCATCAGCAACGTCATCAGCAGCAGCAGTATCACCATCATACGATCAACACAATCATGATCATCAGCACCACCAGCACCATCAATATCAGCAGCACCATTCGCATTACGACCAGCGAAAGCTGTATCAACATCATACCGACCGTCATACTCATGACGACCGTCATACTCATGATGACTGTCATACTCATGATGACCGTCATGCTCGTCACTACCAGCATCATCATCACCACCTCGCTGGCAACAGTATCAACATCATCACCACCGTCATCAGCACAATCATCACCACCACCACCACCATCGCCATCACAATCATCCGACTCATCAGTTCGTCACCACAACCATGACCAACCACCATCAACACCACCACCAACATCACTGCCATCATCATCATCATCACCGCCACCACCATTGGCATCACCAGACGCATCGCCACCACAAACATTATCATCATCATCATCATAATCATCACTTTGTTCACAGGAATCACCATGACCACTAGCATCGCCAGCATCAGCAGCATCATCATTATCATCCGCACCATCATCGCCAGTACCATCATCACCATCATCATCAACATCATGGCCATCATCATCATCAGCACCACCACCTTCATCACCAACAACATAATCATCAACACCACCATCTCAACCACCGTCATCATCATCGCCATCGGAATCCCCATGCTCTTCCGCATCCTCGTCCTCATCCCCATCCTCGTCATCATAATCGGCAGCAGTACCAGCATCATACCATCAACACAACCATGACCATCATCACCACCAGCACCAACATCATCATCAGCATCCGCATCAGCATCGGCTACAGCAGTACCAACATCATACCACCAGCGCCGTGATTACAATCATCATACTCACCACCGTAATCGTCATGCTCATCAATAGTAGCACCATGGGCATCAGCATCATACCACCAGATCATCAGCAAATTCAGAACCACCACCGCCACCATCGCCACCATAATGACCATCATCAACACCACCACCATTACCATCATTACCCCCACCATCATCACAATCATCGCCATCACCATCATCCCCACCATCATCACCGCCATCAACATTATCATCGCCATCGCCATGATAAGCATGATAACCACTGCCATCAGCACCCGCGGCATCGTTATCGACATCATAATCATCATACTCATCATCAGCCACATCATCGCTATCGGTACCATCATCATCACCAGCATCACCATCACCTCCTTTACCACCATCACCATCACCACACCAGAATCGTCATCATAATCCTCATCTTCAGACTCATCACCATCACAACCGCAATCACAATCAAAAAACCCATTATCAGCTTCAAAATCACAACCACCTTCATCACCATCACCACTACCAGCATACTCACCACCAGCGTCATCACCACCAGCATCATCATCCCCACAATCATCACCATCATCAACATCGTCATTACAAGTACCAGCATATCCACCACCACCACAACCATCATCATCAGCACAATCCTCATCATCATCAGCATCGTCCTCATCCTCATCCGCATCATCGTGGCAAGCCGTAGCAAACTCATACCATCAGAACAATCATGATCATCATCACAACCGACAGCATCATCGTCACCATCATCAGCATCATAATCAGCATCAGCAGAAGCAGCAGTATCAGCATCATACCACCAGCGCGAGAATCATCACCAACATCATCATCATCATCAAACTCATCATCGTTAGCATCATCGCCCTCAGAAGAAGAACTAGCAGCATCATACAATCAGCACAATCATCACCACCACCATCGTCATCAAAATCAGCATACTCTCCATCACCATCACCACCACGATCATCACCAGTTAGCATCATCAGCACTACCACCGCCACCATTCTAACACACCACCAAAGCCATCGTCATCCTGATCATTGTCATCAAAAGCCAGCATCATCATCAGCATTACCACGCCCATCATCATTACAACAAGAACCATCACAATTGTGATCACATCATCACAACCATGATCATCGCAAGCACCAGCATCACCGTCATCATCACCATGACTACCACCGTTGCCAGCATCGCCATCATCATCACCGCCACCACCACCCACATCATCATCATCATCACCATAATAATGCTCATCGGCATTAGCAGCATCGCCAGCTGCACAGTACCATCATCACACCACCAGCAAAATCAGCATCACCAACACAACCATCGTTATCGCAATCACCATACTCATCGCCATCATCACCGCCATCCCCATCATCGGCCATCATCATCACAATCACCACTGTCACTTCCACACCACCATCATCGCCATCACCATCATACATAATCACACTCATCGTCAGCATCACCACCAACACCGCCGTCACCATCACCACAATAATGATCAGCACAATAACCATCATCATCAGTACCATCATCAGCATCACCAGCAGAATCAGCATCGCTATCATGATCACCATCATCATCACCATCATCATCACGATCGTCACCAGCATCACCATGACCAGCATCATCACCAAAATCACCATCACCACCAGCATCACCATCATCGTTACCAGAAGCACTAGCACCATTATCATCATCGCTGGCATGCTCAGAATCACCACCACCAGAACCACCATCACCATCGTCATCACCATGAGCAGCAACAGCATCAACACCATGTCATCAGCACAATCATCATTACCACCACCACCACCACCATCGTCATCATTGTCATCATGCTCATCATCATCAGCACCACCACAACCATAATCTTCAATCATCAGCACTATGACCACCAACATCATCATCACCACTATCACCACCACCACCAACACCACCATTATCAACATCATCATCACGAGGGGCGCCGCTGGATGTCCCAAACAGGGGTTGGGGGGTTGGGACCCCCCTCCCCCTCTTTCCCCGATCCGTCGTCGGGGACACCCCCACCTCCCCTCCTTTCCCGATCCGTCGTCGGGGAATCCCGCCCCCCCCTTTCCCCCCTTTCCCGGTCCGTCGTCGGGGAGCCCCCCCTCCTCCCCCCCATTCAAAAAGGGAGGGAGGGGGTTCTGACCCCCCCCCCTCCCCCGCTTTGGCCGCCAAATTCGACCCCCCCCTTTCGCCACGGCGCCCCCGGTCTCCGGAACCCGACCCTACCACCCCTAACACTGATCCTCGCCCTGACCTTGACCCCGAACCCTAACCCCAAACCCTAGCCCCGAGTAGTACTCACTACTCATTACGCACTACTCACTACCCACATTTCATTACTCACTACTCGCTACTCACTTCTTACTACTCACTACTCACGACTCACTACTCACCACCCACGACTCACTACCCACTAACCACTGCTCCCTACTCCCTACTCCCTACTCACTACTCACCACTCACTACTCGCTACTCACTACGCACTACCCACTACTCAATACTCGCTATTCACTAAGCACAACTCACTACCCACTACCCACTAATCACAAATCACTACTCATTACCCACTAACCACTATCCAATACTCGCTACTTCACTACTCACTACTCACTGCCCACAACTCACTACTCACATCCATTACTCGCTACTCGCTACTTCCTACACAATACTCACTAGTCACTACTCACTACTCGCTACTTCCTACTCCCTACTCGCTACCCAATACGCACTATTCACTACCCACTTCTCACTACTCAATACGCTCCCACTGCTCACTACTCACTACTTCCTACTCCCTTCTCACTACTCCCAACTCTGTAGTCACCACTCACTACCCAGTACTCAATACTCACTACTCACTAAACACCTCTACTGCCCACTACCCACTACCCACTAACCACTATCCACTACTTACTACTGAGTACTCGCAATTCACTACTCACTATGCACTGCCCACAACTCACTACTCAAGATCCGCTACTCGCTACCCAATACGAAATACCTACTACCCACTACGCACTACTCGCTACTCCTTACTCACTACTCCCTCCTCCCTACTCACCAGGCACTAATCGCAAGTCGCTACTCACTACTCACTACTCACGACTCACTACTCACTAACTTCTACTCGCTACTCCCTACTCACTACCCACTACTCAATACCCACTTCTCGCTTCTCACTACTCGCTACTCACTACTCACTACTCACAACTCACTACTCATAACGCAGTACTCGCTACTCCGATCTCGCTACGCACTACTCCCTACTCACTACTCACTAGTGACTCCTGACTACTCCCTCCTCACTACTCACTACTCACAACGCCCTACTCGCTACTGACTATTCACTTTTCGCTACTCCTTACTCGCTACTTCCTACTCGCTACTCGCTACTCGCTACTCAGCACTCACTACTCACTACTCTCTACTCACTGCGCACTGCTCACTACCTACAACTCACTACTCACTCCTCGCTATTCGCTATTGTCTACTCCCTCATCCCTACTCCCTGCTTACTACTCACTATGCACTACTCACTACACACTACTCACTCCTCACTACTCACAATTCCTTATTTACTACTTCCTTCCCAATACTCACTACTCACTAATCTCTACGCACTATTCACTACTACCACTACCCATTACCCACTACTCACTACTCACCACTTCCGATTCACAGCGCATTACTTACTATCAGGTACCAACTACTCACCAATCGCTATTCAAAACACTCTACTCTCCGCTCACTACCCGAGCGGCCCCCTCCCCAGCCCCCTGTTCGGCGCAAAGGGGGGGAGGGGGGGGGTTCGAACCCCCCTCCCTTTTGCAGCGCCAAGGGGGGAGGGGGGGGGGTCCGGAACCACCCGCCCCCCTTCAAAGGGAAGGGGGGTGGGGGGGCCACGCACCTCCCCCCCCTTTACGGGAGGGATGGGGGGGGGATCGAAACTCTCACCCCCCCTTTGAAGGGGGGGAGGGGGGGGGGGGGGTCTGCGAGCACCCCCCCCCGTTTTGTGTATTCAGGGACATACACTGGCGCGCTTTCCATCATCACCACCACCATCACCAGCATCACAATAATCATAAGCATCACCATAATCATCACGATCACCATCAAGTGCATCGTAGGCACTAGCATCATCATCAGCACCAGCCATGCCATCATCACCACCATCACCATTATCATCAGCATCATCATCAGCATCATCAATACCACCACCATCAGCACCATCATCATCATCACCAGCAGCATCATCATCACCACCACCGCCAGCCTCATCATCATCACCAGCGGCAGCAGTATCAGCACTATATCATCAGCACAATCATCATCACCAACACCATCATCGTCGGCATAATCACCATACGCATCATCATCACCATCATCATCATCAAACATCAACAATCACCAATCATCAACCATCATCAGCATCATGATCATCACCAGTACCACTGCATCATGATAATCGTTCCCAACACCATTATCACCCTCAGAGTAATCATCATGACCACAATCATCGTCATCACCATCACCACCATCGTCATCACCAACCATCATCACCAGCATCATCACCACCAACAGCATCATAAACATCATCTTCATCACCATCATCACCGGCATCATCACCATCGCCATCAGTATCATCAACACCATCACCGTTGACATCATCGTCATCATCAGCATCATCATCATCAGCATCGTCACTACCACAACCACCATTATCATGTCCAGCATCATCTTCACCAGCATCCTCATCAACATTATAAATAAGCATCATCACTCACATCATGATAACCCGCATCAGCATCACCATTACCAGCATCATCACCATCATCACCATCAGCATCATCATCGTCATCATCATCAACATCATCGTCGTCACCATCACCATCCTCTTCGTAACCACCATCATCAGCATCACCATCATCATCGTCATCACCAGCATCATCATGTCACCCCCACCAATACCACCACCATCATCATTCTCATCATGGCCACCACCATCAACGTCATGATCATCAGCATCAACATCGCCAAAACTAATACCACCGTCATCATCACCACCACCATCATCATCACAATCATCATCAGCCTTAGCATTATCACCACCACCATCATCATCACCATCATCAGGATCACCACCATCATCACAATCGTCATCATCAGAAGCAGCATTACCAGCATCACCGTCATCGCCATCATCAGCATTCTCACCACCATCATCATCATTAACATCATTGGCATCACTACCACCACCACCAATTTCATCACCGTCATCATCATCACCACCATTATCATCATCATCAACATCAGCACCAGCATCATCATCATCACCATCATCACAATAGTGGTCATCACCAACATCAGCATCATCATCACCACCACCATTATCATCATCACCATCATCATCATCGGCATCCAAGCCTTCGCCACCACCAGCATCATCATCATCATCGTCAGCATCGTCACCGTCATCATCATTAGCATGATAACCACCACCATCATCATCATCACCACCGGCATCATCACAACCATCATCACCAGCAGCAGGATCATTAGCATGAGCATCATTACCACGATCATCATCAGCATCATCATCAACATCATCACCACCATCACCACCGTCATCATCGGCATCACCAGCATCATCATCGGCATGATCATCATCGTCAGCATCAACATGACCACCAGCATCATCATCGTCATCATCATCACCATCATCATCAGCATCACCACCACCACACTCATCATCAACATCATCAACGCAAGCATCATCATCAACATCATCATCACCACCAGCACCATCATCATCAACATAATCATCATCACCATCATCATAACAACCGTCGTCATCACCACCACCACAAATATCATCATCAGCATCAGCATCAGATCAGTACCAGCATCGTCGCCACCACCACCACCATCGTCATTCTAATCATCATCACCATCATCATAATTGTCAGCGCCATCATCCTCAGCCTCATCATAATCACCACCGTCATCAGTAGCATCCTCCTCTTCCCCAGCAGCATCACCATCACAGATCCATCCCGAGAGAAGGTCGGCTTGGGTTCCCAGAGCACCTGCCAATCCACTCGGCCTCGTGGACAATCTGTTCCTGCTCGTCGCAAGGCGCCCCTGCCCGGCCCGGCCCTCGGAGCACTGCCACGATCGCTGAACCGCGCAGATGGCCAAATAAACTCTCCAGGAGGGGGAGGGGGGAATGACTCAGACACCCGCATTTGTTCGACAACTTCAGCCTGTGGAAACTGATTCGGGGCCCGAAAGCAAAGGCAAGGCATCGCACGAAAAAGCCGTGACCCAACGACTTCAACAAACCCTGCTGAAGTGGATCAACTACTCTTCCCACACCAGCACCAAAACACACTGTTCGGAGAGACTAGGCACTATCCCATACTACAAACGTGCCGACTACTGCAAAGATCGTCAAAACTTTGCGGAAAACAATCCTACCGACCACGAAAAACGACGACAACCACTCGTTCACATGACTTGGCAGGACCGCAACAACGACATCGACAACAACCTGGTAAGGCTAGGCTAATATACCTACACTTCAATCTGGACGGCACCGAAAGGAGCCTAACATAAAACCTGCACAATATCGTCTACAAGCAGCACGAAAAACAATACGAGCTCCAGATCGACGAAAAGTACGGCAGGCGCGCCAAGTTCACCATGGACAACAGGACCGCGTTCCTCAGCTCAATGACCGACCCACAAAACAACATTGCATCAGGCTCGGAGCTACAGACACGAACCAATGACCTTGCAGACGCCCTGCGCACCTCAGGTGCATCGACACTCCACCCAGCCTGGGCCACATGCGTACTAGAGAAGCAGCGCAGACACATCACACCACCATCCACATACGACCAACCTGAATACGCACATCTACACGACGCCACTGGCTACCCCCCCTGGATTAAAAACTCCGGATCGGCACTGCAGGCCCCTTTGCATCGTCGTTATCAGACGGGGCCGGGAGTTTCGACCCTCGATTGTTCCTGGACCTTCAATTCTGGACCATGGCCTCCGAGATGACCCCGCGACAAGCCCGCGCGCCGATTAACGGAAAGGCGCTGCAAGGTGCTGCGCACTGGAAGCAACAAGCTCTGTTTAGAATCGCCCACGCCGAGTGGTAAACATGACTTGTAGGAAGTCACTAGCAGAAACGCAACTTTGGCAACGTAGCTGGGGCCGGATTTTGTCGTGAGCGGCGGTGGAAATAATGGGCGGAATGCGAACTTCCGGTCGTCACCCCATTTGGCGATTATAATATTAAAAGGGGGTGAGGATGCACCGGGAATTTTGCCGCTGCGGCCTCTACATCATTGCGCCAGGGCCCCGTGGCCTAACGGGAACCGAACCTCAAAGCTTTTTCCCCGACCTCTGCGGTCCGGACTTCTTAATCCAGGGGGTTTGCTCAGCGTCCACCTAAAAAGCGGGCGCCCACGCCGATCATGGCGCATTCGCCATTTTCTGCAACCACCACTGCGATGGGCGTCACCACTCGCGCATTTGCTCAGCGTCCACCTAAAAAGCGGGCGTCCACGCCGAACGCGGCGCATTCACCTTTTTCTGCAACCGCCGCGAGAGCTTCGCCGCCCGTGAATTTGCTCAGCGCCCACTACAAAAACGGGCGGCCACGCCGAACATGGCGCATTCACAATTTTTGCAACCGCCCCCGCGAGAGCGTCGCCGCTCGCGCTTTTGCTCAGCGCCTACCAAAAAAGGCGCCCGCGCCAAACATGGCGCATTTACAATTTTTTGCCGCCGCCGCGAGAGCGTCGCCGCTCGCGCATTGGCTCAGCGCCCACCGAAAAAACGGGCGCCCACGCCGAACAAAGCGCATTCACCATGTGTTGCAACCGCCACCGCGGGAGCGTCGCCGCTCGCGCATTCGCTGAAAGTCCACATAAAAAGCGGGCGCCCACGCCGAACAAGGCGCATCCACTTTCTTTCTGCAACCGCGGCGAGAGCGTCGCCGCTCGTGCACGTGCTCAGCGCCCACCTGAATATATACATATATATATATATATATATACATATATTATATATATATATATATATATATATATATATATATATATATATATATATCACAAAAAAGCGCGCGCCGAACGAGGCGCAGACGCAGTTTTTTACAACCACCGCGAGAGCATCGCCGCTCGCGCATTTCCTCGGCGCCCACCTAAAAAGCGGGCGCCCGCGCCGAACCAGGCGCATCCACCATCCCTTGCATCCGCCAACACAAGAGCGTCGCCGCTCGTGCATTTGCCCAGCGCCCACCAAAAAAAGAAACGGGCGCCCGCGCCGAACAAGGCGCATTCACTATTTTTCTGCAACCGCGGCGAGAGCGCCGCCGCTCGTGCACGCGCTCAGCGCCCACCTAAAAAACGGGCGCCCCGGCCGAACAAAACGAACGTACCATTTCTTGCAGCCGCCGCCGCGAGAGCGCCGCCGCTCGTGCAATTGCGCAGCGTTTACCTTGCGGGCGTCCACGCCGAATAATGCGCATTCTCCATTTGTTGCAACCGCCGCGAGAGCGTCGCCGCTCGCGCAGTCGCGCAGCGTTCGCCAAAAAAGCGGGCGTCCATGCCGAACGAGGCACAGTCACCATTTGCGCGCAACCACCGCGAGAGCGTCGCCTCTCGCGCTTTTGCTCAGCACCCACCTAAAAACAAGCGCCCACGCCGAACGAAGCGCGTTCACCAGTTTTGGCAACCGCTACCGCGAGAGCGTCACCGCTCGCGCATTTGCTCAGCGCCCGCCTAAAAAGCGGGCGCCCACGCCGAACCATGCGCATCCACGTTTGTTTTGCAGCCGCCGCGAGAGCGCCGCTCGCGCGCGTGCCCGACGCGCGCCGCAGGAGCAGAAGAAACACCGCATAGAAAAAATCACACAAAAAAACGCATAACAAAAAAGACGGGGGGGGGGCAACAACAGCGCAAACAATCGCAATATTATATATATATATATATGTGCACAAGTGGCACGTGTGTGCCCAGGCTCATACAAAAAAACTGAAGGGGCGTTTAAAGCAGGAGTGGAATTCAACATCGAAGTCGCACTCGAGCGCAAGTGGGGTTGCCACACCTTGCGACGCGCGTACCCGGACCCCCCAGGAAGCCTCAGGAGGCCCGACTTGGATACCAGAAGAGGCTCCAGGAGGCCCCAGGATTGTGAGTGTTGTGCGTGTGTGTGTGTGTGTGTGTGTGTGTGTGTGTGTGTGTGTGTGTGTGCGTGTGTGTGTGTGTGTGTGTGTGTGCGTGTGCGTGTGCGTGTGTGTGTGTGTGGTGTGTGTGTGATGTATGCTTTGTGTGGTGCGTGCTTTTTGTGTGTTGTAGGTGTTGTGTGTGCGTGTGTTATGTTTGTCTAGCGTGTGATGTGTTGGGCGTGATTTGCGTCTCTGTGCGCATGTAGTTCTGAAACCCCAGGAGGCCCCAGGAAGCCCCAGGCGGCCCCAGGAGGCCCTAGGAGACCCCAGGAGGCTTCAGGAGGCCCCAAGAGGCCCCAGGAGGCCGCAGGAGGCCCCAGGAGGCCCCAGGAGGTTCCAGGAACCCCCCAGGAGGCTCCGAGGCGGGGTCTGCGGTGCCAGAAGGTTCAGAAAGCCCCAGGAGGCCCCAGGAGGTTCCAGGAGGCGGCTCCGAGGCGTGGTCTGGGGCTCGATTTTGGAAGGATTTTTCAAGCGAAACCGCCATTCCCTGAGAATCGGGGTCACAATTATTGAAATTACCAAGTGTTTTTGAAGGTTTTATGTTAAAATATTGAAATTGCCATGTGTTTTTGGACCCTGACGTCACGATCTGCGTGATGGGTGCCACCGGTTTTCATAATTTCGAGGATGTCCCGAGCGAAACGCCCAGAAAAATCGCGGACGCGTGCGCACTAATCGCCTCTGAGCTCTACTCCCTCGGAGAGGTGCGCATGAGAATGTATATATATATATATATACATATATATATATATATATACATACATACATACATTTATGTGTATATATATATATATATGAAGAAAACAACGGGCGCCCACGCCGCGCGAGGCGCATTCATAATGTTCGCAACCCCGCTCTCGCAATTGCTCAGCGCCCACCGAGGAAGCGGGCGCCCGCGCCGAACGGGGCGCGCTCGCCAGTTGCTGCAACCGCCGCGAGGGCGCCGCCGCTCGAGCATTTGTTCAGCACCCACCAAAAAAAGGGGCGCCCACGCCGAACGAGGCGCATTTATTATTTTTGCAGCCGCCACCGCGGGGGCGTCGCCGCTCGTGCATTTGCTCAGCGCCCACCTAGACAAAGGGCGTCCACGCCAAACAAGGCGCATTCACCGCTTGTTGCAACCGCCGCGGGAGCGTCGCCGCTCGTGCATTTGCCCAGCGCCCACTTTTTTTTTATTTTTTGTTGGAAAAAAAAGCGCCCACGGCGAACGCGGAACAGCCGCAATTCTTTGCCATCGCCACAGCGAGAGCGCCGCCGCCCGTGCAATTGCTCAGCGTTCACCTACCATGCGGGCGCCCACGCCGGACAAGGCGCATTCGCTATTATTTGTGTTGCAGCCGCCGCCGCGAGAGCGTCGCCGCTCGTGCAAGTGCCCAGCGCCCACCTAAAAAGCGGGCGCCCACGCCGAACGAGGCGCATCCACCATCGTTTGCACTGCCGCTCGTGCAGTTGCTCACCGTCCACAGAAAATGCGGGCGTCCTCGCCGAACGAGGCGCATTCGCAATGTTTTGCAACCGCCGCGGGAGCGTCGCCGCTCGCGCATGAGCTCAGCGCCCACCTAAAAAGCGGGCGCCCACGCCGAGCGAGGCACAATCACCATTTGCGCGCAACCGCCGCGAGAGCGCCGCCGCTCGCGCACGCGCCCGTCGCCCACCTGAAAAAGCAAGCGCCCACGCCGAGAGAAGAAACAAACCATATAATAATAATAAGAAGAGAGAGAAAACAATAGGGGGGGGAAAAGAAAAAAAAAAAAAAAAAAAAAAAAAAAAAAAAAAAAAAAAAAAAAAAAAAAAAAAAAAAAAAAAAAAAAAAAAAAAAAAAAAAAAAAAAAAATCTTGCAACCGCCACCGCGAGAGCGTCGCCGCTCGTGCATCTGCCCAGCGCCCGCCGAAAAAGCAGGCGCCCACGCCGAACGAGGCGCATTCATTATTTATTGCAACCGCCACCGCGAGAGCGTCGCCGCTCGTGCATTTGCTCAGCGCCCACCTAAAAAGCGGGCGCCCGCGCCGAGCAAGGCGCACTCACCGCATCTACAACCGCCGCGTCGAGAGCGCCGCCGCTCGCGCGCATGCTCAGCTCCCACCTAGAAAGCGGGCGTCCACGCCAAACAAGGCACATTCACATTTTGTGGCTGCAATCGCCGCGAGAGCGTCGCCGCCCGCGCATTTGCTCAGCGCCCACCTAAAATGCGGGCGTCCACGCCGAACGAGGCGCATCCACCATGTTGGTTGCAACCGACGTCGCGAGAGCGCCGCCGCTCGTGAATTTGCTCAGCGCCCACCTAAAAAGCGGGCGGCCACGCCGAACTGGGCGCCTTCACCATTTGTTTTCAACCGCCGCGAGAGCGTCGCCGCTCGTGCTAGAAAACGGGCGCTCACGCCGAGCAAGGCCCATTCACAATGTTTTGCAATGCCGCTCGTGCAATTGCTCAGCGCCCACCTAAAATGCGGGCGCCCACGCCGAACAAGGCGCATTCACCACTTGTTGCAACCGCCGCGAGAGCGTCGCCGCTCGCGCATTAGCTCAGCGCCCACCTAGAAAGCGGGCGTCCACGCCGAAAAAAACGCAACCACCATCGCGAGAACGTCGCAGCTCGTGATTTGCTCATCGCCCACGTAGAAAGCGGGCGTCCGCGCCGAACAAGGCGCATTCACCATTGTTTTGGCAACTACCACCGCGAGAGCGTCGCCGCTCGCGCATGCGCTCAACGCCCACCTACAAAGCAAGCGCCCACGCCAGGTCTGGCCTTAACGTTCGGCCACGCAGGCGCTTCCAAAAAGGCAGGGGGCGGCGGTGATTCGCCGTGGGCGTCTTCGATCCGCCGCCCCCTGTCGATGCATCACAGGGGTGCCTGGCGTGCTGAATCCTCTCGGTTTTGGTCTTGGTTCTTTTTCCCAAAGAACCCCCCCTGGGGCTTCGGCCCGCCCCGCCGGCCACCCGGAAACTGCATCAGTCAATGCCTGAAACGGCCGTTTCGCTCGGGACATCCTCAAAACATCGCGAAGATGGCCCAAGATGGCCTCCAAGTCCACCCAAGATGGCCCAATGCGGCCTCCAAGACGGCCCAAGAGAGTCCAAGACGGCCCAAGAGGCCCCCCAGAGGCCTCCCAGACGGCCCAAGAGGCCTCCAAGAGGTCCTCCAGGAAGGCCCGAAGAGACCGAAATCATTGATTTTTCCTAAGTGTTTGAACGATTTGGGAATTTACCTCAAGATCGCCCAAGAGGCCCCCACAAGGGCCCCATGCCGGCCCAAGTGGCCTCCAAGACGGCTCCAAGAGGGCACCAAGATGGCCCAAGAGGCCTTCAACACGCCCAAGATGGCCTCCAAGACGCCCAAGATGGCCTCCAAGACGGCCCCGAAGTGACCCAAGAGGGCCCCCAGTCAGCCTAGAGAGGCCCCCAAGACGGCCCCCGACGGCGTCAGACGTGCCAGGAACCCACCAAGATGGCCGAAGTTGGCTCGAAGCTGGCCCAAGACGGCCCAAGAGGCCCCAAAGAGGGCCTCCGGGAAGGCCAGAAGATGCCCAAACCTTGATATTCTTAAGGCTTTTGACGGATTTTGAAATTTGCTTCTTTTCTGCCTTCCGACGGCCCGAGACGGCCCAAGAGCTCCAGAATATCGCCGAAAGATCGCCCAAGAGGCCTCCAAGATGGCCCCAGAACGGCCCAAGAGGGCCCCAAGACGGCCCCAATAGGCCGCCAAGACGGCACAGGAGGCCTTTACGACGCCCACGATGGTCTCCAAGACGGCCCTGGAGCATTCCAAGAGGGCCCCAAGTCGGCCCAGAGAGGCCCCCCAAACGGCTTCCGACGGCGTCAGACGGACCAGGGGCCCACCAAGACGGCCGAACATGGCCCTAAGATGGCCCAAGACGGCCCAAAAGGCCTCCAAGAGGGTCTCCAGGAAGGCCCGAAAGGCCAAAAACATTGATTCCCCATGGGTTTTTGAAGAATTGTGGCATTTGCTCTTTGTTCGGCCTTCCGACGGCCCGAGACGGCCCAAGTGCCCCCAAAGATCGCCCAAGAGGCCCAAGACACGGCCCCAAGAGGCCCCCAAGACGGCCCAAGAGGTTTCCAAGACGCTCAAGATGGCCTCCAAGACGGTCCAGGAGCCCTCCAAGAAGTCCCCCAAAAAGGCCCAAAAGGATCAAAATGGCCTCCAGGCGGCCAAAATGACCTTCAAGATGCCCACGTGTCCCCCGAAGGCTTTCCAAACCGATTCGGGGAACGCATGGTCCGATAGCTTGGCAGGTCTGGCCTCAACGTTCGGCCACATAGGCGCTTCCACAAAGGCAGGGGGCGGCGGTGATTCGCCGTAGGCGTCTTCGATCCGCCGCCCCCTGTCGATGCATCGCAGGGGCGCCTGGCGCGCTGGACTTTTACGGTTTTGGTTTTGGTTCTTTTTCTAAAAGAACTCCCCCAGGTGGGTTTCGGCCTGTCCCGCCGGGGTCCCGGGAAGCCCTTCCGCGTGAACAAACTCGGGAAAAAATCCCCCCTGAAACGGCCGTTTCGCTCGGGACATCCTCAAAACATCGCGAAGATGGCCCAAGATGGCCTCCAAGTCCGCCCAAGATGGCCCAACGCGGCCTCCAAGACGGCCCCAGAGAATCCAAGACGGCCCAAGACGGCACAAGAGGCCCCCCAGAGGCCCCCCAGACGGCCCAAGAGGCCTCCAAGAGGTCCTCCAGGAGGGCCCGAAGAGGCCAAAGTCATTGCTTTTCCTCAGGGCTTTTGAAGGATATTCTTCTCGGCCTTCCGACGGCTCAAGACGGCCCAAGACGCCCCCAAGATCGCCCAAGAGGCACCCGCGAGGGCCCCATGACGGCCCAAGTGGCCTCCAATATGGCCCCAAGTGCCAGGCGGCCAGCGCCGCCGCGGCCGCGTCGGTCGCGCCGAGCTAGCTGGCCGCTTTGCGCGCGAGCACGCGCGGGCTAGCGTGACCGCGGCGACGCGCCAAACAACTCCGAGCAGACATCGCAATCGCCGCCGCATGGGTTTTGCAAGCCAAGTTGCGGGCTGGTGGACGGGATGATTGCGCGAGCAGTGGCGTTGGCCGCCTCAAATTCGGCAGGGTGACTTGCGCGCGTAGAGCGCGCCGCGTATATAGTGCACTATAATATGCGCCGCATGCGCGTGCCGCGTGTATTCTTCGACATACATGCACAACGTATAATTTGTTTTCTCATTGCAATATGATCTCCCCCCCCCTTCCCTCCCTCTGGATTCAAGGGCGGCTCTTTTCGTGTTGCCATTTGCGCATGGCGCTGCCCCATCGCCCGCCCGAAATATAAATTCCCACCATCCCAGGCAGGCGGGCATCGCCGCCACCTTGCATCCACTGCAAAGACAAACATGCGCGCTCCCAAGCTTCAAGATTCCCGAGCAACAGACGGGGCGAAATGCGCGCGCATTGTGGCGCGCGCGTGCCAAAATCTTCAACAACCTTCGGTTTCGCGAGGATTCCAAACTCGAGCGCCCAGACAACGTTTACAAAACACATGGTTTCGCAATATAAAAAAGGCAGGCGCTCGCGCCCTTGCGAATTCTTAAGATAAAATTGTTTGTTTCAGCATCTGCCTCGCATGCTTCATGTCGAAATCGCCCCAGCGCCTTTGCGAGCGCACTGTCGCGAGAACCCCTTGCAGCAGACCGGGCGAAGTGCGCGCGCGTCGTCGCGCGCGCGTGCCGAAAGTTTCGAACTCACTTGAGGTCGCGCGGGGTTTTCAACATCGTCTTCAGGTTGTCATTGTTTTTTATACAAAAACATACCATAGTTTTGGTTGGTTGTTTGGTTGGTTATTTCCAAAATTAACCTGCAGTTCGGCCAAACGGCCCTTTCGCGCCGCATGTCGAAGTCATTCGAACGCTCTTGCTCGCGCGCTGGGGGGGGGGGGGGGCGCGATGCGCGTCGCATAAAACCATGCGGGCCACTCTCGCGCCTCGGCCGGGCGCGCATGTCGAACTCCTTCCAAAACCTTCATCGCCGACGCGAGGGCGCCGTCCTCGTCGTCGGCGTGATCAGCATCGGCGCCGTCACTGGCCGCGCCGTCGTCGTCGTTGTCACCATCGTCATCAGCATCGCGGCGCGAGACAAATAATCGGGCACCGCGCTGGAGAGGGCAGTGGGCGGCCGAGGGGGAGGGCGGCGGCCTGGCCAACGCCGACGCCTGCGCTCGCTGGATTAATCCTTCTCGCCCTTGAGGGCCTTCCGCTCCTCAAGGGCTTTCCTGCGCTCCTTCATGGCCTGGTGCTCGTTCGACAGCTCCTTGCCGACCCAGGTCTCCAGCTCCGGCGCAACGCAGAGCGTGCCGCGAGTGGCCGAGGGCCCGAGGTATAGGTGCGCGTCGTCAGAAGGGTCGGCGACGACGCCCCTCTTGCCGAGGATCTGGGAGCTCCGGTTGGTAAATTTCCCCCTGTGCTTCGGCTCGATCAGCCGGGCACGGCGGCAGGCGAGCTCCGCCCATGCCAGCTGCGGAAGGTCGAGCTGGTCGTACACCGCGCCGAAGTGCAGCAGCTGCATGACCACGGCGTGCTCGCCGACGCCACGGTCAGACAACTGCATCTTCCCGTCGACGAGGAAACGCGCGCGCCGCTGCTCGGGGGCCTGGAAGTGCTCTGCGACGAAGTTGAGAACGAACAATACCGTACGAGGGCGGCTCAAAGGCCAGTCCTCCCAGCTGGGCTCCTGCATGGCCTCCGCGGCGGTGCGGAAGTCCCGGCGTCGGATCCCGCAGGGCGTCCTGGAGATCGCCAGCACTCGCGCGCCAGGCCCCTCCTGCCCGCCACGCGGGCGGTCAGCGCGGCCCAGAGCCGACAGCCGGGACATCGCGTCGCCCAGCCTGACCTCCAACCCGCCCGACTCCGAGAAGACATCCTTCACCGGAGAGTCCAGCTCCGGGTTCCCGACCTTCTCCAGCTGCTCCTTCAGCCAGGCGTCGTTGTCCGATTTGGAACGGAGGGCCCTCTGGGCACGCCCCGCCAGCCGCTGCGCCTCCTCGATGTCGTCTTCGGCACTCTTCAGCGGCAGCGGCTGCGACACGGCGTCCCCGAGCGAGCTCCTGAGGGCCGATCGCCTCTCGTCGGCGCGCCGCGCCCAACGGTCCTCGGTCACCCACTCCACGAGGACCGACGTGCCGCCGACGAGGGCGATCCCCCGGGTCCCGCAGGACACCTGCGGCTCCTCCGTCTCCGCGCCGAGGTCGAAACCCTCCGTCGGGTCGGCGACGAGCCGGGCTCCGGGCGCGGCCGACTCCGCCGGCGGCGGCAGTCGGGGCCGCAGACCTCGTGAGGCCGCACCCGGGGGCAGGGCGGGCTCCGCTGCCTCGGCCCCGTCGCCCGTGGCCTCAAGGTCAGGCGGCGTCGCCGTGCCACCGACGGCGCCCGCGTCGCCAACTTCGACCGACTGCTTGCCGCGCAGCCGACTGGCAGGCACGATGGCCGCGGGGGACCCCTCGGCCGGAGACTCGCTGACGCCCAGCTTGGAGAGGTAGTTCTCGCCGCGCTGCATCAGCTCGAGCACTCGCGCGGCAGGAATGCCTCCGTCCGTGCTCCTCCCATCGTAGAAGAGGTAAGAGTCATCCTCCGCGACGGCCGCTGGGAGCACTCGGCCGACTGGCATGCCAAGGACGTCCGAGAACATAGTGCTTTCAAGGTACACCTCGTCATAGATCTCGAAATCCGGCGTCGCGATGACCCAGTGGACTCGGCTCTTCGAGAGTCACCCGATCAACAGACGCTCATGGTACAGCCCGTCGCCGCGGTAGCGCACCAACACACGATCTCCCGGCCGAAGGGCATCAAGCGCCATTCGAGAGAGCGGCATGAGCACGGATCCGTTCCTGCGTTGCACGGCGCGTAGCGATCGGCAGGCTGCTCGCCTCCGCCGCGGGGTGCGGGGGCGCACACTCGGCACCGCCTGGCGGCCCCCGAGCTTGCATCTGCTCCAGGGCGAGGTAGACGTAGCACGCGCCCGCGCCGCACGCCGCGCCCAACAGGCCCGCGACCGTCAGGGCCGGCAGGCCCACAGTCCCCGGCTGGCCGGCTGGGCAGTCGCAGTTCCCGCACGTCACAGGCGGGCAGGTCAGCACAGGCGTGGCACAGTTGAGCTCGGGGCAGCGGCTTGGCGATGGACAGACCAACGACGGGCACGGTGGGCAGGGTTCTCGCGTCTGTGGCAGCACAACCGCGGCGGGCGGAAGGATATCTCGGACGATCTGAAGGATGTATCTCACCTGATTCATCCACGAACGACTTGAGTATACACATGGCACCGTGCGACGTTGGCGAGAGAGAGAGCTGGATTGATTCCATGTGTGTGCACACATACACACATACCTACATGCATCCATACATACATACAGACATACATACATGTACATCCATATATACACTCAGACGTACACATACATGTGTGTATGCATACATGCATACAATTCAAGCTGCAAAAACATGCATACATGCAAATGCGTGCACATTTGAATATGTGATCGTGCGCATACGTGTACAGGCATACAGCTATACAAACATACATGCATGCATAGATTCATAAACACGTTCCGACATACATACGTGCACATGAACATATACACATGCACATACACATATAGACAGTCTTGCATACATACACACGTATATTCGCATACAAACATACTTACACACATACAAAAATGCATGTATGCATACACTCACATACGCATACGTATCAACACACAAATGTCCATACCACACATGCACACAGACATGTATGCAGACTTACAAAACATACAGACACACACATACATATATATATATACATACATACATACATACATACACGTACATACATACGCACATACAACCGTACATACATACGTATACATATACATATATACCTACATACATACCTACCTACCTACCTACATACGTACTTACTTACATACATACATACATACATGCACATGCGGCAAAGTATGGATCGAGTGCGGCACCAAGCGTTCACGTTGCATTGTGGGCAGTGACGAAGGGGCCTGGCAGGGATGATGGGGGTGCCTTGGCACGCGCGGCACACCTCGCGGGCTTCGCGCAACTGGCTGACGTCTGCACGGGTTCCCGATCAGAATCGATGGCGGCCTTTGCCCATGCTGAGACTCCAGTGCCACGTATGTGGTGGGAGGGCGGGTGGGAGTGAGCGAGGCGGCTGTCTTTCGGGCGGTGGGAGCTTGACCCTCCTCCGACCCCTGGGTCTGGACGGTGGGAGCGGCGAGGTGTCAGAGGTTGGCCCAAGATGGCTCCAAGAAGGCCCCAAAGAGCTCAAGATGAGCTCCGAGATGGCCTAAGATATCCCAGATGACTTACGAGGGCTTCCGAACCAAACAGTCCCAAGACTGCTCCAAGGCGGCCCTAAGTGGCCACGGAACCATCCAAAAAAAACGCCCCCCCCCCCCCCCCGGGAGACAAGCACCCGTCCAAGCTAAAGAAACTTAGCCTGGCGAGAAACCCAACCACATGCAAATGTGAATAACACAGTTGTGCATATCGTCCTCGGTGGAGCTCCCTATGGGGCAGCGAAACGTGTGAGCGGTGTGCCGAAATGGGCGCTGTTGTGCCATGCGTGCGCAGCCACTGGGGGCCGTCGGTGGAGTTCCCTATGTGGCCACGGGACGTGTGAGGGGTGTGCCGAAATGGGTGCGGTGGGCGCATGCGCGGCCACTGGGGCCTTCGGTTGGGCTCCCTATGGGGCCACGAAGCGGGTGAGAGGTGTGCCAAAATCGGTGCGATTGGCACATGCGAACGCAGCCATTGGGGGCCTCGGTGGAGCTCCCTATGGGGCCACGGGACGGGTGATGTGACTTCCAAAATGTGTGCGGTAGGCGCATGCGAACACAGTCACTGTGGCTTTCGGTGGAGTTCCCTATGGGTCCACGAAACGTGTGAGGGGTGTGCCAAAGTGGGTGCGGTGGTGCCATGCGGGCGCAGCCACTGGGGGCCGTCGGTGGAGCTCCCTATGTGGCCACGGGACGTGTGAGGGGTGTGTCAACATGGGCGCGGTGGGCGCACGCGAACGCATCCATTGGGGGCTGTCGGTGAAGCTTCCTATAGGGCCACGGGACGGGTGATAGGTTCTCCCAAATGTGTGCGGTGGGCGCATGCGAGCACAGCCATTGTGGCCGTCGGTGGAGTTCCCTATGGGTCCACGAAACGTGTGAGTGGTGTGCCGGAATGGGTGCGGTGGTGCCATGCGAGCGCAGCCACTGGAGCTCCTTATGGGGCCACGAAGCATGTGAGGAATGTGCCGAAATGGTTGACTGGTGCGGAGGGCACAGGCATGGATGGGACGATCGAGGGGGAATTCTCTATGGGGCCGCGAACCGCGTGAGACATGCGAGCCGCGTCAGGGGTGTGCCAACATGGGTTTGGTACCGCATGCGGACTGCGGGGGAGACGCATGCGATGACTGCCGCTGTGGCATTCGGTGGATCCCCCTTTATGGGGCCACGAAACGTGTGAGCGGTGTGCCGAAATGGGCGCGGTGGTGCCATGCGAACACATCAACTGGACCCTCGGTGGAGCTCCCTATGGGGCCGCGAAGCGTGGGAGGGTGGCGCCATGAGAGCGCAACCGCTGGAGCCCTCGGTGGAGCTCCCTAAGCGTGTGAGTGGTGTGCCGAAATGGGCACGGTGGTGCCATGCGTGCGCAGCCACTGTGGGCCTCTGTGGAGCTCCCTGGTGCCACGAAGCATGTGAAGACTGCCGAAATAGTTGATTGGTGCGGAGGGCAGTGGCAAAGATGGGAGGATGGGGAGAGGGGGCAGCGGGAGGAGGAATGCGGGGCGCTGTCTCTTCAAAACGAGGGCTCAACACAACAGGATGGTTGGGGAAAGCGATGTGTGTGTGTGTGTGTGTTGCCTTCTCGCGTTTTCGTGTGCTGTGGGCTGTGGAAGCCTCAAAGAGGACCCAGAGCCTCTAGAGGGGTCTAAAAGTGCCCCACGATGGCTCGGAAATCGCACAAGAGCGCTCCAAGAACGCGCTGATTAAGGACCGTGTTTGATCTATGAAGATGGCCCCAATAGGGCCCCGAAAGCTTTCCGGAGGGCCTCAAGAATGTCACAAGAGAGCCACAAAGGCCTGCAAATTGGCCCAAATACAGCCCCAAGAGCACCCAAGAGCGCCCCACGAGTGCCTCTTAAGCCCAAGAGGGGGCAATCCTAATCCGTGCCGCCTCCTTGTTTGAACGATGACCTCCAAGATGGTTCCAAGAGGGCTCCCAAGGCTCCCAAGAGGGTCCCAAGAGCACCCAAGAACACCTCAAAAGCGCCCCATAATGGTTGCAAGAGGCAACTGTTTAAGCCCAAGGGGGGCAATCCTAATCCGCGCTTCCTCCTTGTTTGAGCGATGTCCTCCAAGATGGCTCTAAGAGGGCTCCAAAGGCTTCCAAGAGGGTCTGGAGAGACATGTGATCTAGCCAAATACGAGTCCCAACATGACCCCATGAGGCCCCCCAGAACGCACCAAGACGACTACGTGGTCACGAAGCCTCCCAAAAATGTCCGCGAGCTCCTGTACTTCCCCGATCACGGCAATCCGCCTAGGCATCTTTTCTGGACAGGCTCGTGGGGATGCGCGAAGCGCTAAGAATCGACCAGAACTGAACATGTGAAATGATCTGTGGCCTGGGAGACGCCTCGCATGCACGTTCGATACGCGCACAGAATTCGCGGCGAGCCATTGGGGGCAAGCCGAAAGTTACTTGCACGCTTTCCCTGCCCAGGGGCGTAGGCCATACACTGACACGCCGATTGTGGCGCGGCCAGGTCCATCCCTGGAAGCTTCAACCGGCAGCGGCATCGCGCACACAGAACCGCAGGGAATTGTGGGGCGGGGGCGCGCACCCAAGGCTCGGTGGATTTACTGCCCTTGCTGCCCTGCCCCACTTCTCTATCTTGAGCGGGCTGCGGCCCTAAGGACGCAGCCAACTCTGGAACCTCCGCGTCCTCACCCGTCTCCCCTCCTCTCCTCTCCTCTCCTTCTCTGCGACCCGTCCCCCTCCCCTTCCCTCATTGATGATTCCCTCCTTCATGCCCTCACAGCGGGAAATTGTCCAACAAATTCTCGCTGGGGCTGTCAGCAGCTCCCGGTGCAGAACTCGTTGAAGTGAGATTAAGCAGCCAGGGAGGCTCATGCACATTCATTTGAAGCCGGCGCACGTGGCGCGCGTTGCGCTCCTGGATAGGAAAGAATCCCACCAGCCCTTTGGGCGTGAGTGGTTTAGCGAGCTCTCTCTGTTCTCAACCCCCCTTCTTCCCCTTCGGGGAGGGGTTTACCCCTCCCCCTACCCCCTCCCCCTGGGCCTGGAGAGGGCGTTTCGCGGGTGGTTGGAGGGGTCTTTTTCGACTCCTGGGAGGGCTAAAATTCGACACCCCTCACGAGGATTCTGGCCCCGACGGGGGGGGCAGAAAAATGCTCGCCTCATCTGTGATCGATCGCCCGACAGATGGCCCCAAGTTTCCTCCCAGACCCCTCCCAGAGAGCCCCACGAGGCCCCAAGAGGCCTCCAAGAGGCCCCCAAGATGCCCCCAAGAGGCCCCCAAGAGGCCCCAAGAGGCTCCCCCGAGGCACCCACGACGCTCCTGGAAGCCCCTGGAGCCGCCAAGAGGCCCCCAAGACGCCCCAAACGGCATCCAAGAGGCTCCCAAGAGGCCCGAAGAGGCTCTCCCAAGGCACCCAAGACGCTCCTAGAAGCCCCTGGGGCCGCCAAGAGGCCCCGAAGACGCCCCAAGAGGCCTCCAAGAGGCTCCCAAAAGACATCTACTACTACTACTACTACTACTACTACTACTACTACTACTACTACTACTACTACTACTACTACTACTACTACTACTACTACTACTACTACTACTACTACTACTACTACTACTACTACTACTACTACTACTACTACTACTACTACTACTACTACTACTACTACTACTAACTACTACTACTACTACTACTACTACTACTACTACTACTACTACTACTACTACTACTACTACTACTACTACTACTACTACTACTACTACTACTACTACTACTACTACTACTACTACTACTACTACTACTACTACTACTACTACTACTACTACTACTACTACTACTACTACTACTACTACTACTACTACTACTACTACTACTACTACTACTACTACTACTACTACTACTACTACTACTACTACTACTACTACTACTACTACTACTACTACTACTACTACTACTACTACTACTACTACTACTACTACTACTACTACTACTACTACTACTACTACTACTACTACTACTACTACTACTACTAGTTCTAGTCCCACCAGCCCTTTGGGCGTGAGTGGTTTAGCGAGCTCTCTCTGTTCTCAACCCCCCTTCTTCCCCTTCGGGGAGGGGTTTACCCCTCCCCCTACCCCCTCCCCCTGGGCCTGGAGAGGGCGTTTCGCGGGTGGTTGGAGGGGTCTTTTTCGACTCCTGGGAGGGCTAAAATTCGACACCCCTCACGAGGATTCTGGCCCCGACGGGGGGGGGGGGGGAGAAAAATGCTCGCCCCATCTGTGATCGATCGCCCGACAGATGGCCCCAAGATTCCTCCCAGACCCCTCCAAAGAGCCCCAAGAGGCCCCAAGAGGCCTCCAAGAGGCCCCCAAGATGCCCCCAAGAGGCCCCCAAGAGGCCCCAAGAGGCTCCCCCGAGGCACCCAAGACGCTCCTGGAAGCCCCTGGGGCCGCCAAGAGGCCCCCAAGACGCCCCAAACGGCCTCCAAGAGGCTCCCAAGAGGCCCGAAGAGGCTCCCCCAAGGCACCCAAGACGCTCCTAGAAGCCCCTGGGGCCGCCAAGAGGCCCCCAAGACGCCCCAAAAGGCCTCCAAGAGGCCCCAGGACGAGGTGCCCGAACGCCTCACGCAACGAGGAGCCCGAACGACTCACACCAGGACGAGGGGCCCGAACGACTCACACCACGAAGAGCCCGAACGACTCACACCAGAAGGAGGGGCCCGAACGACTCACACCAGGACGAGGCGCCCGAACGACTCACACCACGAGGAGCCCGAACGACTCACACCACGACGAGGGCCCCGAACGACTCACACCACGAGGAGCCCGAACGAGTCACACCAGGAGGAGGGGCCCGAACGACTCACACCAGGACGAGGGGCCCGAACAACTCACACCACGAGAAGCCCGAACGACTCACACCAGGACGAAGAGCCCGAACGACTCACACCACGAAGAGCCCGAACGACTCACACCAGGAAGAAGGGCCCGAACGACTCACACCAGGACGAGAAACCCCAAACGACTCAAACCACGAGGAGCGCTTTCTCTCCCTCCTCCTCCGCCTCGTCCTTCTCCCGCTCCCACCACAAGGAGGATGTACACGGAGGCGGGAGGAAGGAGGAACAGGGGAGATATGCGGGGGCAGGCGGAAACACGCCTGAAAAACACGACTGTCGGCATGCTTCGCAAGAGTTGCTGTTTTGGGATGGGCTGGTGGGGATACGCGAAGCGTGAAGAATTCTGAAACACCCAGTGGGCGCTAATCGCAAACCTTCCACCACCAGGCATCTTTCAAGCGCGCACACGCACGCACACGCACACATACACACACACGCACACACACACACGCACACACACACACACGTACACACGCACACACACAATGAAACACAATAAGCCAAACAGGCAAGCACACACTTTCTAGCGTCGCGGCCACTCGCGCAGCGACGCGGCGGGGTCGGGCGAACAAAAGCATATCCCCGACAGAACTCGCGCGCGCGCTTGCCCGAGGCAGCCCCGGCGAGGAACGCAGGGCCCACCTACAGGGAGACCCACACTCTGCAGGGAGTCACGGAAGAGGGGGCATCCACGACGGGGGGCGGCGAAGGAGTAGTATACAGCCCACAAGCGGCAGGAGGCGGGGAGAGCGCCCCAGGGGTGAGAAAGCGGTCTCACGAGGGAAACAAATGAGAAGGGCAGCAAAGGCAGGGCGAGGCGGCACGGAAATCTTTCTGACCGCAACAAAAGCCAACAGACACATAAACAATCTGCTCGGCACGGGGCCGTGCTGTTTCAACGACTGCTGGAACCTGCTCCAGTCATTGCGGTTCAATGACTCGCCTCGTCGGGCGTTGGCATGGAACGATTTGCAGGCAATCATGGCCCAAGTCAAGTTCTACGGAAATACTCAACAACCTCGAGCGCCTCAGCACACTTCAACCTTCATATTGATGAGCGATCCCCGCTGCACGATGATTTCTTACGTGCCTCCTCATACTGGAAAGTCATCCGCACATTCCGAAAGGGCCGGAACACCAACGCCACAGTACATGCCACAGTGTTATGGATATACGTCTGGACCATCATCATCGTCATCATCATCAACAGCATCATCATCACCATCATCAGCATCATCATCTGCAGCGTCATAATCAGCATCATCATCAGTATCATCAGAATGATCATCATCATCATCGTCATCATCAGCATCAGCATCATCATTATCACCATCATCAACAACATCATCAACAACATTGCCATCATAATCACCATCACCGGCATCATCACCACCATCAGCATCCTCAGCATCAGCATCGTCATCATCGTCAACGTCGTCCTGGTCATCCTAATCGATAGCAGCATCAACATTATCATCAACAACATCACCAACACAATCATCATTGACATGTACACCATCATCAACACCGTTACGATCTTCATCATCGGCATGATCATCGTCATCAACACCATCATCGTCATCAACAGTCAGGTCATCATAACCGCTGCCATCACATTCATCGTCGCCACCACTTACAACTCATGGTCATTATCGTGCCCCGCCTCCCTTCCTCAGAGTCCGCGTCCAGCTCATCCTCGCTATGGTCCTGCTCTTGCCCCTCCTCGCCACCCTCCTCCATCGCTTTCTGCTGCTGGTTTGTCCGTGTCCTCATCTGCCTCCTCGTCTGCCTCCTCATCCGCATCCACCACGTCCAGACCTCGGGGATGCAGGTGCTGGCTGAGAGGATCAGGGCGCACGACACGGCCTCGAGCGCTGCCTAAGGTGGTGCACAACTTGGTTCTGGCAGTGGGCCCCCGAGGAAAAAAATCCTCGAACAGTCCTCCCTCGACCTCATCCCCATCCTCATCTACCTCGTCCTCGTCCTCTTCGTCCTCCTCCTCCTCCTCCTCCTGATCATCATCATCATCATCATCATCATCATCATCATCATCATCATCATCATCATCATCATCATCATCATCATCATCATCATCATCATCATCATCATCATCATCATCATCATCATCATCATCATCATCATCATCTCCTCCTTCTCCTCCTCCTCCTCCTCCTCCCCCTCTCATCCTCCTCATACTCCTACTCTACCCCTTCCCCCGCATAGTCGGACAAAGCCATGTCGTACCATCAGGGGGCTGCAAGGCTCGAATGATAAGAACGAAGACCGATCCGCACAGCCTCTGTACGTTGGTCAGCTGCCTCAGTAGTGGCGCCGATGCAGCCTCCTGAACCACATCCCATCATACAACGCTGGAGCACTAGAAGAAGACGGAAACCAAGGAAGATACCAGGATGAGGAGGTCCGCGGAGGAAAAAAAACAACAACGGACAGGTGCTGCGTGCGAGCGAGGCCCACCAGTAGCATGTCAGAAGCTGCGGTGCCAGCAGTGGTTGTGCAAGCAGGGGCCGCAAATAGTAGCTGCATGGGAATGGGAACGGGGGATCGAAATTGGAGGAGGAGGAGGTGGAGGAGCAGGAGGTGACGCTCCAGGGCCAGATCGTTGAGCTGAGGGAGCCTGGGTTCCTCAAACAGGGGCGATACGGGGAGGAATCGAAGGAGTGCTTACGCAGGACGGAAGATTTTCCGCTTGAGGCGCCAGCGGCGATAAACGGTGGGCGAGAGAGCGTCGGCTCCGCCAAACGCACGGCGTCTGGACAAGCTGCTTACAGCAGCCAGGGGGTGAGGATACATATATTCATGTTTTGTGCGAGCCGTGTCTGGTGAGGATTGATGGGGTCCGTGAAGCAGAGCGCGACCTGTCTGTGGTAGTTCGCAACCAACACCACACAATCTTGACAGCGGAGGGCCTGGGTGCCGCGGATCCGATTTCTCTTGGCCCCCTGACGTAAGCTACTAGTATCACGCTCGAGCAAGGTGTGAATCGGCTCCGGGCGAAACACAGGACGGAAATCAGAGCCACAGCATTTGAAAGAGGACCCGCGCGGATGGAATCCAGATCCACCGCAACAGAAATCAACACCAAATTCGGATCTGCACCCCTTTTGATTGGATCCGCCAAGATTTCTCCCACGCGCGACGGTAAACGGATTGAAGCCATGGTGTCGGGGCCCGCGAGGAATCAACTTTCGTCCTGGGGGTGTAGGGCGGGGCGCGAAGAAGAGGCGGCGGAGGAAGAGCCCTCGTCGCGGAAAGACGGGCACCATAATCAGACCTCGCCTCACCCTTGGTGGTGCAAGACGCGGAACTGTCGCCACCCCCTGGGTCGCTCAGATGAGAAGGATGCCGATACAGATGCGCCTCCTCGGGCGACGAGATCTGTAGTTATCCACCGCCACTGGCTAGATTCATCCTGGGCCCAGGAGCGGTGTGTAACCCCCCTGGCTTGGCTAGGGGGCGTGTACACCACTCCTTGGCCCAGGATGGGCCTGGCCAGGAGTGGTGGATATGTGTAGATCTCGTCGCCAGACTTCCCTCGCTTGCATCTTCTTGAACTTCCAGGGGGGGCCTTGTCGCCACAACTGGATTCGGTCCGAATCGTGGTCAGAGCAGGACCTGGGAGATGTCGGGGAGTAGCGGCATCGGTATCTTTCGGATTCTCCAACCAAGGTAAACGACAAGAGCGTCACGACACCCGAATTGGGCTAACCGCGAATCCGAATGACTCCAACCTGACGCCCCACCAACCAAAACCTCTAGATCTGATGGTATCGGACACAATATTCCGTGACGTTTCCAAGAAGCGCCGCTTGTGTATCTATTGTTCTGGTAGGCTGCCTTTAATCCGTTGCCACCTATGACATCGTTGGTTTCCTTGGCGTCCTTTTGTCCTCGCTCCATCACAACTAACTAAACGAAACCCATAGTGTTTGCAAACTGTGCCGAAAGGTTGACCGCGATGACCGCGGTCTTGCTCCAGACGTCGGCATGGCTTCCTCGATACTGACCTCCATCTGGGACTGAAGCCGCTCGAACTCGTCGCCCATCTTCGGTTGATTTGGAGATCGCTTGCACCAGCCGCCAACTGTCTGCATACGTTGCGCGATGTGCGTGTATTGACGCGCAACAAGTTGCAACGTGAACGGAACCACATTCACGACCGCTGATGCAATCAGATCTCCCATGGCGGCACCAAGTAGAAAGGCGATGCACGCACAGGATTCCCCATGGGGCGCGCGGCAAGGCCAATTATGCCGCAATCTGGCACCAAGAACCGCAGAGCACCAGGCTCAATCGCAATCCGGTGGCACCTAAGCAAATTCGTACTTTTGCCATGCACACCTTAGGGAACATCAAACTGAGGCTGATCGTGCGGAATGAGTTATAAATTTACATGAATTGGCATACCCGTGACAATGACAACGACTGGCGCGCTCCGCGAATACAACTCCCCACAAGCGTAGACCTCGAAAACGCCTCGCGACAGCAGCACGGGAAACGACGAGCACCGCCAGTGGGAGCTTCCTGATCACGTCCGCAACGGCTCACTACGCCAGACTGCACCTGCAAGAGCGCGGTCATGCCTCTTGGTTTTCGGGTCATGGCTCGGCTCTCCGGCGGCCGTTCTGGGCGATGAGGGTAGCACTGGAACGCTCTTGGCGAGGCGCAGCCGCTGGAAGGCATCCAGAGGCTGGAAAGACGCCGAGGCCGACGAACAAGTCCGAAAACCTGAAACCTCGAACCTCGAAACTTCGATGGTAATCTTCATGCCCCATGGCGTTCTTCCAGCGTCCAGCGCTCGACTGGCTGTTCTCTCGTGTGTGCCTCCTACTTGCACCCCCACGCTGTATTCCGCGTACTTGCTACATGAGTGCATGCCCCACTTCGTGGCCAAGCCAACGGGTTGGATGTCAGCTCTTCCTCTCACTCCTCCTCCTCCGCATTATCCTCTTCCTCCTCCTCCTCGTCCTCCTCCCCCCTACCACCACCAGCAACACCACCACCACCATTATTATCATCAGCATCATCCTCATCATCACCATCATCATCACCATCATCATGATCAGCATAATCATCATCTTAATCATCATCACCACTACCATCGTCATATTCAACAACAACATCACCGTCATCGTCATCGTCATCATCATCGTTATAATCATCATCACCATCACCACCACCATCATCATCAGCAGCAGCAGCAGCCTGTGCTTGCATGCTGGGCGCCCGTCTGCTTCCTGCCTGGCCGCGGCCAGATCTTTCGGGATAGCAGCTCCGACGGGCCTAGACTGCTCCGAAAGCCGCTGGTCCACAGCCTGAGCACGAGAAGCACTGGCAGCGCCCTCACTGGAAGTGCAGCACCTCCATGCGCATCAAGCGACAAGATCGGCCTCCCCATTCGCGCGGCTGCTCTGGGGAGGTGCTCTTGTGGACTTGGGGACCGAAAGATCGCGGGCGCAAGCTCTTCTCGTTCAACTGATCCAGCAACTCAACGCTGCTTGCGAGTTGCGCCTGCAAAGCCTAGACAAGGTCAGACCCCCTGGTCCTGCTGTGCGAACTTTGCCAGCAAGGGCCCACTCGCAGCAACCTGATGGCCGAGGTTTACAAAGAGGGGCCGGCACCCACTTCCCAAAGAAGTCCAAATTTCCGCAGATCGCCCCTGTATCGACCAGTCAATGTGAGCAGTGATGGTAGAATCACAATCATCATCACAATCACCACTGTCCTCATCATCCACAGCACTGGCATCATTGTAGGCAACATCATCCACAGCAGCATCATATTCATCGTCGGCATAATCATCCTCACCATCACCATCGGCATACGCCACTCGATCAGAATCACTCTCGACGCCTTCAGCATCCAGCAGCATCATTATCGTGAGCAGAATCCTGAACATCATCCCCAACCTTAGCACATTCATCCTCAGTATCATTCGCATCAATGACAGCATCATCATCCGCAGCTACATTAGCATCAACACCATTACCACCACAACCATCATCATCGTCATCATCGTCGTCAGTATCATCGTCATCATCAGCATCATCGTCAT